>JAXDDW010000046.1:2860000-2895000 GCA_034670385.1 Hoplostethus mediterraneus
TTTATATATTATACCTTAAATATACTACTATACTATATACCTCAAACATCCTATAGCCATGTGACCAGAGGATAATAAGAGTCCACAGGGAAGGAAGGTGTTGTGATGTTTGACAGTACGAGGCTCCTCCAGCTTTATTCTATTAAGGCCAATGTGAGGCTAATTGTCTGAGAGTGAGTGGGAGGAAATGAGGTAATTGGTGAGGAACAGAGTCCAAACGGTCATTAAGACACATAACCACTGGAAGCACTGGAAATAGACCCGCAGTGCATTGTGGGTCCTGACTGATGGCGTGAGAAACTTGGGTGAGGAAAGAAAAATGGATTGAAGAAGGGAAGAAGGAAAGGAAGGAAGGAAGGAAGGAAGAAAAGAAGGAAAGGAGGGAAGGGAGAAAGGAAAGCAGAAGGACAGAAGAAAAATTAAGCAGGGAGGAAAAGAAGGAAGAAAGGAAGAAGGGAAGGAAGAAAAACAGAACGAAAGGGAAAGAAGGAAGGACAAGGAAGGAGGGAGGGAAGGAGGTAAGGAAGAAAGAAAGAAAGGAAGGAAGGAAGAACAGAAGAAAAAATAGAAGGAGGGAGGGAAGGAAGGAAAGATCCCTATAATTCTACACAACAGAAAATAAGTTTATTTGTTTTCTTTGGTTAAACAGGAAGAGGAAACGACAGGTTGTTTGTTTCAGAAATAATTCAGTTAGTGAAGAAGAAGAACGTGGTCACATGATAGTGGTCACCTCAGGTCAAACCAATCACAACATTACTGGTTTTTGGCAAAAGTGAGGGTGGAGTGGAAAATGTGATAACACACACAAACACACATGCATGCACACACACACACACACACACACACACACACACACACACACACACACACACACACACACACACACACGTTCATGTAACCCCGCCCACCACCACCACCTCTCTCTCTCATTGGCTGCAGAGTGATTTTCTGGACTTCTACGTGTCGTACCTGAAGGAGCTTCCAGACTGTCTGTCAGTCGTCAGCATGCTCACCTCCAGCGCTATGAAGTCTGCTGCCCTCCACGAGGTAACATGACATGACATGACATGACATGACATGACATGAATGACTGATTGGTTGACACGTTCTGCCCTCCTGTTCTGATTGGCTGTGTGGTGCTTCCTTCAGAGTGACATAATGGGTGACGAATCCAAACCCCCCCTCCACACTCTGCTGCTCCAGCCTGTTCAGAGAATCCCTGAGTACCTGCTGCTGTTACAGGTTACCTCAACACACACACACACACACACACACACACACACACACAAAAGACATCTATTCATTAAGCAAGCATTCATGTAAAAATGATAATTCTGATGTATCTGATCCAATGTGTGTGTGTATGTGTGTGTGTGTGTGTGTGTGTGTGTGTGTGTGTGTGTGTGTGTGCAGGGCCTGCTGAGGCAGACGGCAGCAGAACACCCAGACTACTACCTCCTGCTGGTGTGCATCCAGCAGTTCAGGTCCTTCACGGCTCAGTACCACCACCTCCTCCAACACAACCAGGAGCTGCTGCTGCAGAACCGCAAGGAGATGAAGAGGTTGGTACCGCAACATTAGATCAGCTCACATTACGAAGACCTGAACCTAATGAAATGAGGACCCCAGTGAAGCCAGGGTTTCACCACTGGTTTCCCTCCCCCTGCAGGTCCAGCATGAAACAGATGTGTAAGACGGTGGAGTGTGGGATTCAAGCCAACAGCGTGGGCTCGCCGTACCCCTCCAGCAACGCCATGCTGTGAGTATCGGTCTGCTCTGCCGTCGGTCGACCAGACAGTTAGTCAGCGAGTTAGTTAACCAGTCAACCAGTTAACCGGTTAGCCAGCCCATACAAGCATCCTGTATTCCTCACTGTAGAGTACTGGATGATGAATGTGTCTATTCTACTGTCATTTTGTCAGATACAGTTGTGTTTCTGGTTGTCCATATGTCACCAAGACACTTTCTGGTACATTAACTCTACAGTGATTCTGATTCATAAGTCATCAAGTCACTTCCTGCCAATAAAGAACTTTTCTCTTTTCACCCTCAACGTCCGTCTTCTACCAGAGAACATGCTAACCAGGTGAAGCGTAGCAAGCAGCGTCTCCTGGAGCAGATCCAGTCTCGCCGCTTCCAGGATTGGGACCGAGACCGGGACCGGGACACTGAACCTCACTCTTATGACCCGGACCGGACCTCCCAGTTCCCACTCTTCACCCCCGACCCCGACCCAAGGAACCACAAACCAATAAGTCAGTGGTTCACAAAAGCTTTTTTTTTTTTTTTAAATGATGTTGAAGGGTTCTGCTGAATCAGACAGTAAAAGTGGAGACAGGAAGGAGGTGATGGGTGACACCTTAGGGATCCCTTGTCCCCCCCAGGGAGGTCAGAGGTCAGGTCAGCTACAGAACAGCAACCCTGGAGCTGGTAGGAATTTAGTGTAGGCAGAGCTCAAGACTTGAGACTAGGACTCAAGTTGGACTTGACTTGGACTTGGACTTTATTTGGACTTGACTTGGACTTGGACTTTATTTGGACTTGACTTGGACCTGACTTGGACTTGACTTTATTTGGACTTGACTTGGACCTGACTTGGACTTGACTTGGACCTGACTTGGACCTGACTTGGACCTGACTTGGACTTGACTTTATTTGGACTTGACTTGGACCTGACTTGGACTTGACTTGGACCTGACTTGGACTTGACTTTATTTGGACTTGACTTGGACCTGACTTGGACTTGACTTGGACTCCTTTGCTGTGAGACTCGACTTACTTGCAACTTGTCTGCTTAAGTTTATTAAGACCTACACTCAAGAGTAGACTACCTAGGATTAAGGTAGTCTAACTGCATTCTTCTGGTCTGACTGCTCCCTAAATGGGGTGCAGATGTGCAATTTAAAAGAGTACAACTCAGAGATAACAAATACTTTTATAAATATAGAAATAAAAAAACAAAAAAATAGGCTATTATTAATATTAAAGTTTGATATTCATCCATCGCCTGAGCATGTTTAATCTTCCTCCCTCCTTCACCTCCATATAGTTCCACACATTGTCACCTGAGAGCTTCCCAGTGCAACGACAGCAGGGCAGCTCGAGTGGAGCTCCACTTGCTCAAGGGCACCTCAACAGTAGATGTTTCATTCCCTTTCCCCACCCAAACTCCATTAAAACCAGCGACCTCCCAGTCACAAGCTGCCAAGGGTTCTTAATACTTTTAGGTTGAGGGATTTTGTGTCTCACCTTGTGAGCGAGGCTGTTTGAAGGCATCTAGTACACTTGTCATCTGAGGACTCAAAAAACAGCCATGCAACCCATTTCAGATACTGTTGGGAAAATCACCACTAGCCAAAATAATAAACCAATCAACCAATCAATCAATCAATGAACCTCTGATTTCCAGGTCTCCGCAGTATCCCGGAGAGCGAGGCGTCTGAGGGGTCTGTGTCTTGCAAGCGTCATCAGTCCTCCAGACCTCCAGATTTCCACCACGTCCAAGCGGGTTCTGCTCTGGCCGACGCCCTGGAGGAGTTCCTCCTCCCTCCAGACCCCCCGGGGATGGAGGGCCTCTACGAGGAAGATGGAGACTCTCTCCACAACATCTCTCTCTTCGAAAACTGCTCCTCTGCCTCTTCCGATTCCTCCATCGACATTGCCTTCGTGCGATGCCCCAAAGCCCCCCCGACGTCGCACCACGCGGTGGCGGCGACGGTATCGTCCACCCGCGAGGTCTACGGCGGCAGGGGAGGCCAGGGGGGCGGCTACAACAAGCTGCTCAACCGAGGGTACGTGTCCCCGGATGAGGCGGTAATGATGCGCCACAACCAGCATCGCACCCTTCAGGCCAGCCAGCGTAAGAGCAAGGTGAGATGAGCTTCGTATATAAGTGCAGTATTGTTCACTTGAATTATACATGGACATACATCTGCTTGCTTTATGCTCCAATGATTTTAAAGGGTAGCCAAAGCAGCACATAAAGAGGCCTCTCTCTTTTCATATAAAAGATGATTCCAGGGGTGGGATGGGTTTGTGCTTCCAAAGAAAATGTCAGTGAACCCTGAACAATCCTGTCTCTGCTCTACAGTCACTGAATGGCCTGCAGCTGGACAGTACGGTGAGCGGTCTGGACGGCGGTCCTCTACTAGACCACTTCCACAGGGTAGCCATGGGCAACCACACCAAGCTGGAGCGCCAGGGCAGTAAGGGCAGCAAAGGATGCCCCACCCCGTCCCGCAAGGTGCAGGCTAACCCCGTGAACAGCCAGCACAGGGTGGACACCGACAAGCACAACGAAGACCTCCGTGGTCCGCTCAGCAAGGTGGGTTCAGTCAAGGGAGGAATGAATGATGCATTGGGCTTTACTGGACGTTTGTCTCGTACAACCAACATTTGATAACACAGAGACGTCCAGGTGCCTTCAGGGATGCTTTGACAGGACACATAACTGTTGATCGACACACCGACTGAGGATCAAACCCTTTCTGACCTTTTCATTACAGGCTCTCTAACCGCTAGGCCACCATGCCTGCAACCCATTGAAGGTATCGAACCATAGCTCGAGAAACACAACCTTAAAATAAATGTAATGTTCTGTTTAAGCCCCATCAGGACTCATCAGGGATCCAGTCATGGGGGGAGGAGCCGAAGTGGGGGGGCGGAGCTGAGGAGAATAACCACACACCCCTCAGTGAGAGGAGCCGGAAGGAGAAAGGAGGCTTCAGGAGCTCCTTCAAGAAGCTCTTCAAGAAAAAGTAAGAACTGATGGATGGATGGATGGATGGATGGATGGATGGATGGATAGATAGATGGGCAGGCTAGTCCTACGTGTGAACAAACAAGACCATCAGTGAGAAGGCTGGCAGCCTCTACACTGCCTTTTGCGGTTCCGTGAAAATGGACATGCATGTTTGCAAACACAGATGTCTTTGTTGAACGCACCCCTGATCTGTGTCTCCACCAGGGGCGGTGACGAGAAGAAAGACAAGACGTCAGAAAACAGCGACCACGAGACGCCAGGGAAAAACCCCAAACTGGCCCAGCTGGAGATAGACCGCGGTACTGCTGTATGAACACCATGCTGGGAGACACACACACACACACACACACACACACACACACACACACACACACACACACACAAAAAGAAAAACTAGCACATTCTTTTCATCTAAGCCTGCTGTAAAAATGCTGTACAGGTCAAGCGATGTGATGTTAGTGATGTTAGCTCTTATGCACCACAGCTAAGCTACAACGGGTTCTTATGTTTTGTACAGAGAATAAAAGGTCCTGTACCCTGAGCTTCACCCGCAGCCATTGTTTTTAAACGGCTGTGCTGTGGATGCCATGTTGCTTTCCCCTTCAACAACCCCCCCAACCATACCCCCCATAGATACAGCAGCGTGTGGTGCAGCTCCCAGGCTGCTTGTTATTAATTCTTGCCATTTTACATGATGACAAGCAAACGGAAATACTGAGTAGGTGTTAGGGTTGAGTTCACAGGCCGTCTAACAAGACTCGTGTGCCTAGAGGTGGCTGGTCCTGGTCCTATGGTGAATGGACAATGTTGGACTACACTAATGTTATTCTAGCACGGCTAATGGACATGGACACCATCTCACTTTGGTTTACAAACCAAAACACAGACTGTTTATGCTTTAAAATGTTTATCAATATTATCAATAGTCAAAACCATACAAACAACAACTGAACTATTGCTGATGCTAAGCTAGCGTAGCAGGGACCTGGCTGGATCAGTGGGCTAGTCAGCACCTAGCGTGTTTGAACTGATGCATTCACATCATATGGGAACAAACATCAGACGACTTGATGGTTGAAAGCAACAATCTGCTCACGCTTTTGATTTCAAACTGTCAAGAAGCTTTTTTGTGCTTAATACACATGAATGAGTACACAGTGATACACAGTGATGAGTGGTACACTGGAGTTCATGTTTCACAGTAAACCAAACACACAATACTGTTCTCATATCGCATTTGTAGTTACACATACGAAAAGTAATGCACTGTAATTTTGTATGATATTCTATGAATTGAGGGGAGAAAGGAGGTGGAGCTCTGAAACAGGAAGTAGAAATAGTGCGGTGGAAAGTAAAGGGGGTGGAGGTCGGGATGGCGGACGGGCTTCGACTCACGCAGGGAAGTTTTCTGCTGGGAGTTAAGTTTTCATTTGCAAAGGTTTTTATTTAACCATGACAGAACCCCCCCCCCCCCACAAGTAGTTAGATTTTTGGCGCAGCAGTGATGTAATGCAGCCGGCTGTGGAGGTTTAGTGATACCGAACGTTTTTAAGATGTCCTACGATAGTTGTTGTGAGAACATACTGAACATCAACCACAAACAAAATATCCAGCAAGTAGTCCTGCCGTGACATTTTAAGAAATGTGATCGGAAAATGATGTGATGAAAATTGTTCATTATATTGGTTTTATTAATTCATTTATCATCCAAGTTGGTGACGTCAAAATGCAGGAAGTCAGACGTTGGTTTCCCTCACCAAACCACGAGTTTGAAAAGTGACGTGAACAATATTCACAGAACTTCACATCGACCGTCTCTCCCACGACGTGAATGCAGTGGCCGTGGTGCCAACATGGCTGCCACTGTCAAACTATTAATCAAAGGCTCCGACTTCGTCCTCCCTCCTCTCCACTCCAATCTTACTTACCTGTCTGTCCTTAAACTCTCCTAGACAATAACTAGGAGAACAAATACTAAATTATTGTATTTTAAGACTCATCCCTCTTCTGAGACGTTCAGAGAAAAGTGGTTTTGTGCCAATTATTCCCATGAACTCAATAGAATTTAGTTTTGTAAATAAATGTTGACAGCCGAGAGAATTACAGGCCATAAACTGAGATTGTTCAATAAAGGTTCACTTTAAAATGTGTTTTGCGGCTCAGCTGGTTTGATTTCACATCAGTTCACTTTCTGCACAAAAGGCTGAATTTATACCAGGAAACAAAATAGTGACATCAATCCAAAATGAAAACCTGGCGTGTTGAAACCCTTCGTCTGTCCTCCCCATCCTCCCTTTCTGCACAACGTTACTACGTTATACGTCATCATTCCAAACTTAGTGTTATTAAAGATGTTTTGTTTCATTCAGTTTTATACTTTGACAACTACAAAATGATGACTTGATTGACGATTGTTGAATTTATCGCCCATCTTAAACCCTTCAGCTACAAAACAGTGGCATCAACCCAACATGAAAACCCATCTCGGCCTGGTACTGCTCGGTAACAATGACCACCAGAAGACAGGCAGCGCTTCAGTTCCTTCTTTTAATGTGTTAACCTGTCATCTCATAAATCTGTTACACTTCTGAAACAAAATATAGGCAATTATACAGTATGTAAAACAAACCATTTTATTTTACACTATGTACATTTTATAACGTGTGCATTGCATTATGAGAATGAACGGTCATGGTGCTGTGATAGCGACAGAACAGAAGAGACCCTTTAGCGTTGTGTTTGGTGTCGGGAGCAGAGCGGGTCGAACAGCATTCGCCGAGAATTATGTGCGTTTGTTTGCATCTGCCGGGAGCACCAGGTGGGCGGGGCTTACCACAGTTGGAAAATACAGCAAGTGCCAGAGAGTGTTAAACCCCGCCCCTCTCATCCTCCAGGGAAATGAAAACAAACCCTGTGAAGTATTTGTTTTAACGTGGACCGGTAGTGTTGAACCTTATATACTGTTTGTTCATTGTATTTCATTATTTCTTCAGATGTGACTCATCTAGGACATTTGCACGAGGTAGTCACCCGTCTACGTTTGGCCATAATAACTATCAACAACATATTTTGGCTTTACATTTAAAAATGTAACATTCCTAAAATACATTTTCTTTAACGTCAACCGAACCTGGCGTAAAGGAATGTTTCACTTCTTCTGACGATATGGGTTCTAGACAGGTTCTAGACAGGTTCTAGACAGGTTCTAGACAGGTTCTAGACTAGGTCATGCAGGGCCGCCGCCGTGAAGGGACAACTCAGCCAATCAGGCAGCGGGAAACTAATCACATCAAATGTAATAATCAATTGTTTAAGAATGGGACATGTAGGCTTAGTGGCTGACATGTTGGACCATTACAAGCCACTTCAACAGTAAAATGTATTAATCCATTATCTGATTGTGTGACTGACAGGTGGCTGCAGCCCTGAAGTAACGACTAGTCTGTTGGTGGGTCTTGGCAAGAAGCACATGTATTAGCATGATGGTATGGCAGCAGCAGGTCTGGGGGCCGAGTCCTTTTCAAGATCCTCCGACGAGATTCTTGGTTCAAACATTTCCAGTTCAAACTAATCTCCTGACCTGAAAGTGGATTGACCCCCGTCGCTACCAGTAGAGTTCAACTGTTTGACATGTAACCCTGTGGGTAAACTACAAGCCATTAGGAAGACCTGTCAAGGCACGACACAGGTCACCTGACTAACTACTATGTGGCAATTTAGTGAGCCGTCTTAATCCCAAATCACTGACATTTGTTTTCCTGGTGGCAAATACTCCTCGTAGCTCCCTGGACCTTAGTGGATGTTTTAGTTAGTTCAGTTGTGTCTTAGCGAAGGCCTTCTTCGTAGAACAGGACGATAAAGCACTTGGAGCTGGAATCCAGGGGGCGGAGCATATTTTTCTATTAGTGCTTGCAGGAAAACGTAGCCTCGTAGAGCGTAGGGGTCGCGGTCCTGAACGTTTGACTGAGTGGTTATGAGGGATGTGCCGCCATGTTGGAGGAACAACAACAAAGAAGCGTCTAACTTCCTGTGCGGTGGTACGGTCCAGACTGAAAGGGGGGAACGGCAGAAGTGGCTGCGTCACAATGTGTCCTTTTGTCGTCACTCCTCCAACATGGCGGCGCGTCCCCGTAACCACTGACCCTCCAAACATTCAGCCACCGGCCCACATGAAGCGGAGACGCTGGACTGGAAGTAAATGTCCCATTCATTGATAAGTAGTGGATAAGGAACGATCGGGGGATGATCGATCGATCAGGCAACCAGACAAGAAAATCATTACCAATCATTGATCACTATTGTATTATTACTGTGTGTTTTCACCTGTTTGTTTTTCTGTCAAACCAAACAGATTTCCGGCAGCCGATTAGATTTTGGTGATTTATGGTGTTATGAGATCTTTTAGCATCACTGGTGAAAATGATCAAAAGGGATTTGCAGTTGATTCCTTCTCTTCCTCTATACTTTCTGGATCTATCGTCATCAGCTCATGATTCACCTCGTAGCTCGTCGGTTCGGTTCAAACCTGAAACCCTCTTTATATTTGGAAGTCTGATTTTCTGTCTACAGAGAAAATGAATGGGGATTCACTTCCGGACCGAGGCCTGAGCTCCGTTAGGTTCAGCTACACTAGTGTTCAGGCCCTCTGAAGCGACCTGCAGCATCACAGCTTGTAAAGACTCGTAGTGTACTGTCACATGTAGCCTCTCCACCGCGACATGCGTGGGTGTAGTGTGATCTCTCATACACGAGTCGGCCTTTAAAAAACAAACAAAACACCCCCCAAAAAAACAAAAAAAAGTCACAGAAGTTTAAAAGTTGAAGATGTGAAATAAGCCTGGAGTCTCACACAGGAAGAAAAACCGGTCCTGGCTGGAGAGCAGATCTTTGTTTTAGTCTCCTTGGAGTACCAGGTGGGCGGGGCTTACGGCCTCTGGTGACTCACATCCTGTCAGGTAAGCTGTCAGTCACAGAGAGGTACACCAAATACACTCATTCTGTCCTGTGAGGCAAACTCCGCCCCTCTGGTACTCTAGCTGTGATTGGCTAACGCTATGTTCTTCCAGGTTGTTCTTCCTGTGTCCTTCCTGCTTTTTTCCATCTGTTGTGGTGCTTTTGTCTGACTCATGAATCTGCACAGCAGGTGGCCTCGTGTCAGAGACCAGATCTGTACATGATGCACATGTATGTACATAATCTACGTCTACACACACACACTGTGCATACACACAAGGTCATATATTATCATGACATCACATTTGTTTATCAAATACCTTTTTCTCTGTGCAAATTTTTAACACCAGTGGTTCCATAATCTTAAAAAAAGCATAAAACCAAAAATGATAGGAAAGCAAAGAAGCGTTTGATTAAAACAGTATTTAAAAAAAAAAAAAAAAATGAAAAAGTTGAACGTGATGTCAGCAACATAAATACAAACAAACAGAACTCATCACATCAACCGCCTGACGACGGCTGCTATGGCGCAAACAACCAGGAAGTTAGGACGCCCATATAAGGGCTGACGATGACGATGCATGCAGGATGAAAATGACCAATCAGTGCTGCTTCCTGTGTCTGCTCAGTCCGATCCTGAGCTCCACAACGTTATTAATATCATCTTATTACTACAGCTGTCCATCTGAGGAGACTGCTGGGGGTCTTCGCGCGCTGACCCTCGTCACATGACAAACAGGAACCTCATCACATGATCAGGGGAAACCAGGAAGTGAATTCACTGCCCCGTCACTCTGGCATCATCTCACCACGCCCGTCTGTCTGTCTTCCTGTTTGTCTCCACAGTTGTACAGAACAACTATACACACGCCTATCTACACAACCAGTCTTTTAGTGTTCATCTCTGTCAAAAAATACTACATTTATATTTACAACAATTAAATAGAGGTCAATTAAGCACTTGTGTGGTGTGGTGATGGGTACTGGACTTCGATGCTAGCAGGGGTGGCAAAGCTTTTTAGTCCGTTTTCTCTTTTCCTCCTTTTTAAAAATAAAAACTCAAAACAAACTGAAAACAGAAAAGCCATCCTGGCCGTTACAATTACATCATGCCACAATAAATAAAGGTGTCGTTAAAACAAGGGAAGGAAAGGAAGGAAAGGAGCGAGGGATGGAGAGAGGAGAGGACGGAATGAAGGAAGGAAGGAAGGGGAAGGAGAATGTGTGTTTCAGTGCAGGATGGCTCTTCTGTGAAGCTCTAGCGCTAGTAGCGGTAGCAGTAGTAGTAATTGTAGTACTAGTAGTAGAAGTAGTGTTGAAGTCAGTCTTGGTGGTGGGCTTGGTTTCCCAGTGCAGGGGAGGGAAGGTGGGATGGTGTCAGGAAGTTGAAGGGATCAGATTCCCCGCCTACTATGGGCGAGTCCCTAAGCTGGCTTCAGACCAGTAGTCCCACCCTAATCCTCGAGAACTGCCAATCAAATCTCAAGCTGCAACCATTTAAAATGTCCACGGCATTGCTGCAACCCACACGCCTGACTGACCGCCACCCCCCCGCAGCACCGGGCATTTTAACTGGCTGCAACCGGTCGATCGGCAACTCAGGGTCTAACCCGATCGCATTGCCAACCAAGAAGGGAAGGAAGGTGTGTGGAGGGGGAGGGGGAGGGGGGGAGAAAACTTAGCAGGGGGGTGGATATAGGAGGGGTAGGTGTGTGTCTCCCAGTTGCTCATTCCCCAGTTGCGTTGCCAGTTGGCCGGGTACGAAGTGTGTGTGTGTGTGTGTGTCTCAGTAGCTGTTCTCATGGCCTGCCAGGATGTAGAGGTTGCTGTGGGCTGTAGGGTTGTCTGTCGGCCTGCTCTCCAGCACCACCACCCTGCAACACACACACACACGCACGCACACACACACACGCACGCGCGCACACACACGCACGCACGCACACACACGCGCGCGCACACACACACACACACACACACACACACACACTTAGCTTCATGTCAACAGAGCGGATCATTAATAACTCTGTATTTTGCCTCGTTCTCCCCCATCACAGTTTTTCAGACATAAATAGAAGAAGCTGAGCAGGTGTGGCAGCACAACATGAGTCTGATTCCACAGTGACGACACAGACAGACTGAACCCACAAAGCTGCAGTAAGAAGACAGGATGGAAGAGGACCAGAAAGAGGACAGGAGAGAGATGACTCACCACTCGGCCTGCAGACAAAATATACGAAATAAAGTCTTTTTACCCTCAAACTGTTTTAAGCTAGTGATTAGAGACCCAAGACACTCTCTCTCTCTCACACACACACACACACGCACACGCACACGCGCACGCACACGCACACGCGCACGCGCACACGCACACGCACACGCACACACACACACCAAGCTGTTGGGGGACTGGCCCGATGGTCAACTCAAGCTGCCCTGTCCGCCTCCATTGTTGTTTTGACAACACCAGATATACCAAAATCATCCACGTGTCCCCGGTAGATCGTTTGGCCGCGGGGCTCCATGCTAACAATTTAGCATACACTACGTTGAGTGATAGCAGGCGACCAGCATTATCCAAAACAAATCATACGGTGGTGAGTTAAAAACACATGAAGTCAGGTTTATTTTTGGAACTATTTCAAATCCATCTGGTGGTTTCAGCTGCTGCACATTCACTTCCGATGTGAACAGAGAAAGTCCTTGCTAGTTAGCGTTAGAGCTACAGGTTCACATGTTCTCACTGTTGAGATCAAACTAGTAGCCTGCTATCACTCAACATAGTGTACGCTAAGGTGTTAGCACGGAGCCAAACGATCTACCGGGGACACGTGGATGATTTCGGCGTCTCTGTTCTCAGCAGTTAAACGGGTCAGTTGACCAACGGGCCGATCTCCCAGAATCCCTCTCTCTCTCTGTCAAAGTCCAAAGCCCCCTTTAAATCACAGGCAAGAGACGAGAGGCAGAGCGTGGGCCGGCCGGGCCCCGGGGCAGGGAGGGTACCTGGGCAGAGAGAGGCCTCTGTCATCAGCCCCAGTGCCTGGATCTCTACTGTCAGAGCGTCTTGACGAGACATCAGAGAGGACGTTACTCAGAGGGTGAGACTGCATGTGTGTGTTCAAGACAGACTGGGTGTGTGTGTGTGTGTGTGTGTGTGTGTGTTTAAGATAGACTGGATGTGTGTGTGAGAGAGAATGAGGTGTGTGTCTCACCTGTCTGACCCCAGTAGTCTGAAGATGCGTGTGTTGTCAGAGATCTCCTGGGTGATCTGATATATATGAGAGAGAGAGAGAGAGAGAGAGAGAGAGAGAGAGAGAGAGTGTGAGAGAGAGAGAGTGTGAGAGAGAGAGAGAGAGAGTGTGAGAGAGAGACAGACAGAGAGAGACAGAGAGAGAGACAGAGCGAGAGAGAGACAGAGATTCAAGTTTCAGTCAAATGTTTCTCAGTTTTGCAGGTCTTACACTCGTCACACACACACACACACACACACACACACACACAGACACACACACACAGACACACACACACACCTCGTTGGTCTTGAAACTCCGTCCTTGCATCCCGTGCCTCCAGAAGGCCAGGACGCTGTCTTGGAGACAAACTGCAGGGAGACAGAAACCAGACACTCAGACAACAGACCACTAGGAGACATGTCAGTTCTTCAGTTCCTCCTCAAGGTGACACGAAGAAGAAGAACTTCTCATTTCCTGTTTGCTAGACAAAGCTAACACTGGGGGTTTAATACGCCGCTCGTATCAGGCTACACAGCAGAAGACCAGACCATCATGAACCTGGTGTCAGGTGTGGTCCCTGCCAGGAAACCTGAACTGAAGGAAGTGATGGATGAGGTGAAACCCAAACTGTCTCCAGACCAGCAGCAGGGCTTCCAGAGGAAGATGGACTCTCCACTCGTCTGTTTGGTCTCCGTTGGTGTGAAGCACCAGAGACCGTCTGGGGCTGCGTTACAGGACGTCTGGGGACTGAAGTCCTTACAAACAGTTACCTCTCGCTTCCATTTGGGGGCGCCATCGTGCAAAACTGCTCATAATAGATAAAGTACACCCAGAACAGATCTACTATATCACTGATACATGTCAGGTGATGCTGATGCTCTAGGGGTTTAGGGGTTCAGTGCCTTGCCCTAGGAATTGAACCCGTGACCTTTGACCTTTCCGGTCCATGTCATGATGTTTCTGTAATACAGACTGTACCACGTGTGTCTCAGTCTTCTCACCTATGGACTCAATCTGGAAGTTGAACGTGAGCTCCGCTGACAACTTCCTGCTGGACTTCAACCTGCCCTGGAGGTTCACTATCTTTATACACCCTGGGGGAGGGGAGGGGAGGGGGGGAGGAGAGAGAGAGAGAGAGAGAGAGAGAGAGAGAGAGAGAGAGAGAGAGAGAAAATAAAAGATGGATGGGGAAGAGAGGAACAGTAAGATTCTTGTAAATCAGTTATGAAATCTTCTAAATTTCTGAAGGATTTGAGAGCTGTGTGTGTGTGTGTGTGTGTGTGTGTGCACGTCTCTTACTGTCGAGGCAGACCAGGATGGTGTCTCTCTCTAGCTGAGTGACGTGGATCACACATGTCTGTGGTGTGTCTGCAGACAGAGAGAGGGAGTACACAGCATTACCTCACATCCCCTTATTCCCATTCAGAACAACCACCAGCACCACGTCACTTCCTCTAGCACCACCCTCACTTCCTCTAGCACCACCCTCACTTCCTCTAGCACCACCCTCACTTCCTCTAGCACCACCCTCACTTCCTCTAGCACCACCCGTCACGCTGCTCTCACCGGCTTCGGTGAACCAGGAGGAGGTGGAGTTGGGGTTGACGGTGCCGAACCGGACCACCTGGTTGAGCTCGGTCCCTTTGCTGACCGCCACGCAGATCAGAGGGTAGGTCTGCTCCGGGACCACCAGCATCTCAAAGACCTCCAGCGGGCAGGGCAGCGGGAAGTCGATGTTCTGTCGGGGGAGGAAGAGAGGAAGAGGATGATGATGTTAGACAGAGCATGACAAACACCTCCTGCAGCAAGAATGAAAGGTGTGACACGTTTAAAAAGCTGTTCTGTAAAAATCAGATGGATTTCAAACCAATTCATCACCTAGTGGAGAGTTTTGGTGTCACATGGCCTAACTGAGACCTTCACTCACGACGGTACAGCGCCCTCTAGTGGTTACAGAGACCATCTCATGACAGGTTGCAGGTTCAGGTACACGTTCTTTCTTTGGCTCGTACCGGAGGAGCAGGAGGAGCTACTGACCTTGATGAGCATGAACTTCTGCATGGACTCCACCCACTCCAACAGGATGACGCTGGACTGGAAGGCTCCACACAGGTACTTGTGGCCAGTGTAGGGGTTACGCACTGGAGGGAAACAACAGCAACCATCAGCATGTTTTGACAACTTGTCTTAACTCAACGTCAAAACCCACTGAGGAACCAGGAGTACGAAGCAGAACAAACACTAAACCACCACAGACCTCAAATGAGGACTAGACTGAAGAAACACAATCCGTCGTGTTTTTTCTGTGCTTATTGTGGTCCATTACATTTGTCCTTTCATAGTGTTGTTACACATTATGTGCACAGGTACAATATGAAGTGAGGAGTACTAACACTCTATTATTGTAGATTTGTAATACTTTTATATGAGTTATAACAGGTTAATACATAATAACTGGAAAATGTTACCTAGATTTTTCATGAACTAACTTTTCAATGTTGTAAACCCGCAGAAAAAGGAAGTCACACACTCCTTATATACACCATGACATTTATGTTACTGCTTACAATAAGTGTCACAGTGCAACTACTACTATAAACTACTATACTATACTATACTACTACTATAAACTACTTCTTCTGTAGTTTATCATCGCCTTTTTGTGCATTTTACTATTTGTTGTGAATGTTTTAGACCTGAACAAAACCAATTTCCACAGAAACAAAGTGAATCTTGAACTGCTGAAGATTAGATTAGATTACATTAGTGACCGACAGTATTATAACATAGAAACTCCACATATCACCAGCACTCACCCACACAGCACTTTTGGCACCCTTTAGTGTCTGGAATCTTATTGGACACGGCAAACTTCCTATGAACAGACAAACAAAGACAGCAGTGTCAGACGGAAAAGGCCTCAAGTTCATACTCCACATTTAAAGAGACAAGACGTGTTGAGATTTCACTGACACTTATTCTGAAAATCTAAACCTTAAGATAGCCAAGTGAAGACGCCTGTGTTAAAATGCTCGGTTGAGGATTTCTATAGCTCAAATAACTCAGATGGTACTGGAACAGGATGCAGTGAAGTGAAATCTGGGACTTGAACCCATCATGTTGCATGTGTAAAAACTCCTCCATCCCCAGACACCTCTGAACCCATCATCAGAATACATGACACTGGTGATGAAGATGGTATCCAGGCTATTCTAGTCCTGTCCTGACTGCCCATCTCTCCCTTCCCTCTCTTAATGTCTCTCTCTCTAGTGTTGAGTATCACATCATCATCTTTAAAAAGCAGAATACACCAGACTAGTATTGTTCAGGTGAGGCGGTGTTGTAGTGATGTAGTTACCTGGGAATCATCTTATCAGGCAGTTTGTGTGTGGGAATGGCTACTGGTAACTTCTGCATCTGCCTGGCGTGTTCAAACAGACCAGACAGACTGTGGGAGTACAGCTGGGAGGCCTTGCCTAGAGTAGAATACAATAGAATAGAATAGAAGAGGAGCCAAAGGTCATGAGCCAATAATGGTGATTGATCCTCATGATCCCAGTTAGTATTATCCCTCTGTACACCATGCAAACCAAAGAACATATCACAGTCGTACCAGATATGGAGAGGAGACAGTTGTTCATGACGTACAGCCAGGTACACCGCCGGGGGAAGAGCTGCAGACAGGAAGGAAGACACAGGAAGTGAGCCACAGGAAGTAAGACACAGGAAGTGAGGTCCTGGTGTGACGAGAAGGTCATAACAGAAACCTGAAACTAACATATTGTTTCATCCTCACCTGTTCCATCGAGGTCTCATGCAGCTCGTTGAGGTTTAGTGTGTAGATCCCCTCCTCAGCACCAAATATCAAATACTGGTCTGAAACACACACACGCACACACACACGCACGCGCACGCGCACACACACACACACACACACGCTACAGTAAAGCAGTACTTCACTGATGATAACACACAGGATTTCACCGAGCAACCGTCACTACAGAATCTGTCGGGGTTTCCTATTGGTTACTTCTGGCTGATCCAGGAAGTAATGATTGACAGGTTCCACTCTAAACATCTGGTTTCCCGTTGGTTACCTCTGGTGTCGGGGTTGATCCAGGAGGTGGCACAGTGGATCTTCAGAGGGCAGCCGTTGAACACCTTGGAGAAACACGCCCCCATCTGGGGACGAGAGGGGGAGGCGGGGCCAACGTTAACCTTAACGAACAGGAAGATGAGCTAGTGTGTGTGTGTGTGTGTGTGTGTGTGTGTGTGTGTTGACGGGAGTTTAACCACTGATGGAAAATAACTACAGTTTGTAAATGTTGTTTTTCAGCTCGGTTCTAAAAGGAGATTCTACTGGCTTCTACTATCTAATGCAACGAATGTGTGAAACAAGTTGAACGCTGATATTCTCTCAAAATCCCTGTGACATTCCAGAAGTTCCTTGACCAGCAGGAACCAGGTTAGCATCACTGAGTTAACTAACTAGTGGGACGACATGAGGATGATGTGAAGAAGAGAGACGGTTACTTACATGGACTTTGGGTGTCGGTGGGAGACCGTTACTGATGGGCTTCTAAGCAGAAGACAGACACACACACACACACACACACGCACACACGCACACACACACGCACACACGCACAAACACACACACACACACACACACACACACACACACACACACACACGCACACACACGCACACACACAGAGTCGGTCAGCAACGGTCTATACATTATCATGGTTATATATTGATATAATAGAACAAAACACAAGTGAGCTTCAATCAGAACAAGATGAAGTTACTAAAATAACCCTGGTTCACTCTGAACTTTCGTCTGCTGGTAACTGTGTTTGGTTTGGTGTCATTTGCAGGTTCATTTTAACATTGTGAATGTTTAACAACATTTCGACAAGTTAATTGGGAATAAATGCTGATCCTGGGTCTGACGCTTGAGCACAAAAGCTCCCAAATTGAAAAAAAAAAACTAGAGAAAACTAAGAGCACAAGAAAGAAATGTGAGAAATTAATAGAAGTTCTTTTATTTCTAAATCTAATTTTTAAGTTTTCTAGCATGATTCTATTAGTAGAAACATGCTACTGAATGGTCGTCCTGTAGAGCAGAGGTTCAAATGTTCATGTGACAGATCCGTCAACATCAACCCCATGTGATAAGACTAGAGTACACCTTCTCAAACATTCACTCATTTTGCTGGGACCCCCTGCGACCCCCTCCAGGACCCCCCCGTGGGCCCCCAGACCCCACTTTGAGACCCGCCGCTGTGCTTACCGGAACGTCCTTCCTGTCTTTCCGTATGGGGACGCTAGGCGGCATGGTGGACTGTCTGTCCGCCGGACTGTCCCGCTCGCCGTTGTGCGGAGAGTTCAGCCCGTTACCTGCAACCACAGAGACACCGCTCAGAGTGTGGATGGGGGTGGGGGGATGGAGAGAGACAGAGTGACATGGAAGGGGAGTGAGAGAGTGAGAGAGTGTGTGTAAAGTCAGGAGAAGGGATGAGTCAGGATCTACAGTCAACTACAGACACGACAGGTACAGTCACACCGACACAATCACTAATACGCTACATGGCCAGAAGGATGAGGATGAGCTCGTCCAACGTCTCTGAACTCTAAAGGGTTAATATGGAGTTGGTCCTCCACTCCCCTGGGAGGCTTCAGATGTTGGATCATTGCTGCTGATCTGCTTCCATTCAGCCTCAAGAGCATCAGTGAGGTCGGTGCTGATGTTGAGGCGATGAGGCCCTGACCTCAACCCCCCCCCCCAAGGTGATGGAGGGGGTTGAGGTCAGGGGTCGCAGGCTCTGAGCAGGCCGGTCAAGTTCTTCCACAAACCGTTTCTGTCTGGACCTCCTCGCTTTGTGCACGGGGGCGTCGTCATGCCGAGACAGGAGAGGGCCGGAGCTGTTGTTGCTCCTAGACGTTTCCCCTTCACAATAAGAGCACCCCCAGTTGACAGGGGGAAGCTCTAGCAGGGCAGACATGTGACCAATTGCTTCAGTACAACCCATTCTACTGGAGATCAGAAGGAGTGTCTACATACTTTTGGCCATGTAGTGTATTAAACTACTTTCTAAACTACTGGGAGGACAGAGGGAGGGAGCAGACTAGTAGGAAGAACACAGAGGATTCAATATAGTCCCGAGTCAGGGCAGGAGGTGAATTCACCACCGACCACCAGCTGGATGCCGGTCCATACTGGTCGGTCTTCAGTTGTGGCCGGTGGGTACCAACCATCGTTTGGACTCTCTATTCTACTCCGAGAACAAATAGTTGGCTAGTGACTTTAGGGTCTAGCAGCCCGTGGCCAGCGGACAGGGAACAACACACCAAGCACTACTACAGCTGCTGAACTCCTCCAGGGAGGAGAGGAGGACGGTGTGGAGGAGGTGGGAAACCTACCACTGGACAAATCTACAAATCAAATCTGATTCCTGTGCACTACATCATGTGTTGTTCCTTCAGCTTTGATTGGCCAGGACGATGTTTTCTCCTCTTCCTTCTTCCTGCTAGGAAGCGGGGGGGAGGTGGCGGCAACCAATCAGACTCCACAAAAAACTGATTGAAAAGACAAACAATCACACGGAGCAGGAGCTGACGCCCGCTAGGACCAACTCATGGAACAAATGAACCAAATCCGACTCAGCAGGAGCTGATGGGTGGGCGGGACTATTCAGACAATCAGCCAATCAGACTCTACGAGGACTGACTGATGGGGGGACCGGACAACCAATCGAAGGAGACAACAGGGTCTGGGGGGGGAGAGACTACCAATCTACCAATCGGCTGCTCTTACTCTCTTCCTCCTCCTTCTCTTTTTCCTGCTCCTCTTTCACCTCCTTCAGCACCTCCCACGCCTCCTCCAGCTCCTCCTCTGTGTGAGGCGTGTGGAGCCACTCCCAGAAATGTCTAAAGCTCCCATCATCCCCATGGGCAGAGTTTTCGGCGTCCGCGCCCTGCGTGCTCTCGTTACCTAGGCTACTGCGGCGGTGGGGGGGCAGCCTCGGGGGCGGGGGCCGCGGGGGGACGTTGGAGGGCTTAGCGGGGCTGGCCGTCTCCGGCATTGGGCAGCGCTTGATGGTCCCTCCCCCTCCGCCGTCGTCCTCGCTGTGTGATTGGCTCTCGTCGTGTTTTTGTTGTTGCGGTTGCTGAGGCTGGCAGATGGATTTGGGCTGGAGGGAAACAGAGACGGAGACAGGAGGATCAACTCGGATCAACTCATTTGGGGAGTGACATCATCGCAAAGTCAAAACTCTTTTGCAGTGAAAACATTATTTTATCTCATAATCAAGAAATGAAGAATGAAAACTTTATTCAGTAGAAACTAGCAGCAGTAAACAAAGTAAATCCACTGTTTACAATAGAGACTAAACCGAACATGAGCTGTCAGATGCCATTGGTTGTTCCTACCTTGGGAGGAAGTGGGGGCGGGACTTTTGGCCTCATGATGGTGCTCGATTTACTGAAGGGTGAGAAGAGGGAGGAGTTGAGGCTTTGATTGACAGGACACGACTACAGGAGTTACACAAAGAACAATGTCTGTTGAAATGTCACCTCCAGGGCCACGGTGTCACCCGTCGTTTCAGAGCAACTTTAAAGTTCATGAAGAACAGATGTTATTAGATCACATCTCTGTTCACCCACACAGTTATATATATCCTCTATATCCAAATGTGTCTCCATTACTTTCTCCCATCTCTTTAAAGTGGATCACAGCTGGATCACATCCAGAGCAGGGAGGATTATGATCCCACTGTGAGCCGCACCACATCCAAATCTGGTTTCTGGTCCAATAGATGTTCAATATGTTCTGATGGGTTGATGAAAGACTCTGAAACGACGAGTGTAACAGCAGCCCAACACTAGATGAGACACCAATATGAGAAAAGTGATGACTGGCAGACTGTTGATCACCACGGGTGGAGGCATGCGTCAGGGAACGGCTGATATCGGATCATTGATACGGCATCAATGGAAGGATCTCGCACAAATTCCAATATTTCCAATCCCAAAGCGGTTATGATCCTCGTCGGCATCCATCTTTGTTAGATGGATGCTCAACGTATCAGTGTAAATTACCTTCAGTAATGTAACCCCGGAAGGTTTATAGATCTCTACGTAACAGCGACACTAACACTGCTAAGGATGGTTTCTGCACATCATCAGCTGACAGCAACATTGACCCAGATCAGCACTATTATCCTCCGAGGCTTCGTCCACACAGCCTCATGGGAGGGGCAACTTCACAGAGCTGGGGTGGATGACTGACAGGACAAAAGGACCAATCAGAGCCAATAAAGATGGACACAAAAGTAGGGACACCAATTTAAAGGAGTTACGATGAAGTCACACCCACTGGATGATAACGATCAGACAGCTGAACCCGGACAAGGAAGAGTCTGGAACGACTTTTAAGCCTCCGATGATTCTGGATTTACTTCCTGGAACGAAACGCTGCGACTGTACAAAGTTATCTGCCAAGAAGGACCGGGAACTAGCTTCTCTGACCCCAATTCACTCTTGGCTGCCTGTAATGCTTCAGCTCATCCTATTGTTGTGAACATGGCGTGACGTGTGTCTGGATAAGAGCATCAGAAAAGGAAAAAAAAATGGCCGAAACCCAAATGGAAAACGAGGCTTTCCTGACTTCAGTGGAAAATGTCAGAGCAGAGAGGAGAGAAGGCTCCGGTCGGCGTCTACACCACGAGGGACGAGGCCGGATGCCAAGGGTTCAGTTTTATAGAGGCAAACAGGAGAAAGGCAGTGTGAGTTTCCACGTGCACGCGCGCGCACACACACGCACACACACACACACACACACACACACACACACACACACACACACACACACACACACACACACACACACACACACACACACACACACACACACACACACACACACACACACACACACACACACACACACACACACACACAGCAAGGAGGCGCACAGATGGCGGCGCAAGTGGAGCACAAAACAAGACAACAGAAAATAAGGCGTCAAGGTCACGAGGGACAGTTATCTAACCCAGACAGCACCGCTCATGCAGCCAGAGAACAAAACGGGATTTAAACCAAAATAATAAAAATAAAATACGATGTTGATACGTAGGTACTCTCTCTCTCGCCCCATCTTCTCTCTCTCTTTCTACAACTATCTAAAAGCAAAAAGGTAGAAACAGTTTAAAGATGAAGGTTTCCTGTTCGACAGCCTCCAGCCAGGTTAGCCAGGTTAGCCAGGTTAGCCAGGTTAGCGTTAGCGGGTTTTAGACGTCACACAAAACAACAGTCATGGAGGACAGACACAAACAGGCGGCGTGCGCGGTGTGATGGCGTGCTGCATAGAGATGGATGAAACTGTGGCAGATAGGAAGCCTTCCTCCTTTTCCTCCTCTTCCTCACCACAAGGAGAGGAGAGAGGGGGAGAGAGAGAGAGAGAGAGAGAGAGGTGGGGGAGGGAGGGAGGGATGGGCTTCTAGCTAAGACTAGGAGGGGGACTTACTGAGTGTGAGTTTCATCATCATCAGCACCATCATCATCCTCATCCTCATCATCCCCTAAGTGTGCCACATGGCCCCTGGGAGAGGAGGTGAAGATAGGAGGGGGTTAGGGAGGGAGGAGGGAGGGGGAGAATGGGAGGAAGATAAAAATGTTGAGGTATGGAGGGGAGGGAGGGGTGAAGGGAGCATGGGAAGGAGATGACAGGAGGAGGATGGGAGGGAGGAAAGGAGGAGAGCTGAGTGAAGCTCGGTCCACAAACGACCTCGAAGCCCCTCGGACACACGAGGGATCTGAAAGGACCGAAACCAGAACGAGGAGCGCTCACGAGGAGCGCTCACGAGGAGCGCTCACGAGGAGCGCTCACGAGGAGCGCTCACGAGGAGCGCTCACGAGGAGCGTTCACGAGGAGCGTTCACGAGGAGCGTTCACGAGGAGCGCTCACGAGGAGCGTTCACACTGCGAGCAACAAGTCAACAAGTCACCGGACGGCCGGGGAAACTCGGCTAGCTCGTCAGACAGATTCAGTTTCATCAACACTCGTTCCGCCTGGCAACAGCAGAATGGACGAGAAGTCGGTTACAGCCATTCAAAGCTTTGATGAAAGACTATGGGAATCTCTGATGATGCTTTGGGAAGAGTTGCATCCACGGTTGAGTTGATGGTTGATGATGAACACTGAAGCAATTTGACTGAGTTTCTTTTTTGATCAACGCTACATCAGAACGATGTGTTGTGAAAGACAAAACCAAAGCAGCAATAATACAGGATTTGTCTGTTTGAAATTCTGCAGCCGCACGAAAAACCACGAGATGCCAGAACCGAGCAACACGTCAACTAAGTTGCTCGCAGTGTGAACACGGGGCGATGCGTCGGACAACTTGTTAGCATCGCTGCTTTCAGGCACAAGAACGACAGACTTCAGAGGGTCGAGTGTAGTCAAGATGGCGGTGAACACTTCCACCCACCTCGCCAGACTCAACCTCGTCTGGTCTGAACCGGTTCGGTCCTTTCAGATCTCCACAGATGTGGACGCAGCAGAGTTGAGGATTCACTTCCAATTCAGTCAATTCAACCACAATTCACAAAACAGCTTTATCAGTAGTCTGGATGACATGTTGGGGTTACCGGGTTGACTCAATTAAAGTGACTACCCCGTGGTGGGCGGGGCACTAGGCTGGTGGTGGGGTGTGTCTGGTATACCTGTCACAGTGCAGCTTGGTGATTGGCTGGGGAAACTACAGATGCTTTAATACCAGGCTCGGTCTAATAGGGTTTAATAATTGTTAACTGTTTTAACGTCCCTGGAGCGCCAGGTGGGCGGGGCTTATGATGACCTATGATGCAATATCTTCACTTCCTGGGACTCGCTGTGTGGTCCTACAGCACCTCTGTACACTCAAAAGTTGAATCTATTTTATTGTCGACTCATCTGTAACTAAGCGTGGATTTGACTAGATCTACTGTGGGTCACCGGGTCACCCTGTTGAAACAGGAGAGGTAACAGGTAATAAACAGGAGCCCTGTTCTCTCCCCTGCTATTACCTCGGTTCACCAGCAGGGGGACAAGATAAATACTACAAAACAGGAAGCAACTAAGGAGAGAGAGAAGCTTCATTCACAGTGTAATGGAGAATTAAACTAAAGGGGCATATACTGGAACAGGTGTCAAGTTATTAATATATATATATAATAATAATAATAATAATAATATATATATATATTATTATAAGGGTAACAGAACTTTATATTATCTTAAATATTATCTTATATTATCTAGATGGAATTACACAGAATTAAACAAAGGTCAAATTCAGCCGCTAGTGACTGATAGTGGTTAACAGGACAACTTGATACTATGCAGACACTTTAAACCTGCCTCCATCAGCTGCAGTACTCTGAGGGTCATATCACCAACCCATATCTGACAGGTGATGATCATGTTGCTTCAAGGAAAACAGCAAAGCACGAAAAATGTCATCATCATTTCATCTGCAGGAATTGGGCAGAATTTCAAAAGACACCCATTGCAGCTTTGGCTAAAAGACTGTGTCCACGTGCACGTGTGTGTGTGTGTGTGTGTGTGTGTGTAAGCCATGCTTGGCAGTAAAACTCCTATGCAGCACAGCCTTCTCCTGATATCAAAGCATCAAGCAGCCGAAGGAGGAAAATAAAAACCAGCAGAATCCAAAAACGCTGAGAGCAACGTCGGCAGCGCTGCGTTAGTGGCGTGTGATTGGCCGGATTAGTCCTGCCGTTAACAATGATTGGCTGATGGGTGGTGGGTGTGGTTAGAGCACTGGCAGCGAATCAAGGGGCCTCGAGGGAGGGGGGGGATCGGGAAGTGGGAGGGGCCCCGCTCACCTCTGATGTAGCTCCTCCTCCACAGATTTGAGAAGGCTCCTGTTTGACGTGGAGGGGGAGAGAACGGGGGAGAGAGGGAGAGGGGAGAGAGAGAGGGAAGAGAGAGAGAGAGAGGGAGAGGGAGAGAGAGAGAGGGAGAGGAGAGGTGAGAAAGGGTTTGTGTTTTCAGCTCTCCATGAGTGTTCAGGACAGATGAAGAAGAAGAAGCCATTTCTATACAGACTCAACCAGAGACGAGTCGGCAGCAATGAACAGAAATTGAGTCGCCCAAAAATCTTGACATCCTGAAAAGTGAAACATCATAGACAGACAGACAGACAGACACACAGTCAGACAGACACACAGACAGAAAGCCTGCTAGTCCTGGACAGGATGTAGAGGACGCTCTGCTGTCCTGGTCTGAACCAGCTTTCTGCTGACGCGGCAGATCTGACTTATCGCTCTCACAGACTCTCTCTGCTTACAGAGCATCTTCAGGCTCAGATCCATTATGGATAAATGATCAAACCTACAGGATGAGTTTGTTCTCTCTCACCACCAGATACCAGAGGGCACATAAACCTAAAAAACACTTGCAGAAGATGAAATAGAAAATAAGCTTCTGCAGAGAGAAAGGACTAGACAGGAGAGACTTACTTGTTTCCTCCCAGTAGACTCGGTGAGTCGTGTCCGTACTCCAACTGCAGGTCCTACAACCAGACACATGATATTATTACTGTTCTGTAGGACTGGAAGAGAGAAGAGAGACTACCTTCAGATCTGGACCAGCAGCCCCAAGAAACCCCCTTCAGATAACGGCTACTAGTACTGGTGAGTGTCCCGCTGTGTTTTAGTGACCTGCTCCAATTACAACTCCACCATCAGTATCATACACAACCACAACCACGAACACAGACGGTGAACTCTATGCCCATAGATCTGACTCTGCTGCATTCACATCATGGCCTGATTAAAAGGAGGCAAGGCTGGGACGTCTTGTTGCCATGGTGATTCTGATGAACAAGAGGTTTGACTGCTACAGGAACGGCTGATAGATCGGATCTATTACTTGAAGGTAAATAAATAGGAAGCCAAGCAGATTTGTCGGCAGGAACGGACCCGAACCAAACGCTGATTCAGCACTGAGAAGAAGCAGCATCCAGTTTGTCTTCAATAGTAAAAGGAAAGTTGAAAGATTCTACGTTTGTTGCGTCTGCGGCGGGCGGCGCTGCTTTCCTACGGAAATCCAGGAAGCAGTTTGCCGTCCACCGCATGCCGCCAGAGTGAATGCAGCATCACACCAGGAACAAGCACACGTACTGTCAACACATACACACACAGTAGAGAACACAGTAGAGAACACAGTAGAGAACACAGTAGAGACCACAGTAGAGACCACAGTAGAGAACATGGCCGACTGAGACATCAGGAGGATGGACGACGTTAAGGTGTGTGTGCAGAAAAGAGAATCTCCTCTCCAGGGAGTTCTGCAATACTTTGATACTCAACACTCAACACTGTCACTCAGATTATAGTGTATAGACTGTGTGTGTGTGTGTGTGTGTGTGTGTGTGTTGCTGGCTGATTGAGCAAATTATTGCATCTGGTTCAACCCCTCTCTCTCTCTCTCTCTCTCTCTCTCTCTCTCTCTTTCACAAGCTTGTTGTTGTGTCCTTTACTGTACACAGACCTGAAAACAACAACTCTTATCACCATGACAACTAAAACACCACCAGTCAGTGAGACAGCAAAAAAAAAAACAAGAACTTACAAACAAACAGTCAGACCAGAGATCATGTCAACAAACAAAGAAAAACACAAAAACGACCAAACGAAACAAACAGCCAATCAGCACTGGGGAAAATGAAAAAAACGAGTGAGCGAGGGCAGAGAAAGAGAGAGAGAGAAAGAGATGTTTTATGTTGGAAAGATGGACAGAGATGAAGCCAGACAAGTTTAAATGGACAGACAAAGAGAGAGAGGTGGAGAGAGAGAGAGAGAGATGGAGAGAGAGAGAGAGAGATGGAGAGAGAGAGTTTGAGAGAGAAGAGAGGGAGAGAGATGGAGAGAGAGAGATGAGAGATGGCGAGAGAGGAGAGAGAGAGAGAGAGGGAGAGAGAGAGAGAGAGAGAGAGAGGGAGAGAGAGAGAGAGAGAGAGAGAGAGAGAGAGAGAGAGAGAGAGAGAGAGAGAGAGAGAGAGAGAGAGAGAGAGAGAGAGAGACTGAGTACTACCAGGTTAGATCTCGCTGTATGGTAGAGCTCCTCAACACAGTCCAGATAGGGTTCAGAATCACACTGGTCAGCAAGACAGAGTGAGAGAGACAATTAATACAGTAACCTGATGGAGGGATGGATGGAGGGAGGGAGGGGGGAGGGAGGGAGGGAGGGAGGGATGGAAGATGATAGATGGAGAGGTTTAGTCTAAAAAGGGCTCTGAACTCCCTGGATCAGCAAGACAGAGATATAATATTAATGTGAACCTGAAGGGATGGAGGGGGTGGAGAGGGAGGGATGGAGGGATGAGGGAGGATGGAGGGATGAGGGAGGGATGGAGGGATGATGGAGGGAGGGATGGAGGGATGGATGGGTCTAGGATCTGAATTTGACAGGATCGGGGTTGAAATCAGCAAAACTACACTCAGCTGTGTCCAGTCATGTGACGTGTATCTGAAGGGAGGAGGAGCAAAACAGGGCGGGAGCAGGAAGAGGAAGTGACCATGCATGAACCCTCCACCGTCCCACTCGGCCAATAGCAGCCGCCGCTTTCAAAACTCCTACAGTCTCGGTTTGTTTTCACCTCTCAGGCACTCAGTCGACCCTCTAATCTAACAGTAGAATACACTAGGGTTCGAGGTTGATACCGATGCTTTTGGATCAAAGATGATATTTTGTGTCAAGATAATACAATTTGACGATTTTCGTGCCAAAAAAAAAAATCTCCAGACTATTTTCATTTGCAGGGTGGAAAAGCTGAAACGAGAGAAGAGCTAGGAAAAGAAACAGCAGTGATCAGAGTGGCTTCGTTCACGACCTCGACAGCCTCGGCTCCTCTACCTGGTCCTGCTGCTGCTGAGCTGCAGTTCCTAGTTTCAGCTCAAACTATAGAAGAAGCAGTTATACTTCCTCTACTTTCACTACATAAAGAAGTAATCGGCATTCTGGACTCACACTGAAACACAGTCGGACTACGCTGCACCAGCTTGGACCTGATGGATAGTTCAAACCCTTTTGGGAGAACAACAACAACAGACAACGGTGTCTTCGGACTGACATGGGGTGAGTAGATGATAACCCACCCCCACCTCTTCTTCTACACCTCCCTCTAACCCACCCTCACCTCTTCTACACCTCCCTCTAACCCACCCTCACCTCTTCTACACCTCCCTCTAACCCACCCTCACCTCTTCTTCTACACCTCCCTCTAACCCACCCTCACCTCTTCTACACCTCCCTCTAACCCACCCTCACCTCTTCTTCTACACCTCCCTCTAACCCACCCCCACCTCTTCTTCTACACCTCCCTCTAACCCACCCCCACCTCTTCTTCTACACCTCCCTCTAACCCACCCTCACCTCTTCTACACCTCCCTCTAACCCACCCTCACCTCTTCTACACCTCCCTCTAACCCACCCTCACCTCTTCTTCTACACCTCCCTCTAACCCACCCTCACCTCTTCTACACCTCCCTCTAACCCACCCCCACCTCTTCTACACCTCCCTCTAACCCACCCTCACCTCTTCTACACCTCCCTCTAACCCACCCTCACCTCTTCTTCTACACCTCCCTCTAACCCACCCTCACCTCTTCTACACCTCCCTCTAACCCACCCTCACCTCTTCTACACCTCCCTCTAACCCACCCTCACCTCTTCTACACCTCCCTCTAACCCACCCTCACCTCTTCTTCTACACCTCCCTCTAACCCACCCTCACCTCTTCTACACCTCCCTCTAACCCACCCCCACCTCTTCTTCTACACCTCCCTCTAACCCACCCTCACCTCTTCTACACCTCCCTCTAACCCACCCTCACCTCTTCTTCTACACCTCCCTCTAACCCACCCCCACCTCTTCTTCTACACCTCCCTCTAACCCACCCTCACCTCTTCTTCTACACCTCCCTCTAACCCACCCTCACCTCTTCTTCTACACCTCCCTCTAACCCACCCCCACCTCTTCTTCTACACCTCCCTCTAACCCACCCTCACCTCTTCTTCTACACCTCCCTCTAACCCACCCTCACCTCTTCTTCTACACCTCCCTCTAACCCACCCCCACCTCTTCTTCTACACCTCCTTCACGACTGAAGGGGATTTAACTTGTGAGATCAAAATGTGACGATGTCTTTCGCTGCTCGGTGTTGAAACCAAACTGAAAACCCTCCAGAAACTCATTCTATATTTTCAAAACATATTTGCAACAAATTTCAAAACGGGTTTGAGGAGCAAACTGCTGTTTCCTCCTTGTTAGTCCGACCAGGGTGAACGAGGCGGATGGGCGTGATGTTTGGTTCAGCTGTTTGACAGAGCGTGCATTAGCTGTTGGCTGGGGTGTTTCCAGGGAGTGGGTGAAGATCAGACATGCTGGTACTGGTGTGGTGGCAGTCACTCTCTCACTCTCTCACACACACACAGACACACACACTCTAGACACTCACCGGTTCATGGTGGGGTTCTGTCTCTTTTCTCAACGGAGGATCAAACTTCACCTGACCAACTGAGACAGAAAGAGAGAGAAAACAGCAACGTCACTCATAACGGGTGCAAATTTCTGGGCACATTCCTGTTCCGCTTCTATTTTTTTTTTTTTTACTGCTATAAAAAGATAAAGTGCAAATGTGGAATTTATTGGTCCACGTCGGGTCGAAACTCACAGTTGATCTCTGACAGCGTCTTTCCTTCCCTGGTGCTCCGGCTGGTCGAACGAATACGATGAGGAACAGAGACTGGAGACTGTCAGGGACACACACACACACACACACACACACACACACACACACACAGCAGTATGAATTCCTCCACTGTGCTTCAGAAGATCACAACGGGTTTTGAAGGGACAGAAAAAAAAACACACCAGTCTGCTATTTCCTGTTTGTGTGATTCCATGACTCAGCAAAACGGCCTCACTCTGCAAACAGGCCTCGAACCAAACCATAGCAACACAATGCAACAAGACACAAACACCACAACAGGCAACCGCAGCAGTAAGCCTGAACACTGCAGACACACACCGGGCCGTTGGGGATCTCAACCTCAAGCCTCAACCTCAACCTCGGCTCTGATTTGGAGGTTTTATTCCTCAAAGGGGAAGCGGATCAACATGCGGGGTAGAGCGGGTCGTCCGCTAATCAGAAGATCGGCGGTTCGATCCCAGGCTCCTCCAGTCGCCTTCGGTGTGTGAATGAGTATGAATGGTCAGATTCCCCTGATGTGCAGGTTGGTTGAATGGAGTGTAAAGCGCTTTGAGTGGTCGGAAAAGACTAGAAAAGCTATATAAGTACATTACAGTATACAGTCCATTTACCATTTACATTTCACTGGTTGGGGGGAAAAAAAGATTAGTAACACAATTCCAATAGATTTCCTGGAAAATACTTTTATTTCTGGAATTCCATCATTTCTTCCAGGTTTTCCGAGACCACAGTAACCGTGGACATGACATATGGCATGTGGTGGATGCTCTTACAGTACCATATTATACCACATTATAACCCCTGACCCTGCAGTGTTAACGCCATGTTGTACGCATCAACACACACAGCATTACCATCAGATAGTGTGTGTTGTATCAGCACCATGTCTCTGTAGGGGTTTGGTTTGTGTCAGGTGGTCCAGCGTTTCATGTCAGATGTGTTTTACTACAGTTGTCTGTGTTTCTCCCAGTATTTACTCCTGCTGGGTTACAGCAGATAAAATTCAATTCTATAAAAGTCGCATGAAATTCAATCATGAAACGTCTCTGAAGGGCATCAGTCACACCCTGCTACCCTTGAGCCCTTGAGCCCTTGCTTAGTGTTCCCGCTGCACCGCTAAAAACCTCACAGCAACCTCAAACCATGCAGAGGGACTGGACAGACTGGTCCCAGATCAGCCGCCATCCAGAAACGCATCATCAAACCCACACTGAGCACATCAAACACGTCCGGGCCTCATCGCATCATTACTGGTTAGTAACTGTAATAGAAAAGGTGCATAAAGATGGCTCCCTAGTCTGATTCACTCATTACAATCTATCCCACAATGCAACCTGCCACTCAAGATGTTTTAACCAGACGAGGGTCAAATAATAGATAATCGTTGTTTTAAATCTGAAGCTGACCCCGGTCTGGTTCTGGAGCAGCCATCTTTAAGACCCTTTCTTTAGCGGCTAGCTGGTCCCGCAGAACTGGAAGGAACAGAACTGATCTCCTCCTCAAACACTAATGTTGTCATGGAAACGAGCGTGGCTTTTTGCGCGGCTTCAAGAGACTCAAGAAGTTCAACGCAACTAAAATGACATATGAAACCAAATTAAACTTTTCATTTCTAATATATATATATAACATATAATATAACTTGTCCCCGGTACTTCGTTGTGGTGGGAAAGCAAACTGGAACTCTTTTGGGGAACTCAAAAGGGTTCAGGTTCCTGGTCCCATGCCCTCATAAGGATGAAGAGGAGTAAAAACCCTCCGTCTCCTCACCATCACGACAAGAGGATTTTATCGGTGGAGTCGATAAAGAATCACCTCGATCCACCTGGTCAGCCTGCAGGCCTCCTCATGTCCCTGTGTGTTTACTGGATCTGCTTATCAATAGCAAAGCATGGACATTCAATATGACTGCTACCAGTGACGCCTATCGACGGTAACCAATCAGCTTCTGAATCACGGCGAGCCAAACTCCATGACAACATCAACAAACACAATCTCTGTTGCCTTCCAGTTCAACAGCATGGAGGCATCACGGCACCGCAGTCCACACCGGTACCTTCCGACGCGCCGCGAAACGGGGCGCACGCCGAGCACCGGGGCTTATGGGTAGGAAATGACCCCTGTACTTAAACTGAGGAGGAGGAGGAGGAGGTGGTGAAGGGCAAGAGAAGGAGGGAGGCAAGGAGGATGGGGAGGAGGAAGAGGAGGGGGAAGAGGGGGAGAGGTGAGAGGAAAGGGGATGAGAAGGAAGCGAGTGGGAGACGAGGAGAGAGAGGTAGTGAAAGGAGAAGAGGAGCACAGGGAGTGGTATAGGAGGAGGAGGAGGAGGGAGGAGTGGGGGAAAGGATGAAGAGGGAGAAGATAAGTACTGAGGGCAGATGAGAGGAGAGAGGGGGAGGAAAGGGGGTGGATGGTGGGGGGAGGAGAAAGGAGGAAAGGAGATGAAGGGGAGGAAGAAGAGGAGGAAGAGGTGAGAGAATAAAGGATTCCAGATAAATTCAAACCCACTATCTGACCCTCTAATGGATCCAGAGAGAACACCACGATGACACTGCTGTACTAGAAGGTCAAAGGTCAAAGGTTACCTCTGGCTCCGGGTCGTCGTCGTCGAAGTCGTTGTAGGTGCTGTGGTCCGGGTTGCTGGCCTTGTCCAGCAGCTCGATGGCCAGAGTCCTGCTGAGGGGCTGAGACACGAACGGGTGCTGGAGGAGACAGACGGGACAGGCAGCCAATCAGAGGAGGCTTACAAGATGTCATCCGCCTCTAGGAGGAGGGTTATAGATGTGTCAGCCAATCAGAGGAGCTTAAAAGGTGCATCCGCATCTAGGAGGAGGGTTATAGATGTGTCAGCCAATCAGTCGAGGTTTAAAGACTTATCAGAGCCTATCAGAATGGAGCTAAAGATGTGTCAGCCTGTCAGAGGAAGTATTAAGACGTATTGATCAAACAGATCAATCGGTTTAAAGGCACACCGGCCAATCAGAGGAGGTTTAAGGATGTGCTAGAGCCCATCAGGCAAGGCTTCAAGCTGCATCAGCCTATCAGAGGAAGGGTTTAAGCTGCATCAGCCAATCAGAAGGGAATTAAGGATTGGTCAACCTGTCAGAGGTGATTTATCATGAGTGGTTTATTGATGGACAGAGTGTATCTATAAGTGGATCACGCTGGAGGAGGAGGAGCTTCATGTCTCTTGGTTTGGTGTCACATCACATCACCGCCGACTCTGCTCACCTGAAGCAGTTTCTCAGCTGTCGGCCTCTTCTTTGGGTTCTTAGTCAGGGACAGTTTGACAAAATGGTGGAAGTTATTTGTCCTGTCATACAAAAGAGGAAGACAGAGAGAGAGAGAGAGAGAGAGAGAGAGAGAGAGAGAGAGAGAGAGAGAGAGAGAGAGAGAGAGAGAGAGAGAGAGAGAGAGAGGTTAGGTTAAAGAGGTATTCAGAATGTGTATAACAGGTTGGAATTCAATATCAAAAAGGATTTTAATGCATTTTGTATAGAGTATGACTGAACATGTGACAAAAAAGGGAGACAGACAGACAGACAGACAGACAGACAGACAGACAGACAGACAGACAGACAGGCGTCTTACCACTTGACTTTATCTTTCAATTTAGGAGGCTGGAAGTTACTCTTAGTCATGAGGAACAAAGCCCTGAGGAGAGGGAGGAGATCAATAAGAACAAACACTCTCTATTGGTCAGTATTGATACAGAACATGTTCATGCTAGAATGGTTTCTCACACAATAACACACACACACACAATAACACACACACACACACACACACAATAACACACACAAGCCACAGTTCCTGTTCTGCCACTTCTATTGTAACAGCTACCCAGGTATTAGGGTTGGGCGTCTGAACCAAACACTGAGGACAAACTCTAACTACTTTGAGCCAGACAGCCACCCTACCAGGTATCAAACACACACACACACACACACACACACACACACACGCGCACACACACACACTCCTCTACCTCATGGGGTGGAGGTCGAACATCGGTGGCTGTAACTCTGCCAGCTCTATAGCAGTGATGCCCACAGCCCAAATATCACACAGCTGGTTGTAACCTCCCTTCCTCTCCACCGCTGCTACCTCTGGAGCCATCCTGGAGGGGGGGGGAGGGGGGGGGGACAAACAATTGTGCTCAATTTGCTAATCAATCAGGTAATTAACCAATCACATGCAAGACCAGATCAGAGGGAGACGACAACTCACCAGTATGGAGTTCCAATAAAAGACTTCCTCTTGGCGAGAGTCGCTGTGATCTGGGCCGACACACCGAAGTCAGCTACAGACAGCAGGAGGAAGGAAGGAGGGAGGGATGGAGAGATGGAGGACGAGGGGAGGGAGGGAGAGAGAGGAGAGAATGGGAATAATAGGCGAGAAAGAGTCAGAGGGAGGTGAAGAGGGAGGGAGGAATGGAGGGAATCGATGTGAGGGGGAGAGAAAGAGAGAGCAGGTGAGTAAAGGAGTCGGTCCTGATGCGAGAGGAGATACAGGGTTGGGTTGTTGTGATGCTCTCACCTAGCTTGACGTAGCCGTTGTCTGTCAGGAGGATGTTGGCTCCCTGTCAGACACAAACAGCATCAGCACCCAGCTCAACACCCTGATCACAACTACCAAGACCTCAACCTCCACTCAACGTATGTGTCCTGACCCCGTCATCGTTTACTGATCATTTAACATCAGAATCAAAACCCCTTTATTCACCAAACACAGTACATGTACAGGAACGTGACATACTGTACTCCACTGTACTACAACTGACAGGTATAGGTGTGTTATAACTGACAGGTATAGATGCGTTATAACTGACAGGTCTAGATGCGTTATAACTGACAGGTATAGATGCGTTATAGGTGTGTTATAACTGACAGGTATAGGTGTGTTATAACTGACAGGTATAGGTGTGTTATAACTGACAGGTATAGATGCGTTATAACTGACAGGTCTAGATGCGTTATAACTGACAGGTATAGATGCGTTATAGGTGTGTTATAACTGACAGGTATAGGTGTGTTATAACTGACAGGTATAGGTGCGTTATAACTGACAGGTATAGATGCGTTATAACTGACAGGTATAGATGCGTTATAACTGACAGGTATAGATGCGTTATAACTGACATGTGTTACAACTGACAGGTATAGATGCGTTATAACTGACATGTGTTATAACTGACAGGTATAGATGCGTTATAACTGACAGGTATAGGTGTGTTATAACTGACAGGTATAGGTGCGTTATAACTGACAGGTA
>JAXDDW010000046.1:2900000-2920000 GCA_034670385.1 Hoplostethus mediterraneus
AGAGCTGTGGCGGGAGAGAGGGGGGAGACAAAGAGAGGCAAAGAGAAAAGAAGAGAAGAAGAAGAGAGGAGAGACAGTGGGCCTTCAGTCAGCAGACAGACCAGAGATGAGTCATGGTGAGCGGTGCCAGTGATGCTGGAGAGCTGACTGGCTGCTTGTTTTGACTGGCCGGCTGATTGGCTGGTCGGACGCATGCGATCTTGTGGTAAGAGAGGGCGTCCTGTGACTGGAAGGTCGCAGATTTAATCCCGCCCCCTCCGGCTGAAGTGTCCTTGAGCAAGACACTGACAGGGCAGGCGAGAAATACACCAACACGGGTTTCACCGGGTTAGCTGGTGAAAACATAACCACCATGCAACGGTAAACATGTCGTCTCAACCAACGAATGATGCACTCCCCCCTCTGGGCCAATCAGAGACAGACACGCCACCTTGTTTTGACCTGTAATAGGAGCTCTCCCTTTGGGCCAATCAGTTTAATTCTGACAACACTGCAATGCAGCAGTGAGACGCATCATCCCTCCAAGTTTCATCGAAATCCAACCAGTGATGTCTGAGATATCGTGACCCGTGGACAAACGAACCAACGACCCATGTGCTGCTCCACTAACCAATCAGTGTAACGTGTGATGCTGTAAATCTGACCAGCAATGTCCAGAGATATTGGATGAACAAGCAGAAGGAGATCGATCCACAGACTGATCCCTGACCAGCTGTTGGTTCTAACTCCATGTATTCTTACTCTACTGTCGCGCTGATTGTGCGTCCCTCTGGATGAGGTGAAGCCGGAGTGACCGAGCGCTTGGTGATGCTGAGAAAGAGGAGCAGGAAAAGAGGAAGATGAAGATGCTGCAGGAACTCCGGAGAGTTTCCCCAGAAAAAATAAATGTGAAAGAAATCTGTTAGAGCACTGACCAGCAGAGGCTCTGTGTGGGCTCACACGTGGGGTATTAACACCTCCGCTAGGTAGGTGTGTGTGTGTGTGTGTGTGTGTGTGTGTGTGAAGAACAAACAGGTTATAGAATTGAAATTTTACCTAAAGAAAGAAAGATAAAGGTAAAGAAGAAGGAAGAGAGAGAGTGTGAGATAATCTGAGCTGTACTTTTTAGTCAGGACTCAAAGATGGAGGAATGATTGTAATTAACATGGCCGTGTGTGTGTGTGTGTGTGTGTGTGTGTGTGTTACACTCAGCATATGGCCAGCTCAGTGGAGGAGCAGTGAGACATTTCTCTCTCTCCCCTCCTTCTGACCGAGAAAAAAAATCATCAACAAAAAAACCATGCCGGTAGTGATGCCATGCCCCCCCCCCCCCCCCGCGCAAACCTGCAACTGGGATGCAAAATGCAAAGCTTCATTCATTCGGCCTCACAGCTCCAATTCTACTGGGAGATTAATGTTGTGTGTTGTCGTATTCCCTCTGCTGCTCTAGCTGCCAATACAGATACCAGGAGAATTGTTTGATTCATCTCATGACATCTGGAGGCTCATGGTGCTGGCATCACTTTGAGCTGCTAACGCAACGTGTCACATTCCTTGTGCTCTTGTCTTCCAGTGTTTCTCTGTATATATATATAATATAATATATCTGTTTTGCACTAATAAAGAAAATCTGGAAGTCAACTGTGCTGGACAGACAGATGCCTCCTTGATTCCAGCGGCATTCCCCTGGTGAGACGAAGCCAACGGCAAAACTACATTACCGTCTCCCCGTGTGACACGTGTCTGTTGAGGACACGTCAGCAACTCAAAATGTCCCTTTGAGGCATGGCGGTTTATCTGTGTGTAATCCCCCCCTCTCAACAGCTACCATCAATGTGCCCTTGAGCAAGGCACTGAACCGCTGACTGCTCAGTAGACAACAATAGAGGCCTGTGGTTGCACTGGGCAGCTCCCAGGGGTGACGTGTGCAACGGTGTGAATGTGAAGCGTTCAGTCGAAGCTTCCTGGATGAATAAAGGTTAAAACATCCGACTGCCAGATTCTCTCTCTTTCAGAGAAACATCAGTTATGTGTTATGTGGTTAGTGAGATTAATTCCTGATCGAGACTGATGAGGTTCACGTCAAGCTATTTGTCCAGTTAGCCTAGATAGGTGACAGGTTCAAGTCCAGGGCTTAGCTAGCTTAGTCCCGGCCTGTTCACCTCCTGCTCCTGCTCCTCCTAACTAACATGCATCAGAGTCGATCTGATCACCCAAGTGCACTAAACGTTGGTGCAGGGACGAGGTGATCATTTACACAGTAGGACAGTGTGAGACATACAGCAGACAACAGGCTGAACATATCACACATATCACACTGCAAACATACATTCCACATTTAAACACTAGGTGCATTCATAAGGCATGGAGTACACTGTAGAGTACACTGTGGAGTACACTGTAGAGTACACTGTAGAGTACACTGTAGTCGCAGCTGTACCGGAGGTGTGGCGAGCCTTGAGTGGTACATCACAGCAGTAGTACATCACAGCAGTAGTACATCACAACAGTAGTACATCACAGCAGTGCACCATGGGTCAGTCAAACCGAATAGGGTGTCATGCATTAACCCCACAACAGCCATGTGCACTGGGAACATGTCTTCATGCAAGACACCAAACCCCTACCTGACCATCGTAGGTAAGAGTAGTAGTAGGCCTATGGCTAAAACGACAGAATCACCGCAGTGCACATTGTAACTGACAAGTTGCACTGGGAAAGATTTGTATGTAGAGATGCACAAAGTTCAAATCGTGGCTGCAACACTCAACAAATCAAAACTTAAAAGCGAAATACAAAACTGAACAGCATCCATGAAGCTAATCAACAACGTGTACCGTTACCTGAGGGGTAATGAAGCAGTGTCCGAAATTAACTTTTTGACTCACCGGCCAAGTGGACTGGTAGATGAAAAAATCCACCGGCCAAGCATATTTTTTTACCGGCCAAAATAATTAATTGCCTTTTTGTGTTACATGTACATTTATTTCCATACATTTCATTGAGATAAAGTATTATGTTGAATACAAACTTAAAGAAGAGGCCAGAGCAAAGTTGAAGCGTAATTATTTTTAATATATTGAACTTTTATATATTGAAGGAATTATGACACTTGCTACGCTCATGATCACGGATGTTCTCCACCTTCATCGTTTTGTTTCCAATTACAAACGAGTTGTATCGTTTTTTTTCTTTGGCATACTGGCGACACACCGAACAGCTCATCACCAGAGCCTCAGCATCATACCGTAACCAGTCTCTGGGAACTCCTCGATCTCCAAACCTCCACCTTTCACAAAACTTTCTCCTTGAATGTGTGTCTCCGTCCTCTTTTTCGTCACATTGTTTTCGTTTCAAAGGTCTCTTGACTCCTTCCAAATACCGCCACATTTTAAAAGTTTGCCTACGGTAACTAGCAGCTGTCCGGCATCAAGTGATAATTACCCTCTTATTCCTACTCTGCCTCTGATTGGCTGGTGTTCAAAATGTCAGGGTCAGAGCCAATCAGAGGCAGAGTGCGGGCGGGTCTTCACACTGTTTGTGTGTGTGTGCGCGCGTCCCAAAATGCAGCAGACTCAGTTTTACGTACTGTTGTGGTACAAACATTTACCCGCCAATGTGGCGGATAATCTCCGCGATTTACTCGCCAAACAGTAAATTTACCCGCCATTGGCGCTTGGCGGGTGTTAATTTCGGACCCTGTAATGAAGTACTTCAAAATCCAACAGTTCTCTCTCATTGCCCACTAGGGGACGCCAAATGCTTTGACTGTTTCAATAGTGCGGTTATGGCAACGTTATACAATTATTATCTAATAATTAACATCACAATATACAGTTAGACACGATGCTGCCCTAGACAAATTCCTAACGTGTAAATGTGGTCAAGAACACAAGAATGCCAAAAAACTCCTAAAATGAATCCCAAGAAATCCCACCTGTCTCTAAACTCCTCCTCTCCCAGAATCCTCTCCTCTCAGGGTCATGTGTTTATCCAAGCAAACTTGCCAACTTTGCAATCCCAGTCTCACGCTCATTTACCACCTCTCTGCCTTCTGATGTTCTTCAACCCTTATTTGATCAGACCAGCTGACCAAGAGTCGTCTGCTGCTGGCCACTGAGCAGCTGCACTGCAGTAGTCGGGGGTTGAGGGGGTTGAGTGTTTTGCTCGAGGCAACTACCTCAATGCACTAACACCCCCGTCTAGATTTTCCCAGGTGATTCGAGGTTTCACACAGTCACAAGCACGCTCCTCTAACCTTCGAGCGAACTAATGGATCAACGATGGAGCGAGTGCAGCCTTTGCTTGTCCAAAGTTGACAAGAAATGACCCTTTTCTCGTTTCCTCTCGACGTGATCGTGCATTTCCCAAATTGCATGTGTTCCCTTTGCAAATAAGTAAGCATGTGACCCGCCCGAGTCCCAGGATCAGTTGTGGCTGGGTCATTAGAAACCATTTGCTATGTCTCCCACAATTCTTTGCATCTATGCAGAAGACGTCCTTTGCATGAGCCAGACGTGTCACTTTTGCTAAAAACCTCCACAACAGGTTGTTTCAGCGTGTCAAGATATGTGACATGTTTCAAACGCCATGCTTCCTGGTGTCCATGCTACCATAGTTAGCCATTTCGCTCAGTGTTTTAGCCTCATACTGTACTGCTGTGAAATGCATCTTCCATTAGTACACATGCATCAGTAACCCCACAGCCTCCACTGTGGTGCTGTAGTTGAATCAGTATCCTCACATCCTACAAACTGCCCTGACACTTGATTTAGAAACTGCTAGAACAAAATTTCCAAACTTCATCTCCTGTATCAGATGAGACCTGAGATTGTGCTCGAGGAGAATCGCCTATCTATGCCAGCAGTTCTCAAAGTGGGGTTGGGGACCCCCAGGGGCCCTTGAGGGGGTTCCAGGGGGTCCACAGCAAACTGGGAAATGGTTTACATTCACATTAGACCACTAGGGGACAATTTTATCAACTAGAGTATGTCTCTTCTCATGTGCAGGGTAGACAATTCAACACCAAGTCAACTACAACAACAACGCTCCCATTCAGGGGTTCATAGGATCGGATGTGATCAAGTGGGGGTCTGTGGGATCGTGTAAAGGTCTGAACCCCCTGGCCGACGTAACGCCGCCTGACAGATCAGCGTAACGATGCTTCTGGATTTTCCAGCTAAGTAGGACAAGCTCAGTCTTGACAGCTACAGACACACAGGGAGAAGAACAGGTGGGTGCAAAACGCAGTGAAGTGATTTTAACTAGTGCACCTGTCTTTCAACAAAACTCACTCTTACTCAAGCAAATATCAATACATGCACACACACACACACACTTTGTTCAAATGTGCCTAAGGGCCAGCAGCTTTTCTTTTTAGCACACATGACTTTCTTCCATACGATGCAAAACATGTCCACCTTGACAAGTCATGATCATATTATGTGTTGAAATCTTACTTCTCTTAGACCAAGTGAGGAGCTCAGACACTTTTCAGTATAACTCAACGTGTATGTAAGGACAGTCTTGAAATGAGTGAAGCAGCATTGGACTCTACTGAATTTGACTCCACTAGTTTCCAATCCAGTGCCACTTTTAAACCAGTTAAACTATCTTGAAATAAAATAGACAAGATATAAATATATAAGATATAATATATAAACGAAGTAGAGCTTGTTTCAAAAGGATGTCACCTGATGCCAGAACATTCCTGAAACCAGTTTGAGTTACATGGGAAACAGTGTTACAATGGGCAGAGATTTTAAAGGGGCGTCGAGTAATCTATGACCTTCATCAACCTCCACCGGCGACCAATAGGAAGCCTGGAAATGACACCAACAGGAAAATCACGTTTTCACGTTAAAGAGGTAGAGGTTTAGAGGTTTAGCTAGCCAATGAGAGCAGAGAAACAGAAGCAGAGACGTCTAGTACTACACATCTAGAGGTAATACACCAAGTATTGATTTAGTCACTTGTATTGATCAAACCCCCATAGAGATATAACAGTCTTTATGTGTCATGGGGCAGTATAAATATTAATTATTGCCTCTTTCACTTGCAAAATTGGACTTTCAGACTGAATGACAAATCAAAATGTCTTGTCACTTTAATGGCGCGTGAAGAAGTTGTGCAACAGGATTACTGGGTTGAAGGTGGCCCGTCTGTTTGTGTACTCATGTTGAAATATGTTATAAACTGTAATAACGATTCATGTAACAACAAAACCAACAATATGACGACTTCTCAGACCACATGACTGTTGGCCTGTGAAGTCATATAACACACACTTCACACACTCTTGGCACAATGACCTGCCCCAACAATATGTGTGTGTGCGTGTCGTCATTTGGACAACTTGCTTGTTCATCACACACACACACACACACACACACACACACACACACACACACACACACACACACACACACACACACACACACACACACACACACACACACACACACACACACACACACACACACACACACACACACACTTTTAGCTGATGCTCCAACAGAACGAACACCGAGTCCAATAGAGTAAGAATCTATTCCTGCATCTCCAATAGTAAAGCAACCGCAGCGCCCAGACAATAGATACACTAAATACCTCGGAGTCCCTTTGTTCATGTAATATTACACACTCATGAGTTTTCCAGCGGTATTGAACTCTCTGCTCCAGCCTGATCTGCTGCATCACATGAGACCATTAATCTCTAAATAGGATTTGACACTTGGACTACAACGGCTCCGACATTTATTAATCTAATTCAGCACCAAAAGTTGAACACTGAATCTGCTAGCAAGCCCCCGAGACAATCTGCCCCGTTCTAGTTAAATGTTCATAAAGCAGCTTTCTTATTGCCCATGCCAAGGTCCAATATTGCCCAAAAGTTGCCCCCGTTACCCGAGAGTTTGGGTAACAGCCTGGTTTAACTGGTAGTTGGTAGAAATGGGTCCAAGCCCAGAGTAGGAAGTAGTTACTACCATACCCGCTGAAACCAAACAGTATGCCCCTGCACGAATGTATAGAGGCGCTCAGGTGATGTAACATAGCCTCTGGCGGCCATGTTGGAGGTCCTCAGCTTTTGGGCAACAGTGGCTGTGAACAGCTGATCGTGTTTCTAAATGTTGAAGTTGTCGGCAGCACAGAACTGAAGAGACGAGGTTCATGTTTCTGACTGAACTGATCATTTCATCACTGATCAATCCATCTGATTGATTTAGTGTTTAGATCATGTAGCTTGTTAGCTAGCTAACCATAGTATCTGGTCAGCTAACCATCACTGTCTTGTTGCTAAAACATCTGGTTAGCACACTAGCTAACATAGCAAGTAGAAGCTAGTGTTAGCAGTGGCTAGTAGTCCCATGTTAACAGTAACTAGTTAGCTAGCTACCAGTTAGTTCAGGTGAACTAGCTGACTCTTCTCCAGCTCCAACTCAGAGTGTTTTGGAGTAGAGACTAGGGCTAAAGACAAGACAGTTGACTGAGTCACAGTAACCTACATTTGGAGACAAATCTACCTGATCACACTGATCACTTTTACTGAGAACGTTACTGGATGATCTTCAGACTACACTTTGTCCCTTTCCACTATATTGCTATATTGGTATCAATACATCTCTGCAGCGGTGGCAGAGACACAAATCACTTGGCCAGTAGAAACCTGCCAGTATGGAGACTAAACTTCACATTTGTGTCCGAGACCAAGACGGTTTAGGGAACCCGCCTGACTCAGGCTGACGTCTGATCCACCGAACGAGCAAACAACTGGAGGAACCACGACGAAAACAGGATGGTTCTCAGCCACTTGCTTCAATTGTGACTATGCAGCCATCTGGGTGTGTGTGTGTGTGTGTGTATACTCCAGCTTTCTGCACTACCTTCTTCCTCTGTTGGAGCAGTCAGAAACAATAGGACACACACACACACACACACACACACACACACACACACACACACACACACACACACACACACACACACACACACACACACACACACACACACACACACACACACACACACACACACACACACACACACACACACACACAGGAAGTGAGGACCACTGCATTCCAAGACCGCGGCTGCCCAGCTGTGCCACACACACCGAGGTCTGGCCAGAGGAAACCGTTACAGGCAACACGTCTATCGCACGGTTAAGTACATGACACACACACACACACGTCAAAGTACAGTAGGAAGCGTGTCGGCCATTTAATACCACCTCGTGACGAAGGCCTCGATCTATTTCGGCAGATCTGATCACCATTAATCAACAGCTCGTCCTGATCTCCCCGAGGCCGTGATACACCGGCAGCATGTTAGAGCGGAGCGACGAAACGGGACTAAACCTATTGTTTTATTACACTGTCATTCCTGATGGCTGCACTCCAGGAATAGCCACGTCAGCTGTCACATACTTGGCCGTGCCTGCTGTCAAGAGACTCAAAAAATGGCGAGAAGTGATAACTTGAAGAGAGACTGTTTGCCTGTTAACGCGACTCCATACGGGCCCAGATGGCCGGTGTGTTCTCTGCATCGAATCCCCGGTGTTGTCTACTACTACTTCTGCTGCCACGAGCATGGTCACCTTGAGAGCGCTCGGCACTCGCCCTGTTCAAACAGAGGATGGTGACATCAGACCCTGTGTGTTGGTAAATACGTAGTCCTGCACCGTGTCACCTCAGGGTGCGGCGAGCGAGGCCGGCCGAGCCTGGAGCAGGTTTTCATTACAGCTCCATCACAGAGTGGAGCGTCCCACCCCCTCATACATTCACCTGCTCTGGGTGTTAAGGTTCAAATAGTTACCTAAACATCCACCTCTAATCATCTTTTTTCTCTTTTACTCGACAGCTTCAGAGGTGGCAGAAGGTAAAGCCTACAGTGGAACCTGCCTCACCTCACCTCGCCTTTCGGGAGCTGCTAACACGAAGAATTTCATGACTGGTTTCAGTGGCGAGTTTTAGTGTCCCATGCTGGTGTAAATGCTGTTTCAGCTGTTTCAGGAGAACCACTACATCCTTGCCATATTTTGGTATACTGAATATTGTTGTTTGCAGCTTCAATCAAAGAGAATAATCGGTAGAACCCTAGAATGGAGCCCAAGCTGGGGGATCAAACCTGTGACCTTCATGTAGTCCACAGTCCTACTGCGCAGTTTCTAACAAGATACAGACAAACAGGCAGGGCAGCAAACCAGGGGAACCATGCCAGCAGGCCACATGGTTTCCTGCTCCTGCATTCCTAGTCAAGCCACACGTGTCCAGACTGCAGGACCAAATCAACACCTCGTCGTTATCGGAGAGGTTGCAGGGTCGAGCCCCACTGCGACAGCGTCCTTCGGCAAGGCACCAAAAACCCCCCTACCTGTTATCGGCAAGTTCCTCTGGACACTCGGTTTGCAGCTTGTATGATATTGGCCTTATCAGTGTTTACAGATTTGGATGCATCTGCTGTCAGCAAACTGTAAGAATCCATAACTGCAACGCTGCCATGAACGCAGAGTGGTAGCAGAGACGCTAGCCAGCATGTACCTGGGTGGGCTGAGTACATCTGCAGCCTATCCCACCATCTGTGCCAGCTAAGCTTACTCCCATCCGGCTCCTTTATTTCTTTTTTTTTTTTACTTATTACATTTGTTTTTACAGGTACGTGCACGTTAAATCAACTGTGCACTGTTGCAGCCAGCAGGTTAGCCCTCAGCTGCTGCAGGGATGTTGGCAGGCCCGCCGCTCTGGAACGAGGCATGACGCCAGCCTTAAATTAGAAACCAACAAGATAAGTCCTAGCAGGGACCGATTTGATCCAGGGACAATCAGGGAGACGCACACGAAAAAAAGGTGACGAGATAATCAGAGGCAGCAGGAAATTTAGGAATGAACGGGAGCTGCATGAAATTAAATGTCACGACAGTAACACACACACACACACACACACACACCAGAGCTGGGGAGCGTGCACGGGCAGCTAACCCAACAGGACGCAGATCAACAGGATAAAACCGATCCATACTCATCACTGATCAACATCACTAGCATATTCCTGAAAGGACTGTGGTACTCAACAGTGAGCTTGTATTGACTTTACCATTTTATCTCCCGTGGGATGTAAAACATATCTGTGATACGCAACAGTGACCTCATTTATTTTGATCTCCTATTGGCTGTTCTGTGGTCTAGTTTTGACCTGTAGTAGCTGCATGATGTGACAGTCATGCTGTGTTAGCCGGACTGTGTTGTAATAAAAAGCATTATATGATTACTGTAGTTTTTATAAGGGTTAAGAGGAACAGCCTGCTGATAAACAATGTCATCATGGTGGAGGTTGACTCCGATTCAGGAATTTAGGAATGTCAGAGCCCAGGCTGCAGCGGAGCAGGACGGGCCCTTGGTAAACAGTGGGCCGGAGATAACAGCTAGAATGCAACAGAAACCAGAAACATCTTCACCGCGTCCATAACTGCGCCGCGGCTGCGTAATGTTGCTGACCGCGGGACAACAACAACAACAACAACAGGGGAGGTGGATATGACTGTTGTGGCAGCCCGCTGAGCTCTGGCCAAACTGGATTTCCAGGCAGGCAGCTGTCACTCCTCCCCGCCGCTCGGAGCGAAGCAGGAGACGAGGCGACGAATCCGCCACGAGCCCCGCGACGTTACGCGTCCGAGGAAAAACCGAGGACCGTTTTCGCGGCTCCGGTTTGCGTCCCCGTGCATGTAACAAGTCGCTGCGTGTTGTCGTTTTGTTGCAATGTTGCCACGAAACAGCTAGAGCCAGGTTAGCCGCTGGGTGCTAACGTAAATGTGTCCGTTATCGGACAGCTAGCAGCTAGACATCCATTACCGGACATGCCTCCGTCTGACGTTCTTTACTTGTATTCCTCGCAACATTTCGACGACGACAAACAGTCAGCCCGCAACGAGTAACACGTCTACACGTAAACGCATATGCCAAATGTGGCACTTATCTCGGAGTACAAAGTTAATTTGATCTCCGCTTTGCTGAAAACAATCATGTCCATCCGCCTAAACCAGAACTTGACGGTTAACTACTTGTAATTTCTCGGCTCCTGCGCCTTGTATGGGAGGGCAGTGCTCCAGACCTGATGCACATCTTGTCAACACACAGTCGGGGCAGAAAGGCCACAACAACAACAAACATAAACATTAGCCGTGAGCAGGCTTGCCTACCTGTCCGATAATGGACCGGGTCGGAGATTTTATGCACTGGATCGTAATCGTCAATCACACGAAAAAAAGAGACGCAGCTCACATAAACGACGCATAGACACATAGTTTGCCAACTATTTGACACCATTTACCAATTATTTATTTGCTGCTACTCTGATAAAACTGACGGGGTCATTTGAGCGTAGACGGGAAAGGCTGAAACCTAGCCAAAGCTAGCTAGCTAGCTAGTGTCCGATAATGGACCCCGCGCCGTTCTCCTCGCTGCAGTTTTACCTTGTACACATCTCCGTATGTGCCGCTTCCTATCCTCTGGATCAGCTCGAAATCCTCCTGCGGGTTCCGCCGGGACAGGTCGACACTGGAGTTCATCATTTGAACTGCCGCTCGGGGTGCCGATCGCGCGCGGTAGACGGACACCAAAACGTGTGAAAACAAATGTTTAAGAAAAACATACGGCGTCAGAAAATCTCAGCCTGAACCCACTGTAGCTCCAACATGGCTTCCACTGCGCAATGAGCATGCGCAGTGGGCATTCATGGCGTAGCCTCTCCGTGGACACTGGGAAGAGAGAGGGGGTGCTGTTGGAGAAAGTGATGGGTTTTAGTTTATTTACACTGGGATAAAACAGAAGTAGGAGAAGTGATAAAGCAGCAATAAAGAAAACAATAAGAGAAACAAGTCACGAGGTTGTGCAGGTGAGATATATATATATAAAAAAAGGTATATAAAAGTCTCCTCACCCAGATACCGAAATAAAGTAAAAAGTGGAGGCCAGAACCAACCACAGGTGTACAGAGTGCAAAATCCATGCAATACTCTGACCAGGTTATTGACTCCTATTGATTTCACCTATTGAGTCATGAAACGGAGACGGGGTGAGAGGGAGGTGACAGGTTACAGGATTTCTAAACCTTGAGATGCCTGAGATATGAACTGTTCAAAAAGGGGCGGGGCGTCATTGTTAGGAGGGTGAATAGCTGCATCAAAAGGAGGCTCGTTAACTGCTTCACTTTTCCACCGTAGGACCAAGTGGGCCTTGACACCACCAAGCCGGGCCAACTCAAAATGTTCATAACACAAGATAAAAAACACACTATTGGTTCATCTGAACTGAAGGTCGGCTCTGTTTTCACAGCGTCTCTGCAGGCAGCAAAGAATCACAAATGTTTTGGGAAGGAAATAAGTGACACACAAGTCCTGGTTAGCCCTGCCTGGCCCTGCGGTGGAAACTGGGCCAGGCAGGGCTAACAGTGGCAGATGGCTGCCTGACAATCCAGCCAATGGACCATACGACAGACACAAGTCACATTATAGAAAACTGCAAATTCTTGGTTTCACTTCAATTACAAACACAATTTAGGATTTTTACCAAAAAAGAATAACTGCTTCCAAATGCAGGCAGGATGTCCTGAATGAAACTAAAGATAGGGAAGAAAACTGTAATACCAAAATAGTTTTTCAACACACACACGACTCAAAATTCCTCCTTATTTCAAAAATACGCCTTTTTAATCTTCACTTTATGTGTAATTAAAAACAGTAGACAATGGCATACTCTGCATCAAGTTTCTATCTTGACATATTTGTGGATGAGTCCGTCTATCGCCCCGAGGCTGACTCGGTGTGTGGCCTGGTGCTTCAGGGAGGAGAGAGGGGCAGGCGGCCTGTGCTGTAGCCCCGTCGGAGGCTCTGTTCCCTGGGTAGATGTGGATTTGATCCCTGGGTGGCTCTGGACAGTCTGCTGCTTTGTGGCGGTCGGAGGGGGAGACGGGCGGTCTTGTAGCCCAGCGTGAGGCTCCGTCTCCTGGGTAGACGTTGGTCCGGGGCCTGGGTGTGTCTGGAGCTTTTTCAGCAGACAAGATAACTGAGGACTGAGGAGGAGAACCAGGATACCACCAACGCGGAGGACTCTAGAGACAGACACACACACACACGCACGCACACACACACACACACACACACACACACACACACGCACACACACACAGGATGTGAGGACCACTGCATTCCAAGACCGCGGCTGATTAGATGGATCAAATCAATATTATGTTTTATTTGAACAATTTAATTTAAATATTGGAAACACACATGCACACACACATGCACACACACGCACACACACACCTCTCCATCTCAGTCAGGATGAGTGGCAGGTTGGCAGCCATGTGTGTCTTGGTGCCGAACCTCCTGCCAAACGGCAGGTCAGAGACCACGGCGTCCACACTGCTGCTGGGCAGAGGCAGACCTGGACAGACGGGATGACCGGCCAACAACAACAGTTAGATAACAGAAAGTAGTTTAGAAACACGCCAGCCAGGTACACCAACACGTCTGGTTAGTGGAGGATCATCCTTCAGCCACTATGGAGAGCAACTGATTCAACTGATACCTTTAAAAACTACATAACACTTATTTCAACTGCCTTTAACGAGTCGATCGGTCTCTCCTCTTCTGCTCTCTCTGCTTTTACTCCATTTTTTAATACATTGTTTGTTTTTTTATCTTTTCATATTTTATTATTTATCTGTATTATTTTATGTTTATTGTTGTGAAGCACTTTGTGAACTGTGTGTCTGAAAGCGCAATACAAATAAAGTCCAATCATTGTTTGTTTACCTACCCAGAGACGAAGCCTTCAGCAGGTCTATCCGGTTCCTCAGGTTTCCAAACGCTACGTTCTCATTGGCCCTCTGCAGCTGTCCGTCATCAATGTCCATGCCCAGGAAATGGGCGTCCTGATGATCCCAATGAGACCAATGAGGTTTAGATCACAACATTTTCATAAAACACAACTTTGATGTCATCAATGAGACAGAGATTATTATGTTCAACAGAAGCAATCGGTCAATCAACCAATTAATCAATGTAAAATCTTACATATGAAATGAAAACAAAAACTAAAGTATATCTGTGTGCTAACGCCGGTGCACATATCTGAGAGCTAACTGCATTATTGAACATGTTAGCCCTGCGCTACATGGGCTAAAAACACATGCTAAAGTGGCCCAATTCTGATAGCTCGCTAAAGGTTCAAGCTAGCTACCCAAGGCTAGCTAGCTTGAACCTTTAGCTAGCTAGCCTTGGGTAGCTAGCCATCTAGTCATCTACCATGACTAGTTATGGGAAATTGGTCTGTTGGTCCACTTCCACTGTACGTGACGAGAGGATTAAAAACAACACCAACTCTGGATGACTAAAAGGTCTATCTTGTTACGTTAGATGTTCACTACACACCCCGTGTGTGTATGTGACAAATAAAGTTCTTGAATCTTGAATGCTAGCTACTACAGGCACTTAACATATAGCATGCTAACATGTTAGCATGTGACCAGGACAGAGGGATCTACCAGACACATGATTTCAGTTTTACTCTTATCCTAACATGTAAAAGATGAGTTGACCAAAAGTCGGTGCAGTCCTAGTAGGAAGTTAGAAGTACAGATATGATGAAGGGTTTTCCGCCTTCTTCTTCTTCTTTTCAAAATGTCCTACGTTTTCCAAACCTTAATGAGTTGATTGGATTTGCAGATTTCTGATCAATACGTTGACTGACTGGGAAATATGACACCTAGTCCGTACGTCTCCACACCTTCAGATCATTCTTTACAACAACAAATATTGCGATTGTACATATTACACTTGTCACATGTGTATCACGTTATTTTACTTCATTCTTTTCTAGATGCCAAAACCTTTCAAGAACTGGAAACAATCAAATGTGCGTGTCCTCCTTCCCCAGACCTCCCAGCCCTGCTCAGTGTGAACGGCAGCGCGGCGTCGGTCCTGACCTTGTGTTCCTGTGCAGCCTCTATCAAGATGGCCCCGCCCCCACACATCGGGTCGACCACACAGGAACCTGGCTGGGATCAGAGAGAAAACAAGTCAGATTACTTCAGAGTAGAAGTACAAATTGCTTCGCTCATACATACATTTGGTCAACCGCACACACCGTGGCTGGAGGACAAAGCATGCAATATACAGTATATACAACACAGCTGAGAACACATGCGGTGAGAGAGACTGCCCCGTGACTGGATGGTCACATGTTCGAACCCTGCAGCAGCTGATGTGTGTCCTCTAACAGCCACGAGTCCTGCAGGTCCTTGACCAAGACACCGAACCGCTTTCTAGACCTGGAGAAGAGCTGCTCAGTTTGTTTCCATATGTTGTGCTGATTTATTTTCTATGTGCTAACAGTTTTTTATTGTGGTTTTATTCTGCATTTTTATTGTAAATCCTGTCTGCAAAACTAATTCCTTCATGGGGACAATAAAGTTTTGAAATACATTAAATTCCATTGAAGTGAACGGACCCAGGGTTTGTCCGGTATGGGGTTTCGACAGCCGAGACCAATACCAACATTTTTGGATTCAATTTGACCATTTCCATGCCAAAAAATTACAAATATTCACAGGATTGTATTCTTGGCAGGACGGAAAAGCCTCTGAAGCGTTTAGACATCATGGGACCCCGAAACACTGAAACCAGGATGTAATAATAGTAATAAATATACCTGCAAGCAGCAATTAAGGGGCCATGCTCGTCTTTCACTGCATTTCTCTCTCTGCCAACAGACTGACTGTCAGGTGCAAACCTTTTCTTTTGGATCAAGATTAATTTTTCATCTTCATAGTGAAATCTGATGTTTTCGTTTTTTTGAAATGTGATTTGAGTTCATTTACAACAGAAATGTTTAGCCTGGCTTGGTGTGGGTGAGAGACATTGACAAGAAAGAGAGAGAAAATACAGAGACGCCCAGAAGAGCGCACTGTAAAAAGTGGAGCGTGCTGTAAAACGTTGAGGCCTCTCTGGTTGAGGCCGTGGCATAGCGGTTGTTCTGGCTGACTGACGGAGAACCTCGAGGACTACGGGGATATTTATTTATGGGAGGACGTGAACTATGAATCAATTTTGCAGTATAAACTTTAAAATCATAAAGGAGTCACACGGTTTCTAATGTAACGTGACATACTGTCTGTGTGGCCCCTGGCTTACTTTACTCAGATCAATGGGACAAGAACAGGAATTGGTTGTGATCAGCACGTCCGTCCATCCAGCACACAGCAGCCCAGTGTGTCTACCTGTATCTGGGCCAGAGAGCCCATCGCCCAGGCAACAGTCGACCTCAGTCCTGTGGTCCTCATGTAGCGCCGGTTCGCCAGAGGTAACCTGAAGGAGAGAGGAAGCGTTTCATGAGCTACAGGCTGCTTCCACATCGATGCATGATATGAACTCCCCAACAGAATCAAAGCTGCAAGATGGACCATTTTTACAGGTCGGTGATCTTGTGTGTGCACACCTAAAGCCCCCCCCCCACTAGCAAGGAAAAGTTGTGTGTTGTAGCTTTCATGTGGAAGCTTACTGGGAGGGATGCAAAATGGCTGCAGCAAGGAAAAGGAAAACTTGTGTGTTGTAGCTTTAATGTGGAAGCTTACTGAGAGGGATGCAAAATGGCTGCAGCAAGGAAAAGGAAAACCTGTGTGTTGTAGCTTTAATGTGGAAGCTTACTGAGAGGGATGCAAAATGGCTGCAGCAAGGAAAAGGAAAACTTGTGTGTTGTAGCTTTAATGTGGAAGCTTACTGGGAGGGATGCAAAATGGCTGCAGCAAGGAAAAGGAAAAGTTATGTATTGTAGCTTTAATGTGGAAGCTTACTGGGAGGGATGAAAAATGGCTGCAGATGAATAGGTCAGGATAAAAAAGGTTTTGTTTGTCTGGCCAAGCCGCAAATTCAAAAAAGTCTTCAAAATTATTGAAAATATGATTAGTTTGTCTCTATTTCACAATCAAAGTTTTAGGTGAGTTCAGGCTTTGCAGCAACAGAACAGTTTTAGATAAGAGCATCTATCTACAGGTAGAAGAAAGTGTTTAGGTGGATGACCTGGTCAGCGGTATCCCCAGCAGGCAGTGGTCGTCGCTCAAATAGACGTTCACCTGCAGAGAAGAAGAAACACACAACCAGCGGGTAATGGATCACCACGGTCCCAGGAGGGGCTTTTATTTTGGAAATATTCCCAGGACACCCTCAGCGCCATACCATACAATTTGAATAGACTGGACATAATAAAACCCAAGTGTGTGTGTGTGTGTGTGTGTGTGTGTGTGTCATTACCTCCAGCTGTGGGTTCTTCAGGTCAGCCTTCCAGCCCAGCAGTCTGCTCAGACCTGCTCCAATCACCCGGCTCAGCTCCTATACACACAAACACATAATAATCCTATGAGCATTATATACATTTGGAAACCCTACACACTGTAAAGCTGCACTATACGCCCCAAACGGCAGCGAGAAGGAAACGTTTGAAGTTTGTATTTTTGCGGACATTAATACCCAGAAATCCTGATGTCAGTGAACTGCCCGCAGCACGCTCATGTTTACCCAGACGGTCTGTGACGCTTTATAAGAGACGGGATAGTTTGGATTTCACTCTTAAGTTTAGATTTGTCACTTCCTGTTTTGAGCCTGTATTTCTGACTTTGCCCTCTTTTCTACCAGCGTCTATACTTTAACATACACCCACTCAGAACGTCAAGATGCTGATCTGAGAGACTTTGACCGTGGTGTGGTTGTTGGTTCAGCATCTCAGAACCAGCTGAACCCTCCTGGGGGTTTTCACCACTACAGTCTCTATGGTGGAGGACCAGAAACACCTTGTTGATGAGAGGTCAGAGGTCAGAGGAGGATGGGCAGACTGGGTCAAGATGCTCCAGTAACATCTCTACAACAGTGGTGAGCAGAAGGGATCTTGTTGGATCCATGATGGAGGATTCAGGCTGTTCTGGACCAGGTAGGTGTACCTAATGAAGTGGCCGGGGTGTGTGTGTGCTTCGTCTACCTGTGTGCTGAGGCGTCTGGACAGAGCTCCAGTGCACTTGCAGCTGATCCTGAAGGAGACGGGGTCCGGAGGAGAGGGCTCTGGTTTGTCCCTGCTGGGTTGCCGTCGGTTACCGTGGCCCGTCTGACTGCCGGTCCTCTCTGCACCGCCGCCTCGTCCTGGTGTTGCTCCGTCACTGTTGCAGACCCAAACCTCACTCCTCCTCCTCTCCTCCTCCTCCTCCTCCCCTTCCCTCTTCCTCTCCAATGTCTGAGTTCTGTTTTTTCCATCCCCCCTCTCCTCTTCCTCCTCCCTTCTTTCCACCCCTCTCTCTCTTTCAACCCGATACCCTTCGTCTTCATCCTCTCTCTTTCTCTTATTTTCCGACGTCTGTGTTTCCCCATTCCCTCTCGACCTCCCATCCCCGCTTTCCTCCTCCTCCTTCTTTCTCTCCATCCCTTTTTCCTCCTCCCTCTTTCTTTCAACCCAATTTTCCTCATTCTTCTGCTCTCTCGTACTTTTTCCGGACTCCCCATCCCACTTCTCCTCCTCCTCTTTCTCTCTTTCACTCCCTCTCTTCTCCTCCTCCCCCCTGTTCCTCTTTCTCGTCAATCCCACAGCAGTGCTTGGTGTGTTAACGGTTGCGCTCCTCGCTAGCTCCCTCTGCAGGCGCCTCCATGTCATCACAGCGCTGTCCCATTGGCTCCTGTCGCCCAACAGCCTGGACTGCAGCACCGAGGCCGCCTTCGCTACGAAGAGCATCAGAGAAAAACAAAAACAGAAAAGTATTATGAAACGTAGCGGGAGGTTCTGCAGGATTCCTCTCTTGGCAAGGTGGAAGAGTCATTCTTATGATACTGTGACTCAGATCCAAAGAGCTTCTTTGGATGATATGTGATATGATATAACCATGAGGACAAACAGCAATGAAGCTGGCAGGTCTCCCTTATGAGAAATAAAGCTTTTACACTCTCTAGTCATATTATTGTGAAGAACGACCTTCCGGTGTTACAGCCTGTCTACTGTCTAACAGCAGCCAGAGCATGTGAGCTGTCAGGAAAGTACAAAAAACACATTTTTGAAAATACAAAAACTTTAAATTTAACCACTCAAACAAAATCTAATTTTAACAAAGTCTTCATTCAAATTAAATCTTTGATCTGATATGAATATAAATAGAGGGAAATTTGGATTCCTACAATATTACATTATTACAAGTGCATCTCTTTCCTAAACAAGCATCTAGCAGAACCAGCACTGAAGTAAAAGTGCAATATGTTTTATGTAAACAAATGAACGGGTCGGGGTAGTATCGATACTTGGTGTGTCAGGTGGTCTACCTGGGCTGGTGTGGGCAGGTAACATGACAGGTGAGTCTTGTCTCAGCAGGAGGAAGAGCCTCTCAGCAGCCTTCAGCTCTCTGACCCGGTCCACCGCCGCCGCCGAGCTGAACAGGACTTTACCGGGGATCTGGCACACCTGACAACAACAACAACAACAGCTTCGGTTTGTTCTACACCGTTACAATCCCACTGTTTACCTTCCCAAGACTAATATGTGTTAATGATGCAAGTGTCACATGTGTCTCTCTTAATATTTCCTTCTATTCTAAAACACATACTTGGCTGGTGAACTAGTGAGATGGTCGACCTGACTCCACTGGTGACCATGGTAATGTGTGACGACTCAATACTGAGTGTAGCTGCAGAGTAGATTCATGCTCTGATATCAACAGAATGCACTTTTGTTTTTTCTTTCATTTCTTATTTAAAGTTCCTCTCACATTATACCAGCCAGGTTTTATTTCCTTCCTTCTCTGCAGAGTTTTATTGACAGCACTTTGTAACAGTGATTGAGGTATTCAGCACGAGTGTGATATTTGACTTTTACTCTAAATCTTCCATATTAATTTTAAAAAAATTGTCTGAGATGCATTGAAAGCTACATTCTTCTTCTTCTTCTTCTTCTTCTTCTTATTATTATTATTATTATTATTATTAGAAGAGGCGCCTAGTG
>JAXDDW010000046.1:2925000-2930000 GCA_034670385.1 Hoplostethus mediterraneus
CAAATGTTGAGAAATTGAAATACATCTGAATGTCTTACCAGATATTTGATTCAGATATGAACACATGGACGCTCCTAATACAGTGTGAACTACTAATATTGACAGGGGTGGTAAAAAGTAGAAAGTAACGCTTCAGAAAGTAGAAATCCTAACCACGTATTTGCTCCAACCAAGATGAAGAGTTGTGCTAATTAGAATCACCTGGTATATGGGATAGGTGGAGGAAAAACACGGGCAGTACTTCTACTTTCTACTTCTACTTTTTACACCCCTGAATATTGATAACCAGATATAGACTAAATGAATATGGTCCTCTACTGCGAGTGCTTTTACTTTGAAAAACAATTGAATTATTTTTGATAAATGATGGAAAGAAAATAGTTCATAGTGTTTTGATGGCAGCGCTCAGTGCTTTCTCTCCCTTTTTCCTCTTCTTCCTCAGCTGCCATAAAAAAGGAGTATTTACTGTTATATCATTGACAACCTACACACACACACACACACACACACACACCACCATGGGTCAGCTATTCTCATCAGAGGAGCTTTCCGAAGCGAAGGACGCTATTGGCTCTCTCCTCTACGACGCCATGCTGGAAGGTGACGCCGTACCCGACCTGGGCGTCGCCCATCCTCTCCTCTTAGCCAGTAAGGATGAGAGCTTGGACTCCAGGACCCGCCTCCAGGAACAGCTGCGACAGGTAAATGAGATAAAGGAAATGAAACATGACCGTGATGATGATGATGCGGCGGTGAAACCTTGAGAGGAAGAGTACTGACTTTCCAAAACGTGAGGAGGATCCGTCTGAGGTGAGTCCAGGTGAACGCTGTGATCCCTTATTGAGTTCACCTTCAAATCCATTCAGTCATGCAGGGGAGATGAAGATGAAGAGGAAGAGGGAAGAAAGATTTGAAACCTTGAGACAGTTTAGACATCGATTGTGCAAAATGGGGCGCGACTCAATATTAGGAAAGTGGTCCTGTTGGGGATTATTAAGACGTTAAAATCAATACAGTGAGCTAGAAGGAGCAATATTATGAAGACAAACCACCGTCCTCCTCAACCAGGAGCTGGACGGCTCCTTCATTGAGACAGATTCATGTTGACGCAAACATGGTGAAGTGAAGCTGATGAAGAAAAGTTTCATCATTAAAGTCAAAATGGAGGAAACAAACATTTGCTTTAGTTTTTACTGTGTATTGTTTTAGTGCATTAGTAGAATACATCCAATGCATGCAACATCTGCAGCTGCAACAGAACATGCATGGTGATGGATCCTCCCAATTGAAAAGCATGAACTTGCATTGGCAGTAATGCATCAGTACATGAAGTGTGAGCAGGAGACATCAAGAGACCATCTGGGTCCGGGATCTTAACCAAGTCCACCATCACTGGGACCGCTGTCCATCACAGCTGTTAGCACAACGACCACCTTTAACCCCTGTTTAATCATCTCTCCTCTCCCAGCTGCAAGGTGACTTGGGAAACCGGGCGCCGACCTACCTGAAGGAGCTGATTGGCCGCCTGTCGACGTTCTCCGACGAGCCCCGCCTGGCCGGCCTGGTGGGATTGGTGGTTACTATGGTGATGGATATGGCCTACGCGTCGTCGAAGCGGTCGTCAGGGGCGACTGGGAAGCCGGCGGGGTCGTCGTCGTGCCAGGTGAAGGACCTGTCAGGAGAAACTTAAAGTACTGTGACAAAAATAACGTCTGTCTGAACCCGGCTTCAACAGAGTTCATGAGCCAGTTAGTGATGGTTCGACATTTATTGTTAATACTTCATCCTGACCTCTAAGAGTACGGGAGCTGCAGGAAGTGATGGAGGGAAGGTCAACATGGTACCTACCTCACGTCCATGCGTTCATGTGTGACTCAGCAGAGAGTGTGGGAGCTCCAGGAGGGGATGGAGGAGTACCTGAAGCGCTGCAGGATCAACCTCAGCGACCGGAGCCTGCTGACCCAGGACACCGTCAGACTGGAGGCCCAGCTCAGCCTCACCCTCACCCAGCTGAAGACCTGCCTGCTGGGGGGAGACTGTGACTCCAGGTACCAGAGTAGAGTAGAATCCAGTAGAGTAGAGTAGAATCCTGTAGAGTAGAGTGACTCCCGCAGATGTTACATGTTAAATGGTGAACTCTGGTGAACTCTGAGAACAAAATGATAACCAATGTTCATCAAGTCTTCCATTCAAAATCTTCAGCTGCCATAACGATGCTAACAGATGCTAATACGTTGATTTTGAAGAATCAGGTGCAAATCCAGGAAACATTTTAATCAACAACAACAAAAACCTCCCCCCCCCCCCGCCTCCTCTCTCCTCAGGTCTCTGCAGCAGTGGGCCAGCGGAGCAGCGTTTCATACCCAGATGTTGATCCATCTGTCTGGGCTGCAGGGCCGGGCCGAGCCCCTGGCTGCCCGGGCCGCCCTGGAGCAGTACCAGGAGGACCTGACGCAGATCATACCGGCATACAGGTGAGCAGGATGACCTGTCAGGGCCACCTCAACGTCCTGCTGTTGAGCTGCATCCCGCTCTGCACTAACCATGTCCATGATTGTCAAGAGGAGTGAAGAGCTCTCTGCCGTCTCAACCTTCACTAACCAGCTTTGTACCGAATGATGTCATCATGCTTCACAAGGTCTCTCTCTCTCTCTCTCTCTCCCCTCAGGTGTTATAAGTCCAGTACAGTGTGTGTGGTGAAATGTCGAGGGGGTCTTGTGGACTCACTCGACCCCCCCGACGAGGTGGGGGAGGATGGGGGGATGACGGGACTCACCCTGACGGACAGAGAGACAGGAAAGAGTGTGAGCATCCCTCTATCTGCCATGAGGAGAGAGACGGGTCAGTGGACTGTTCTTAGTGTGTCATGGTTTATAGCATGTTGAGATATTGAAACATTTATGAGAAACATAATATTTATTTATTTGTTAATGACCAGTTTGTGGTCTGAAGTATCTGCAGCCTCTTGTTACCTGAAGACAGTGATTATCAGGTTTACGTTCATCGCCTTCCTCACCGACAAAACAAAGGAAATATCTATTTTTTTACGTGGTCGTAGGATGTTGAAATGATACGATAGAACAGAAGAGGAGGTACGTCAGTCCTCCAACATGGCGGCATGCCCCTTTAAAACAATAGTAACTTCTCTCAATTAGTGACAGGACTCAAATATTAGTCTGAGTTTGTACCAATTAGTGCTTTTGTGTCATCTATTAAATGAAGAGCAACTGAACTGTCAGATAAAGACGAATTTAATTGAATTGGATTGAACTTTTGTAGTATTTTCTTCAATATTTCAAACATACAGCCCCCATATTGAACCTACAGGGAGAAGTGGGAGCGTCCCTGGGCCTGACAACACCTCTGTGTCCTCCGCCAACCTGGACCTGATCACCTCAGATCAGTACGCCCAGGCATACCTAGACCGCCTGTTCTCCGACAAGGGACCCGTAGCAGACCTGGAGAACTACTTCGCCAAGGCCAGGGACAATCTGAGCATGCTCAGAGCTGAACCAGGAAGTGCAAACGGGACAGAAGGTTGTGATGGGGAGGATCTTCAAGGCGGAGCGGAGGGAGGACGGACGACGGACGGAGGCGAAGGGAGAGATGGAAGAGGAGGAGGTGAAGAGGCGGAGGGATGCGAGCGGAGAGATGAAGGTTTGAAGCTGAGCATCGTGGAGACGGAGTTGGCCGGTAACGGTAACGCCACAGCAGCCGGTAACGCCACAGCAGCCGGTAACGCCACAGCAGCCGGTAACTCCCCAAACACACTTTGACTACTTCAGCAGCCAAGGAGGTTTTTTTTGGATGGAGTAGCATCTCAAACTGATGCTGGATTACCTGCCGAGGAGAGTCAAACTAAGTTAATGTTGAAGGTGTTTGAAGTGTGGTCCTGTTTGCTTGATGGTTAGATCGTGGTGCTAAAACTGCCAGGGTTTGGGCTCCATCCCCACCCATGTTAAAAATACATGCTTTAATGGTACTTTAAGGCTGTTTGGACTGGCGTGTACTTCTACAGTTTCACTAGAATCGGCTGCATTGAGCGCTGCCGCAACGCACTGTAGGACAGCTGCTGGAGAGATGCATGATGGGAGCATTCCACAACATGTGCCATCATGACCCAAGAGTCAGCAGGTTTTCATCAGACCCAAACACCCGGGACGAGTCTGAAACCAGCTGCTGTACTGTTTGAAAAAGAGCTCGAGGGTTAAATATTGCACTGCTCCTCCGTCGGTGAAAACAGAGTGATCCCTCATCGATTTCTCCTTTAAATCTCTTTCATTATTTAGTCATGAAGGACAAGTGGAGATGAAGAGACGGGTGGAAGAAGGAAAACCGAGACAACTGAGATATGGATTGTGCAACAATCAGGTTTCTACACGGACATATGAAAAATGTATTTGAACATTTGAACATTTTGTGGGATCTGCACCTAACATCTTGTGGACAGCAGCGTGTGCAGAAAGTGATTGTTGCTCAGTTGATCTACAGATATGATGATCCACTTTGAGGTGTTTGTTGTTGTGAAGGACCGGGTGGTTCCAGAGGGAGTCACACCAGGCTGGTCCCTCCTCTCTGGTTGAGGGTGTGATAATGTCTTTGGTTAAACAGAAACCTGAAACCACTCACATGGTCTGACTCCCCTGCTCTAGACTAACATGGTCTAGTCCGGGGCCCGGGGACCCGGAGTCATTGCCTCGCCATTACTGGTGTCCAAATCCAATTTGGGAATGAAAGTCTGGAAATTTGAAGTGGAAAATGTGCAGAGCCGTGACTAATGTTTTGTTCACGCGGTGTAGAAGAGCTTTAGGAGGAACGGTCCAACTGACCTGAGACCAGCTGAATGTTGAATAAAGAAACCTGCAACTCCTTCATATGTCTCATTATTTTGAAGTGGCATTGACACTTGAAGTGGCATTAGAAACACAATGTGAGTTCATGATTATAATCAGAGCATGATATAATAAAAACAATCAACAATAATAATATATCAACAATAT
>JAXDDW010000046.1:2937500-2947500 GCA_034670385.1 Hoplostethus mediterraneus
TATACTATACTATACCATACTATACCATACCATACCATACTATACCATACTATACCATACTATACTATACTATACTATACTATACCATACTATACCATACCATACCATACTATACCATACTATACTATACTATACCATACTATACTATACTATACCATACTATACCATACCATACCATACTATACCATACTATACTATACCATACTATACCATACTATACTATACTATACTATACCATACTATACTATACCATACTATACTATACCATACCATACTTTATCATACTATACTATACTATACCATAATATACTATACCATACTATACCATAGCATACTATACTATACTATACCATACTATACCATATTATACTATACTATAGCATACTATACCATACTATACCATACCATACTATACCATACTGTACTATACAGTACCATACTATACTATACTATACTATACCATACTATACTATACTATACCATAGCATACTATACCATACTATACTATACCGTACTATACTATACTATACTGTACTATATCGTACTATACCATACCATACCGTACTATACTATACTGTACTATACCATACCATACCATACTATACTCTACTATACTATACCATACTATACCATACTCTACTATACCATATTATACTCTACTATACTATACTATACCATACTATACTCTACTCTACTATACCATACTATACTATACTCTACTATACCATACTATACTATACTCTACTGTACCATACTATACTTACAGACTCCTCATATTAATCCTTGCAGAACTCCTGCGTTGTTGTCAAAGAAAGCGTGGTGTCACTGCGGTGCTGAAGCCGTCCTCTGCGGGCCCCCGGGGCCCCGGGGCCAGCGCTGACAGACAGCTACAACACAAGGAAATGAACAGTGGAGACAAAGTCAGGGAGCAGGACGGGGCCTGTTGTTTCTGACTAAGTGGTTGTGTTCAATCTCTGACAGCCAGCGCCTTCCTTCTGACAGCTCAGCCTCACACACACACACACACACTGTCACGCTCTGGGAGACATACACAGGCATGCATACACACACACACACACACACGCACACACACAAACAAACACCTGCTGCAAACAGACGGCCATCCAGAGAATTAAGTGCCTGTCTAGAGATGAAACGTGACGTCTGATGAGGTTTCAGACGGGCAGCAGACGAGGGGAGAGAGAGAACACCTGTAAACTGAAAATAACACCATGCAACAAATACAGTCTGTTCTGCTGACTCACTCAGACACACACACACACACTTCACAAAGTTCCCAATCACTGCACACACACTCTATCTTTCTATCTCACACACTTTGAAGAGTAAATAAACGACGCTTCCCCAAACAGGAAGCGGACCCAAGGAGAATGGGAAGCATCCATCACTCCGGTCAGGGAGGGGATGGGGCGGTCCATCACGGTGGCAGCAGCCAGCCGGTGTTTCAATAAACTTTATACATGCACACCTGCTTTACACTGAGCCATTTATTGACTAGGGACGTTGACGAGACCCGTAGGGAAGAAAACCTCATATATCTACCTTTTATGTCTCCGAGACAAGATGACACTAAAGGCTTTTTCATGTCTCTCAAATTCAACTCGGGAGAAAAAGCAACCACATATCAGCTCATGTTGATCTGATCACAGCAACAGATCCCCACATGATTTAACATGATGTGAGACCATGAGATCAGATCGTTTTTCTTTCACATCGTTTTCATCACGTTATGAGATATTTGCTGTTTGAACTGTATTTTAGTTGTTTTTAAATGAAATATTACTCAGTCTAAAGTTACTGCGGCAAATTGAAGCTGTAATTGTGTTTTGATTTTCCAGACTGTGGCTGGAAGAAGCATCTTGCTTTGGTTTGACTGGGTTGTGATTGACAGGAGGCGGGTCCAATGTAACTGCAGAGAATGTTAGCCACTGGTTGAGAGATTTATTTTGGAGGAGAAAAAAATAAAATATAAAACAGGGAACTTCTTTCAAGATGTAAAACTTTATTGATATTAACGTTCTGTCGGCTTCTCAGTGATGGAGGACCTTTACCGACGGCTCAGGAGCTGATTTCTTTTGTTTGGAATTGAATGGGAGCGAATGAGCCTGATTTAAAAAAAACCTTTAATTAGTCAGAATCAACAACATGGATGGAAAATATAAAAAATAGCAAAAGAAAAATCCAATGTCACTGCCTGTGGTGCTTTAAAGGTGTGGGTGGAGGTAGGTTACCCTGTTTCATGTGTTTCAATAGACAGCAGATTGAACTCGTCTACATTTTATTGTTTAACTTTAATCCTTTTAACCTTGGGAGGTTTAAAGGAGCTTTTCTTGAAATATAAAATACTAACAACGACAGAATGAAGAACAAATTATCGGTTCAAGAAAAAGTCAGGAGCAAAGCAACCAGGAACAAAGGACGCTAATTGTTTTTGAGAGAAAGTGTATTTGTAATAGCAGCTCTGAATGGTGTTAAACTGGTACATGAATCAACCGGGGTGCTTTTATTGTGAAATGTTTTCATCTCCGACACAATGACGACTGACGACTGAAGAGATGTCAGCTCAAACACACGAAGCAGTAATTAAATAAGTCATTTTCCTTTTGTACAATTGGTTGAGGGAGAGAGAGAGAGAGAGAAAGAGAGAGAGTGAGGTGAATTCAATTCCCCTTTCAATTCCATGAAATCAAAATGTAAGTTGTGACAGGACTGTATAATAATGACAAACACTCACACACACACACACACACACACACACACCAGAAAGCCAGTGGACTCGCGGGGTCTCTGAAACAGGGTATCCCAAACTTTATTTTATTGGTGGTGTCAGAAGTACCATGTAGCATGGATAGCAGTCACAGTTAGTGGCAACACAGACAAAAACCTCCTTCCTACCAGTTGGTGTGCAACAAAAATCAAATCAAATTTTAAAAAAAATCATAATAATAACCAACACACACGCGCACACACACGGAGGACAGCAGCAAATAAGAAAAAAAACTAAACTCATCTTCCTTTATTACCAACATTACGATCGTTGCGGTTATTGTTTCATTTAAACATCACACCAAATCAATCAAAGAAACCCCCGACTACACCCTGTGAGAGAAGAAGAAATACGAGGAGAAAGGAGGGATGGAGGGAGGGAGGGAGAGAGAGAAGGAAGGATTAAGAAAAGAAAACGACTGAATCAGACAGACAGAAGTAAAGAAGTAAAGAAGTGTGGATCGATGGAGAGATCCTGCACAGACACAACAAATAGAGAGAAAGTCTCACTGTGGGTTTGAACTGTAGATGGACAGGAAGCAGATATACAGAGAGTAAAGACATCTACCAATCAGTGGAAGGGACAAGCAGACAGACAGGCAGACAGACAGACAGACAGACAGACAGGCAGGCAGACAGGATGAGACGAAGAGACAGAACAAGTCAAGTTGTCTGACTTAGAATAGATCAGTCAGAGAGGAAGAGGGAAGAGGAGGTGAAATGAGGAACAGAGGAGAAATAAGGAGCAGAGGAGGTGAAATGGAGAGAAGAGGAGGTGAAATGGAGAGAAGAGGAGGTGAAATGAGGAGCAGAGGAGGAGAAATGATGAGAAGAGGAGGAGAAAGGAGGAGCAGAGGGAGGCGGAGATAGAGAAACAAGCTTTAAGCGAACTACTACTTCTCCAAAAAGGCAATAAATGTCATTCTTGAGTGTAGTGAGTGTTTTTTTTTTTTTTCCTTTAAATAAATATCATGTAGAAGTATTTCTCTACGAGTAGCGCGGCGGCCACAGAGTACCGCCTCACCGATAACACTGTACAGTATATACACATTATTATCTCTTTAATGACAAAATAACCTTTAGATGTACACGTTCCTCCTCCGTCAGAGAATACAGCCACGGTAGTAGAAGTAGCAAGCAGTGTCTTTTTTATCTTGTTTTTGTACAAACAACCCATGCAGCTCCCGTATAGATCACTGATAAGATACATAACTCCTGAAGACCTCAGCTCTCAGTCAACAACAGCAGATATTGCCTTTTTCTTTTTAAAAACTTCTTAATTTAATTAATCAATAATGTGCAAGTTACCCCGAAGAACGAAAGACGTCAAATCAGAACACAGACCGTTAAGATACAGAGGAAAAGGAAACGCAACGTTAAAAACCTGAATCTATACAACATTCACCAGAGGGAATGGGATACGAGTCTCTATACCTATATACAGACATGTTATCACTCATGCACAGTGTCAACAAGTAGCACATCGACATTCCCAAATATGGAAAATGGGGGAGGAAGGGGGGGAGACAGAGAGAGAGAGAGAGAGAGAGAGAGAGAGAGAGAACAAAACCAGGACTGCCCATTCTGGTTACCGTGGCAGTCGAGAGAGAGAGAGAGAGAGAGAGAGAGAGAGAGACACAGAGGGATAGATAGACACCATAACAACACATGCTGGGCAGCAGAAGTCCATTTCATTCCCGCTGACCCAGAAATCAATGTATGGCTGTAACTTCATGTTTTTTTTTTTCATTTTCATCTTCCTCGTCCTCCTCCTCTTCCTTCTCTTTTACATCGTCACCTTTTGAACTTCATCACTTTAAGGATCGAGGATGAGTCCGGTAGTGTTTTTTTTTTTTTTTTACCGGTACGTCTCGGCGAGTACCAGCAGGGATGGCCGTCCGTCCGTCCGTCCAGAACCGAGGCGACGGCAACGCGTCATCAATCTTTACATCAGAAGCAACATCGTTAGTCGTTTGCGACTGATTCAACACCGTTGTTTTTTTACATCGGCAACAACATTGTTATTGTTTACATCATAGCCAAAAAAAACAAAACATCTGTTGTTGTTTACATCAGAAGCAACATTGTTAATGTTTACATCGAAACGACGTTGTAGCCGTTTCACATTAGCAACAGGAACCAGTGCAATGCTTTTCCTTCACTTCACAGAGCCCGGCCCCTTCTTCAAATCCCCAGAGGAAATAAAATCAAACCTACTGGATTCTACAAATCATTTTTCTACTCCTTCCTTCCTTTCGTGTCTTTTTTTACAGCGTTGGACCGGCCGGCTGACTCCCCAAACCTCACGAGTCCAAACAAGGGCGGGAAGCTAACCTTTTCATCCCCAGCGACTTGTGGAGTCCAAAATTCAAGAGCCACTCTGACTCTGGCCCGGCTGGTGACCCGGACTAACCTCCCACCTCGGTCCCAACCCTCAACGTTTTGTCCCGCTGTCATTCATCCACGATTATCTTCACGTCAGACTAGCTTCGGTCAGGGTAAACACACAGAGAGGTGCTGCTAGCAGAAGCGCTAACTTTAATGTTAGCTTATGGCAAATTATGCAGCCAACTAATTTGCTGCGAACAACTCAACTCAACAACTCAACTCAAAGGTTTACTGAAACAAATGTCGGCAGCAGGCACCTTTAAGTTACGGCAACATGATATTGGGTATACATAATATATATTTTAGCGTTATCAATACGTTGTTGGACTTATTCAAAAAAAGTGATGCAAATCACTTTTAAGTTTTTTTCCTTTTTTTTTTTTTTGCAGAAGTTAGCATTACTTTTTACAGTGTAGAAACCTTCAGCTCCAAGCCAGTGAAGAGACAAATGGGTACAAATTCATCACTTAGAAAGATTCTGGTTAGATTTGAAACAACATCAAGGCTTTTTTCAGCGTGTCAATGAAATATGAGTAATATTTGGTGTTTTTAAGAAAGATCCATTGGTTAGAAAACCCTCCATAGGTCTGACTGCAAACAGGACGTTTCTGATAGAAAGATTTCCCTTTGGCAAAACAGGGGTAAACTGCCACTCCAAGGCCTTCGCATGAGAACTACTACTCTAATCCAGAGCCATAGGTTGTACAGAGTTTGCAAAGACTAGCGATGGAATTCATACTTCATTTCTGCAGTCAAATAGTCATTTCATTTGAGAACTTATGTTTTATCGTTCAAGGTTCTCCTCAAACCTTGTAACTTTGGCGCTGCACCAAAACATGAATCTGCAGCAACAGAGCATTTAGCGTGTTGCTGCAACTAATCAAGAGCCTTGAAGTTTTTGAAGCAACTACATTACGACGTCCTTCATAATTTCGCAATAACGAGATGCCACAGATTCTCCAAATCAGCTGGATGTCATCAGCAGCATCCGCGGAGCCGGATCGGACAACTCGACTGCCACCGGACAACTGCAATAGCCAAACTTTCTCTATGCAAGTATCTCTGAAATGTCCAATCAGTCAATCTGTGGTGGTTGTTTACTTCAAGGGTGTCACTTAGTATCATTCATGGATGCCATGTTACACAACCTTAGAGAGAACCATGCTGGTCGTCCTCAGGAGATAGGCTTGGCAAACTCTGCAGCCCAGGACTCTGCTCTACTCTCACAAGGGGAACGAATCTGTCTGTAACAATCTGTCTGTAAAATTGTTGCCAAATTTTTAAAATGGATTACACCTAACCCAGACGACTTACTCTACAGATGACATTTAGAATATAACTATTATATTACACATCAAGTTAAAAAACACCACGTCAGCAGGAAAATTCTGGCCAATTCAGAGACGTACAGTACAATGCCCTTGGCTTACAAATTGTGGACTTTTAGAAGAGCTATACACAAGTTCTGTGTCGGTCGATCTGGATCTTTGTGGCTGAACTTGTAAAGTAGTTAACAGTCTGAAATGTAAACCTCTCTGACAGTCTGGCTGGGCTTGAAGAAACATATTCTCAACATATTTCAGGATTGGTTTTGGAGCCAGTTTCATATTTCTTGGCCAAAAATAGAAATATATTAAGGATACATGTCTTGTCTGTAGGAGACGAGATTCTCAGCCAGTCAGAGTCCAGCAGCAGTCTGACCAGCTTCCCCTCTCTTGCCTCACGTTTGATAGTGTCATTGGGAGCTTTGAGGTGCACAACATGTGGCTGTTGACGTTGAGGTCTTTTGACTTAATAATCTATCGTTCATATTGTTCAACGCCCCTCAAAGCAAGACTTGATAACCGTCATGTTTACTAGCTAGCACAGCACTTCAAGTAGTATGACAGCGATTGCTAGTTTGTTAGCTAGCGTCCTGAAACAGTGCACTTCTAAACCATCACCACCTTCCTCGAGTTGCGCCCCTGTGTTGAATGTCCCTACAGGGCTACCGTAGTACAACACAAAATACCTGAATCTGATTATAGGCCTACTTCTCTTATGTCCGTACCACCACTGCTTCCTGTGACTCCCATGTTAAGACTGATATTTGACGGCCTGCATGAAGCCTAAGAAGCAACGACTCACACCGATGATATCACCATAAAGAAACAGTACAGAATCTGTTCCCGTGCTTCCTTTGGGTTAAGTCTTGAAGTCACGAGACCGACATGACCTGACATGACACGACACGACAATGAGCGAAGGCGGCATTGGAAGAGGTTACAATGTCGTCTGGATGGCTTTGTTTGGAATAAGGCCGACCTCAGTTACGACCCAGGACAGGTTCTCTGACGTTCTACCGAGGAAGGTCAATACCTTTCCTGACCGACCACTTTGGACTGTTACATCTCCATGACCGCTTTTAGGTCACGCTTGGTCTGGATGCATGTGCACTTCCCAAGCTGTGTAATTGTACTTTTGTGTTGTCTTGTTTTTGTCACTGCCTTAAATAAAGTTGCAACTAAGTTGACTTGATTTGACTTCATGGCCTGGAATGCTATCTCAGGATAAGTACCAGGTTAGGTAATACGATTCCCCTTTAAACAGTCCCCTGACCAATCCATGTAAAGAGTTGTTAGTCAAGGGTCGGGTTAGGGAGTAGTGGTTGTTTCTTAAAAAGCCCTTGAGGATCTTGATTGGTCCACGGACCAGCCAGGAGGAGGTGCTTAAGACACACAGGGGCAATGACAGAAGCTGCAGAGGGAACTCGTCAGCCGGTGAGAAAGAGGCTAGTCAGTGAGAGATAACCAATGACAGAGGCATAAAGAAACGGATAGCCAATGAGGTTTCACAGAGGGCGGTACCTAAACTCTGACGTCTATTGCAACGTAACGATTGACACATGATGGTGGCAATTGGTGGAAAACCAGAAAACACAGAATTCCACTGGTTAAAAAAACGCAAAACATTACCTTAGATTTTTATGCAGTGATAATAGTTTCTCTAACAGTTTCAAACGGTACAGCGGCCATTTTGTCTTCTCAGACGCAGCCTTATTAAAGGTAAAAGAACACTAACCCCTTTTTAATTCAATTAGACCTTATATCATTACAACTATACAGCAAAGTACAAACAACGGCAAGAGGGCGCGTTCAGGAGCGTGCCAACGTCGCCGCGACGTTCAGAAAGAAAAAGAGTTGAGCTGTAATGTACGTTCGGCTCTTCGTATGTACATATCTGTCTTCGGCGACGTTTCAAAAACGCTTCGCTTCGCCGAACGCGCCCTCCCGCAAAGGAGTCTACTCAGCATTTCTACAGGCTGTCAGAGCTAGTGTCAAAGGTCACCACAAGCAGCTCCCGGTGGAGACCTCGAGTACGAAAATCAGACTCTGAAAGACGAGAGGCGTTTCTCACAGTACTTGACCATCTTGCCACAACACACACACACACACACGCACACACACACACACACACACCCTCACACACGTCGTTTTTCATTAATCAGTTGTAGTAATATATCCGGTTTCTGATTATGTTTCAGTTTCGTCTGTTCATGCATATACATACTAATACAGACAAGAGTCCGTCCACCGTCCGGGACAGTGGCGTCGATAAAGTTATTTAGTGTCTTTTCCGCCCCGCGGGCGGACAGGTGGGGGCGTCTGCGTCGAGTGAGGCGGACGCGAGAGTAGCGGTGTTGCGGCAGGAGGGGTGTTTGTGGTTGAAGACATGCCATTCGCGGGTCACACTCCCGCTGGACGGTAGCAGGACACGCTAACCGCTAGGTGGCGCTGCTCGGCCCGGTAAAACTCTGAATGTTTGAGCCGGGGGGGAGGCATGGTGTGTGTGTGTGTGTGTGTTTGGGGATTAGTTAACTGCATCAGTATCTCAAACAGCCGCTGACAGGTGATGGGTTGGTTGGATGAATAGATTGAGACAAAAAAAAAAGTTTGATTCAGACGTTTTTCCCGCTTTTTTCCTTTTTCCCGCCATCTCTGCATCTTGGGAGCTGCAACGGTTCTCTTCCTCGCCGTGGTCCTTCCATTCATTCACTCTTCCTTCCATTCTGTTTTGCCTCCTCTATTCCTTCGTCTTTACATCCATCCATCAATCCGTCAATCTATTGCGTGAAAAGGGACGGACGGATGGATAAATGAGAAAGGCTTCATTCCTCTTTCCTCCCGATCACAATCATCAATCTTTCTATCCATCCCTACATCCTCTTAATCTTAATCTTAATCTTAATCTCCCCTCGATGTCTTCCTCCCCGATCTTCCTTCCATCCCATCTTTCCCTTTGTCCCTCCGTCCATCTTAGAAGCCCTTGACGTGGCAGTAGGCCTCCAGTGAGGAGAACAGGATGTAGAGGAGCCACAGGCTGATGAACAGCATGGTGGTCAGGACCTTGGCAGTCCGCGGCCCGCCCAGCTCGCCGCCGATGTCCGGCCGCCGTCGGTACATCAGCGTGCCGACGCAGATGAAGGCGAAGATGGTGAAGAGCGTGACGGAGAAGGCCAGCGTGCCTGGGTCCACCCGGAACTCCTCCCCCTTGCTCTGGTGGTAGATGGCGGCGATGGACCACGCCACCTGTCAATCACAAGCATCACGGTTATAAAATGACGAGAGGAAATCAGGTCAAAGAAAGAGCATCAAAGGATACTCTTATTGTGATACTTTATTGATCCCTGTATGTGTTACCACTACTACTACTGTCTTAATACACGGTCAATCAATCATCATCCAACGAGACTCACCCCGATGCCCAGGAAAACATTGACAGCGTTGGAGCCCGTCACGTTCCCGATGGAGGCGTCTGCATACTGGTCCTGGATAGCAGCTACCTT
>JAXDDW010000046.1:2952500-2960000 GCA_034670385.1 Hoplostethus mediterraneus
AACTAAACGCTAAAATAAACTTCTCTGGATTCAATCACCACATTTCTTCTTCTTCTTTCTAATTTCCAGCAGACTCCTCAGCTACGCCAAATTATGAGCCTGACACCCTTAAAGGGGCGTTAAGTGAAATATGACCTTTACCGACCTCTATTGGCGACCAGTACAAACTGCAACAACATGGATAGAGAAGAATACTACACTGGAAACTCCAACAGGTGGTGAATCTTTGCTCCCAAACAGAGTACGGGATGGAGAGTGAGTTTGCAAAGCCAGAAATGCAGAAATCGCTGAGTCATTTTATGCTATGGGGCCGAAAAAACCTAACTTATTACGCTTTTAAGTTGCATGCCTGTAGTAAGTGGTGACTGTAGTAAGTGGTGACTGTAGTAAGTGGTGACTGTAGTAAGTGGTGACTGTAGTAAGTGGTGACTATAGTAAGTGGTGACTATAGTAAGTGGTGACTGTAGTAAGTGGTGACTATAGTAAGTGGTGACTGTAGTAAGTGGTGACTGTAGTAAGTGGTGACTGTAGTAAGTGGTGACTGTAGTAAGTGGTGACTATAGTAAGTGGTGACTGTAGTAAGTGGTGACTATAGTAAGTGGTGACTGTAGTAAGTGGTGACTGTAGTAAGTGGTGACTATAGTAAGTGGTGACTGTAGTAAGTGGTGACTGTAGTAAGTGGTGACTATAGTAAGTGGTGACTGTAGTAAGTGGTGACTGTAGTAGTAAGTGGTGACTATAGTAAGTGGTGACTGTAGTAAGTGGTGACTATAGTAAGTGGTGACTGTAGTAAGTGGTGACTGTAGTAAGTGGTGACTATAGTAAGTGGTGACTGTAGTAAGTGGTGACTGTAGTAAGTGGTGACTGTAGTAAGTGGTGACTATAGTAAGTGGTGACTGTAGTAAGTGGTGACTGTAGTAAGTGGTGACTATAGTAAGTGGTGACTGTAGTAAGTGGTGACTATAGTAAGTGGTGACTATAGTAAGTGGTGACTGTAGTAAGTGGTGACTGTAGTAAGTGGTGACTATAGTAAGTGGTGACTGTAGTAAGTGGTGACTGTAGTAAGTGGTGACTGTAGTAAGTGGTGACTATAGTAAGTGGTGACTGTAGTAAGTGGTGACTGTAGTAAGTGGTGACTGTAGTAAGTGGTGACTGTAGTAAGTGGTGACTATAGTAAGTGGTGACTGTAGTAAGTGGTGACTGTAGTAAGTGGTGACTATAGTAAGTGGTGACTATAGTAAGTGGTGACTGTAGTAAGTGGTGACTATAGTAAGTGGTGACTGTAGTAAGTGGTGACTATAGTAAGTGGTGACTATAGTAAGTGGTGACTGTAGTAAGTGGTGACTATAGTAAGTGGTGACTGTAGTAAGTGGTGACTATAGTAAGTGGTGACTGTAGTAAGTGGTGACTATAGTAAGTGGTGACTATAGTAAGTGGTGACTGTAGTAAGTGGTGACTGTAGTAAGTGGTGACTATAGTAAGTGGTGACTGTAGTAAGTGGTGACTGTAGTAAGTGGTGACTATAGTAAGTGGTGACTATAGTAAGTGGTGACTATAGTAAGTGGTGACTGTAGTAAGTGGTGACTGTAGTAAGTGGTGACTATAGTAAGTGGTGACTGTAGTAAGTGGTGACTGTAGTAAGTGGTGACTGTAGTAAGTGGTGACTATAGTAAGTGGTGACTGTAGTAAGTGGTGACTGTAGTAAGTGGTGACTGTAGTAAGTGGTGACTGTAGTAAGTGGTGACTGTAGTAAGTGGTGACTGTAGTAAGTGGTGACTGTAGTAAGTGCTGACTGTAGTAAGTGGTGACTGTAGTAAGTGGTGACTGTAGTAAGTGGTGACTGTAGTAAGTGGTGACTGTAGTAAGTGCTGACTGTAGTAAGTGGTGACTGTAGTAGTAAGTGGTGATCTGGATCTGGTATTTTATTATCATTTTTTAGCCAGAACTGTGAAACTAGCAGAGGTTGAGACTAAGAGGCAAGGTGAAGAAATCTACTTGACTTAAAATGTAACATAGGAGTGATGTCTTGTTGGAGAGCTGGTGGAGAGAGATGGTGGAGAGAGATGGTGGAGAGAGATGGAGAGAGAGATGGAGAGAGAGATGGTGGAGAGAGATGGTGGAGAGAGATGGTGGAGAGAGATGGTGGAGAGAGATGGTGGAGAGAGATGGTGGAGAGAGATGGTGGAGAGAGATGGTGGAGAGAGATGGTAGAGAGAGATGGTGGAGAGAGATGGAGAGAGAGAGAGAGATGGTGGAGAGAGATGGAGAGAGATGGTGGAGAGAGATGGTGGAGAGAGATGGAGAGAGAGAGAGATGGTGGAGAGAGATGGAGAGAGAGAGAGAGATGGTGGAGAGAGATGGTGGAGAGAGATGGTGGAGAGAGATGGTAGAGAGAGATGGTGGAGAGAGATGGAGAGAGAGAGAGATGGTGGAGAGAGATGGTGGAGAGAGATGGTAGAGAGAGATGGTGGAGAGAGATGGAGAGAGAGAGAGATGGTGGAGAGAGATGGTGGAGAGAGAGAGATGATAGAGAGAGCTGGTGGAGAGAGATGGTGGAGAGAGATGGTGGAGAGAGATGGTGGAGAGAGATGATGGAGAGAGAGAGATGGTGGAGAGAGAGAGATGGTGGAGAGAGATGGTAGAGAGAGATGATGGAGAGAGAGAGATGGTGGAGAGAGATGGTGGAGAGAGATGGTAGAGAGAGATGATGGAGAGAGAGAGATGGTGGAGAGAGAGAGATGGTGGAGAGAGATGGTAGAGAGAGATGATGGAGAGAGAGAGATGGTGGAGGTGGAGAGAGATGGTGGAGAGAGAGAGATGATAGAGAGAGCTGGTGGAGAGAGATGGTGGAGAGAGATGGAGAGAGAGAGATGATGGAGAGAGAGAGATGGTGGAGAGCCTCTAGTCTTGTCTGAGTGATCATCACGGCTCAGACGTCTGAAACTATGAAATCAGGAAGGATCCTTCACACTGGGACGTCCCTGGTGAGCAAAAACAGCTAAAACAGCAAGAAATGCAAAATGTCAAGGTGGGATCAGAGATCACATCTGATCACTGATCAGCACAAATCTGTTTGTGTCGTTTCAGACCAGCTGGTATTTGATGCTCCTGAAGGCCTTATGAAGCTAAATGTCAACCAGGAGAGAGAAAAGGTCTTTGAGTGTGACGGAAAATCAAATGGCAGAAAATTAAGATCATTCAGACAGATCAATACACACACACACACACACACACACACACACACACTCACTCACCTGGTACGGAGGTTCCCAACGCGACAAATACTACTGCAGTGACCGAGTCTTTCAGGCCCACTGTGCAGCCGAAATGGGAAGCCAGGTCCCCTGTAATAATACATGAGGACAATCATCATCATCATCATCATCATCATCATCACCATCATCATCATCATCGCTCTACTGCATACTACTTTCCAATAAAGCATAAATACAAAAAAACCTTTGTAACTTGCTCAGTTTACTTGCTAAACAGTTATGAGGCAAATTGTGTGCAATGAAAATAAAACTCACTAACTCACTAACTCACTAACTCACTAATCCATTGATGGGAGATACGTGTTTTCTGTCACTCCAACACTGTAAATCATCTCTTCTAAAAAGCAAAAATACCATAACATTCTTTGCAGTTAAAAAGTTCATTTCCAAAATATGATGTTTCCATTTTGGGGGGAAATGAAAAGGTGATGTATCGTTCCTCTAACATAAAGACTTGAACTACTAACTAACTACCGCTGACATCATCTATCTTCACTGGTCATACACTACATCATCTGTCTTCAACATGGCCGCCTGTCTCAGCGAGGAAGAGTCTCTGTACCGATGAAGCCGGTGAGCAGTCCGATCATGCAGATGGAGACGACGAAGCAGGCCCAGCCGTTCCAGTAGTCTGTGGGCGGGACGAAGGCGAACAGAACCTTCCAGAACACGGTGAGGAAGTGCATGACGTAGTCGAAGCACGACGGCAGCTTCTCCTCCCCGCACTCGTCGTCGTCGTCATCCTCGCCTGGGGGAGGAAGAGGGAGGAGACAGGGAGGTTAAAGGCGAGGGTCAGGGAGACGAGGGCGTCCTGTAACCAGGTTCCATCCCCAAGGTAAAGGCCTTCAGCAAGACTAGAAGGTAAGATGGCCACGCTCCGGTTAAGATTTTATTCTTTATTTTATTATTTATTTTCGTTTTTTTATCTTTTCATGTTTTATTGTTTAATCCTGTCTGTATTATTCGATTTTTTTTCCTTTTATCTATTATTTAAAGCACTTTGTGAACTTTGTGTCTGAAAAGCGCTTTATAAATAAAGTTATTATTATTATTATTATTATTATTATTATTACATGAATCTTTGAAAACCCTGTATGACAGAATATTTGGTCCGCCAAAATAAAAGCCTGACCAGCTCCCCCTCCCTCTTCCCCCTTTGGTGCTTGGTTACTTCTAACACAGGGAAAATAAATGATATAACCCCACAGGAGTCTCAAGATGAACAATGAAAGGAGAAGAAGAAGTTTCCATGCCACAGTAACCCGTTTAGCTGGCTGGTGAGGACGTTTACAACAACCGGGTTCCTTGGTGAACTGGGTTGAGAGCAGAGTTCTCCATGGATGTAAACCGCTGAGTCCCTACCAGCGCTGGACCAGACGGAGGGAACGTGGTGCTTCAATATCTACCAGAACCTCTCATATGTTTTCTTCCATTCACTCTAGACCGGTAATTCTCCATTCTGCCATCGTGGCACAAAAGTCTGCAGGTTTTCATCCCAACCGATCATGAATAGTTCCTCCTGGTTGAGATGAGGTGCTGTAGAGTCTCTGCAAGCTCTAGTGCTTCTCTACTGTCTTTAATGGTTTCTTAACAGCATACACAGGAATAAACCAGGCCTGGGTCACATGGCAGTAATTCTTGTGGGACAGGTACGTTCAAATCCTTCCCTGTGATTATTTAAACTTTCTAGCACACATTATCAATATCACCCAAAACTGAAGCAATGCTCCTGGGACTCTCTCAGCGTCTTGCTGCCAAAGGAAATCATTTTTCATCTCAACTAAACATTCAAATAAACAAACATTTGCCCTTCCTCCCACATTATTACTGCAGAATGCCTGAGAGCGCGTTCATAACTGATTAAAGCATCAGACCCACAGTCACACAGAAGAATGCACTCAAGGGTATTATGTCTTTTATAGAGCGGTCTGACAACGTTTCTTCAAAGTAAAATACATAAAAATGAATCAAACACAGCAGAAAACAAGACAGATCACTAACGAGCCACAGCAGACACGATGTGAGTTATCAGCAGGACTGGAATGCATCTTGAACCAGGACTATTTTTAAAGACGCTTCATGAAGCTTTTCCATTGTGTGCCACTGGGTCAGGTTTGGATCGGACTGGATCTGGATCGGACTGGATCTGGATCGCTTTACGGCACAAAACAGACAGAGGGCGCTGTTCTGCCTGTTCTGCCTGTTCTCCCTGTGCAAACGGAGCAAGTAGCAAAATTGTCTTTGAGGCAGGAGGAAATGTGGTCTTAATTTTGGGAAGCACGAACAACACCACTGGTGTGAGACAGAGGCTACCATGGTCTAGCATGGCAGGACTGTTAACTGGGACATATTGATGTTTAAAAATAGAGCACCTTTAAAGATGCTTGCAAAGAAAGAGGTGCTCTTTGGAGTCCGCTTTAAAGACAAGAAAGCCAATGCATTATTTTATGTGTGAAACCTAAAAAGCCTTCGTTGCCATGGAAACCCTGAATCGTTTCCAGAAAAGCTGATGTAGACATTCTGACATTGGTCTCGACCTGATAAACTTCACTCTGCCCCGCTGGGAGAAAGAGCTAATATTATTTGAGCATGACTGACCCAAGTCACCTTAAGTACAAAGGATTAAAAGTCTCTCTCTCTCTCCCTCCCTCTCTCTCTCTCCCACTCTCTCACCCCAGGAGGAAGAAAGATTGAAACTTTAAGTGCAGCTGACAGGTATTTAGTCAATGTAATCCATCATTATAGAGGTTTTAAAAACCAGACAGTTTGACAGACATACTTTCTGATACTGACTGGCGGGGGTGTGTGTGTGTGTGTGTGTGTGTGTGTGTAGTCAGTATCAAAGTCTAATCATTGCCTTAGGGTTTGAACAACAGCCAACCACACACACCCCTACCCACTGCTAGCCTCTGCGGTGTGTTTGTGTGTGTGTGCTTGTGTTAACACCTGTATGTCTGTTGAAGCAGAATCCTGGGATTAGTGGGAAAATGAAATTAAAATTACTTTTATCACTCACTGAATGGCAGACACACACACACACACACACACACACACACACACACACACACACACACACACACACACACACATTGAGAAGAGAAAAGAGAGTGTCCCCACAGGGATCAGTAGTGTCACCTTGCCCGGCCCTGCTGTTCTGCTTTATGACCTCATAGAGGATTAACGGCTCCTCCATTGTCTTCAGTGAGATCAAAGAGGTTTAGAAGACAGTATTAACATGCTTTCTGTTTGAGTGCTAAAGCTGGAACACGTCCCATCAGCCCAAAGTGATCATGCCTGCACATTTTCATATACTGTATGTAACTTGCTGTGTGTCGTGTCCTGACGGCACCATGCCAGCTGCTGCTCCACTGGAAAGTGTTACCTTATCTAATGTGTTTTTAAAATAATATTTCCTTTTCCTAATCAATTATAGATGAACAGCACAGGGTCAGACAGACACACACACACACACACACACACACACACACACACACACACACACACACACACACACACGCACACACACACACACCGTAATGAATTATAAATGATCACTCTCCACCTGAGTCACATAGTTGGTCAGTTATGGTTGGATGGAGCTATTTCCTCTCTCTCTCTTGCTCTCTCTCTCTCTCTCTCTCTCTTTCCATTTCCCCAGTCTGCCTATTCTTTATCTCCCCCACCTCTCTTTCTCTCCATCTTCCTCTTCATCACTGGTCGCCTTCTGCTGATGTAGCTCTTGTATAATTGAATATTCTCCCTCACTTCCTCTCTCTCTCTAATCCCAGTGTCATTTAGAGTTACAGCCCACTTCCTACCACCTACGTTGACGTGGATACCGTATGTAAACCATTCCTCAACATTCACTCTTTTTTTTTTTTTATCAGTTTAAAATGAATCGCTGTCCCGGCTAACAAAGACGCCCCAAACAACAAGACGTGGAAGTGACAATAAGGAGGGATTATTTCCTGGCGGGGACTTCCTGCTCTCCCTGTGGCTGTCAGGTGATTGACAGGAAGCACTGATATGAAAACGCGCAACACAATGAAATCACGATAAAACAGAACCGCTGACAAAAGCAAATTAAGCCTTCATGACGGATTATCTAGTCTGGGGTAGTTGTTTAGTACAAGAATCAATGGCTGCAAATGGATGAGAACCTCCCTGATAACTAACAGGAGTCGTGAAGGACAACCTGGACGACCGGCAGGGGTTCTGTTGCAGG
>JAXDDW010000046.1:2965000-2967500 GCA_034670385.1 Hoplostethus mediterraneus
TCAGTCAGTCACGTTGAGGTCATGATGTCAACGTTTCCAGAGAGCTGAAACTGTGTCTTCATGTAACAGGACGCCGAAAGGCAGAGGACATACTGTTTTGAAAAACATCCTACGTGTGGACAAGACCTCAGTTAGTCACGCTATCTCTCTCTCTCTCTTAGTCTCTCTCTCTCTCTCTCTTAGTCTCTCTCTCTCTCTCTGACATATTGAAGTGATTTTTATTGACATGAAATCCTCCAGTGGTCAAGACAAATAGTGACGATTTCAAAGCTGTGAGCCTTTTTCTCTCTTTTTTCTGTATCTGATGTTTTCCGTTCAACACCTTCACTTCCTGGTTCTGACTCGCCCTCTGGGGTGGACACACACACACACACACACACACACACACACACACACACACACACACATACACACACACACACACACACACACACACACACACACACACACACACACACACACACACACAGAGGAGCAGGTGATGAACGGCGTGGCGTGGACTTGGTAATTAGAGGGCGGTGAAGTGTGGAGAGGTTGGACATCAGTCACTCGCTTTCTCTTTCCCTTTTCTACCTCGTTCTCTCACTTTCTGTCCTCTCTCTCTCTCTCTCTCTCTTTTGATTTCTCTTTGCATCGATTTTTTCCTCTCCATCTTGTTCTCTGTTTCTCTGTGTCTGTGTTGTTAGTCAACTAGAATGAAAAGATCTTCTCCATGTTGTGTTGTAATGGCAGCAGCTCCTCAAAACACACAGAGAAATGAAATGAAAAACAAATGGCTTCAGGATTCATCACCGATAGACAGATCTCCAAGCTGCAGCTTAGCAGTCTTGTCACACACACACTCACACACTCACACACTCACACACACACACACACACACACACACACACACACACACACACACACACACACACACTCTCTCACTCGCTCTGTGCCAGTAAACTTGTCAGCTCTTATCTCCTCTCTCAACCTCATCTCATCTTATCTGGGGAAAATCCTCCATTAGCTACGGACCAAACACAAACACAAACACACACACACACACACACACACACACACACACACACACACACACACACACACACACACACGCGATACGCTGTGACATTTCAGGGGGCTTTTAAAGGCTGGCTAAGAGCAGATTTCTTGCTTTAAGATGAATGTCATGGTCTCAGAAGTGTGTGTGTGTGTGTGTGTGTGTGTGTGCAAATTGCAGTTATGATGAGGTGACCTGTATGTTATGCCTTGGCTGGTTTTAAATGGCCTTTCACTGCAGCTGCCGCAGCAGAAAAGCCTCCGCTGCTACACTGAATTCAAAACAGATAAATATCACGTCAGAGGAGCGAGGCGGCGGGGGAAGTCTTTGGTGAAGACGGACGAGTTTTAAACAGATTACCATCTTGGTTTCCATCTAATATGTTAGAGAGAAGATAAGAGAGCGAGGCAGGACGATAGAGAGACATAGAGGAAGAGGATGAGACTGAAAGAGAGAGAGAGTAAAGAGATGAGATTAAACCCACCGCCACATCAAGCGAAGCGAAGTCATATCACTCAAATAAGATCAGATGAAAGGAGTTAAAGGAGTTGAAGGAGTTGAGAGTAAGGAGTTGAAGGAGTTGAAGGAGTTAAAGGAGTTGAAGGAGTTGAAGGAGTTAAAGGAGTTGAAGGAGTTGAAGGAGTTAAAGGAGTTGGCTCACGCTCAGAATGTCACTTGTTCAACCCCGTGGACGTCTAAAGGGACGGGGCGCCGAGTTCCAGCAGGACTGTGTGAATGTGTGTGAGAGAGACTGTGTCACTGTGTGTGTGTGTGTGTGTGTGTGTCAAAACCCAGTGTGTGTGTGTGTGTGTGTGTGTGTCAAATCCCAGTGTGTTCACAGTGAAAGGTCACTTAGAAAAGGTGTTAATTATCCTCCATCGCTGTCTGTCTCTCTTCTTTCTCTTTCTTTCTTTCTGTCTTGCATGTTGCTATAGGAGTTATTTAAGGCATTTTTAGTTCTCCCCTTCTCTCTCTTTTTCTCTTCCACTATTCCTCTTCTCTTATCTCCTCCACCCACCTGCCCATTAACCCATCCATCCATCCATCCATCCATCCATCCATCCATCCATAAAGACAGGGGGGAGACGCCCGGAGCCAAGCCCAGCGGAGGTGACCCTGGCCTGGCCGTCCATCACACCCAGACTCTGACTTTGACCTCCGTCCCATGATCAATAATTAAGAGGAGGAATTAGATGGAGAGAGAGAAAGAAAGATGGAGAGAGAGACAGCACAGGGGCACAGAGGAAAGAAAAGGAAAGAGAGATGTAGCGGAGGGTGAACCACCGAAACTCACATCAGCTTTATTTGCTGAATACAGTTTATCCTCCTTTCAGAAGGTCCATAAATCATCTTCCACCTTGTTGAGATAAATGATGGTGCTGCAGGTTGAGGCTCTACAGTCACTTCTGCAATAACAATAATAACACCAGTAATAAAAATGGTTTATATTTAGTAGAAATTGTC
>JAXDDW010000046.1:2972500-2980000 GCA_034670385.1 Hoplostethus mediterraneus
AGGCAGCAGAGAGCATGCATCAGTACACACACACACACACACACACACACACGCACACACACACACACACACACACACACACACACACACACACAAAATGTAAGGTTGATTGTAATTATCTATCCTGATCTTAAGAGTCTGCGTGGGAGAGTGAGAGTAGGAAAGGACACACACACACACGCACACACACACACACACACACACACACAGATTATACCATCATTACCTCTTTGTACAGGTGAGGTTTGTGAGTGTTATGGGAGTTGTGTGTTTGAGTCTTTTAATACACCATATTACATATATAGTGTAGTGACAATCGCCCCCCCCACACACACACACACACAAATTAGTACACACACACACACACACACACACACACACACACACACACACCCGTCTCACCTTGAACTCGTAGGACTCCTCGATGACGACCTCCAGCTTGACGTGGTCTCCCAGCATCGGACGGCCCATCTCGGCGATGCGGCGCTCCTCTTCGTCTTTCCCGGCCAGGGCCTCCTCTTCCTCCTCCTCCTCCTCCTCCTTCTTCTTCTGCCCCTCCTCTGAAAACACCATGAGAAAAAACAACAACCAATCGCAGTGTTAGAAAGTACGGCGGCGGGCCAATCAGGTTTGGTTTTTTTTTGTGTTTTTTGACGGCGTGCAGAGCGAGGCGATCGATTGGTCGGAAAGTAACGAACCTCGAGATCAAAGCGTCAAGATCAATTTAAAAACCAAAATAAAGAAACAAAAAATGTGAAACTTTGAAGTAGACGTGTCGTCCCCCCGTGGGCCAATCAGCAGCGAGATGCATCATCCCTCCAAGTTTCATCACAATCTCACCAGTTTGAGTTTAAAGTATGCACCTTTACTGACAGCGCCCCCCTCAGGCCAGCCGGGGTAATAGAGCTGGTCTGACTGTCAGTGTGAAGGTCTGACAGCTTGATGGTTTAGTAACAAACTGCTTTGGAAATTCATTTAAACAAACATTATTTTCCCTTTTAGATAACTGGAATTCACAAGAGACGCGCGCACACACACACACACACACACACACACACACACACACACACCACGGTGTCTAATGGTGCCTTAATGAACTCAATTAACAGCTGACAGAAAGGTCATGTGGGACGACCACAACCTGGAAGTACCCTTGTTAACTACACTCCCTCTGTGTGTGTGTGTGTGTGTGTGTGTGTGTGCCAAGGTCTGATCGTTCTCTTTTCTTCACTCTGCTGCTTCACGACTCAGTTCAACCTCCTCTGTTGTTCAGCTCTTCATCCGTTACGAACCAAAAGGACAAATCTCTCTCTCTATGTGTTTTGTGTCTCAGTCTCTCTTTCCTCTCTCTCTTCTCCTCTTTTTATTCCCCCTCTCTCTGGGTTTCATTGCCTCATCGCCAGAGCAAAACAACACAGATGACACGGATCCAGTGAGCAGCCGTGACAACGTGTCATGGTTGAACCGATCAATATTAAAGCCTTTTAATATGGATCCATGAAACACAGCGGCAGGTTAACGTGACCGCCGCCGGGCTGTTACCGTGCCGTTACCGTGCCATTACCGGGTCGTTACTGGGTCGTTACTGGGTCGTTACCGGGTCGTTACCGGACCGTTACCATGCCATTATCGGGTCGTTACTGGGTCGTTACCAGGTCGTTACCGGGCCGTTACCGGGCTGTTTTAACGCCATCGTTCTTGCCTGGCCGGATGAAACCGGCAGGAAATGGATTTTCTTTGTGTGCAAGTCGTCAATAAGTCAGACGTGTACGTCCGATCAGTTGATCGATCGGCTGATTTAAGAGGCATGTTGGGATCTGTTGGGGTTCAGCGTCGTGGCAAACATGGAGACTGAAGCTGGAGGACATGAGGAGAGGAGAGGAGGGGAGGAGGAGAGGAAAGGAAAGGAAAGGAAAGGAGAGGAGAGGAGAGGAGAGGAGAGGAAAGGAGAGGAAAGGAAAGGAGAGAAGGGGAGGAGAGGAAAGGAAAGAAAAGGGAAGAAAAGGAAAAGAAAGGAAAGGAAAGAAAAGGAAAGGAAAGAAAGGAAAGGAAAGGAAAGGAGAGGAGAGAAGGGGAGGAGAGGAAACAAAAGGGAAGGAAAGGAAAGGAAAGGAGAGGAGGAGAGAAAGAAGACAGGGTGAGGAGACAAGACAAGGAGAAGGACAGAAGGGAGGACAGAAGTGGATTAGATGGGATGGAGACGAGAGGAGAGGAGGAGGATAGGAATTTTCTCAACGAGAAGAGAGGTGGACACAAGATTCCTTCACAAGGGAAGGAAAGAAGGAGCGGAGGAGATGGAAGACAAGGAGGAAGAGGAGGAGGAGGTTGGACACTTAGGAGGTGGCATAGGAGAGGAGGAGGGGAGAGAAGGAAGGATGAAGAGAGAGGAGAGGAGCAGAAGGGCCTTTACATCCTATCATGCAGGAGAGTGTCAAGAGGTGGAGGAAGAGGAGGTGGATGAGGAGGAGGAAGAGGAAGAACATGGGGGAGACGAGGAGGTGGATGAGGAGGAATGAAAAGAAGAGGAGGAACATGGGGAAGACGAGGAGGTGGATGAGGAGGAGGAAGAGGAGGAACATGGGGAAGATGAGGAGGTGGATGAGGAGGAGGAAGAGGAGGAACATGAGGAAGACGAGGAGGTGGACGAGGAGGAGGAAGAGGAGGAACATGGGGAAGACGAGGAGGTGGACGAGGACGAGGAAGAGGAGGAACATGGGGAAGACGAGGAGGTGGATGAGGAGGAGGAAGAGGAGGAACATGGGGAAGACGAGGAGGTGGATGAGGAGGAGGAAGAGGAGGAACATGGGGAAGACGAGGAGGTGGATGAGGAGGAATGAAAAGAAGAGGAGGAACATGGGGAAGACGAGGAGGTGGATGAGGAGGAGGAAGAGGAGGAACATGAGGAAGACGAGGAGGTGGACGAGGAGGAACATGGGGAAGACGAGGAGGTGGACGAGGAGGAGGAAGAGGAGGAACATGGGGAAGACGAGGAGGTGGATGAGGAGGAGGAAGAGGAGGAACATGGGGAAGACGAGGAGGTGGAGGAGGAGGAGGAAGAGCAGGAGAGGGTATTGCCTGCTGTCGTTCATTGATTGATTTGATTGATTGATACACTGAGAACTTCACTGACTGTAAATGACATGATGATGATAATGGATGAAACCGATGAGAAAAACAACAGCAATGCTAATCGCTGCTAATGCTACTCACCAGACTGCATACACACACACACACACACAGGCCCGAAAGAGAGGACAGAAGAAGAGAGGACGCTGCTGTCAGATAAAATCTGTCACACACACACACACACACACACACACACACACACACACACACACACACACACACACACACACACACACATCACAGGCATGCTGGTGTGTGTGTGTGTGTGTGTGTGGTCACATGTGTGTTGCCATGTATGTTACTCTGTGTGTGGTGTATTAAATGTGTGTCCATACATGTTTGATGCTGTGTATGTCTGTGTATGTGTGTGTGTGTGTATGTCTGTGTATGTTTGTGTGTGTGTGTGTGTGTGTATGTTTGTATGTGTGTGTGTGTGTGTGTGTTTGTGCGTGCGTGTGTGTGTGTGTCATGGGGTCGAGACCCCTCTGCAGGGCGCTAGTGTTTTTAGCCGTTCCCCCTCTCAGCGCTGTTCCCTCCCATCAGATGACTGATGGAGGTTCCCAGGCTCCAGTGAACTCTCCTCTACCTCCGTCTGTCCTTGGGCTCCGGTGACTCCCGCGGACCGAGCCACCGAGTCGTGACACCCGACGGCCTTCCGGACGTTTCCGAAGCCTCCGGTGAATTATTCAGCTCCAACCCCCCATCCAGATGCGAGGAGGAGGAGTCTACTTGGACAAACTCATTTCTGGTGTTGGTTTGGTTACTGGTGGGAAAACTGGTGATGAATGAAAAGTAGCAGTAATAGTAGTAGTACTAGTAAGTAGTAGTAAGTTGTTTTTCCACCGCAGGAACTCTCCAGGAATTCAGTACTATTGGTACTTAGTTCCAGGAACTTCGACCTGTCCCACCGGGGGAACTAGCCCCGAAAAAGGTTCCTCTTCCGTAGTTCCTAGACGCCCAAAAAGGTTCCTGCTAGCGAGGTAGTACTTAACGGGGGACCAGGAACCATCGGGGCGGAGTTGCAGTACTGAACGATGCTGATTGGTCAACACAAGCTTCCGCAAAAGTCCGCAAACCGCCGTGCTTGTTCAATACCGGCAGCAAACTCATGTCGAGGGGGGGCGCTGTTGTACCTAAACGACGTATGAAACCAAACAGTCACACTTTTGCATCATCTCCCCGGTACTTCGCAACCTGGAACTCTTTTGGGGAACTAAAAAGGTTCCTGCTCAAAAAAAAGTACCCAACAGGTTTCAGGTTCCTGCGGTCAGAGTCCATCCACCAACAGCTACGTGACCCGCTAACGTGTCCCCGAGCCAGATGCTGAACCTCCTGCTTCCCTGTGAGTCCCTATGGGAGGAGGAGCCACGAGTGAACGCTGCTCACGTCGACCACGTTGTCGTCATTCACATCTCTTCCTCTTCCTCTTCCTCGGGGACAGTCAGGCATTCTCCGGTTGAGGAACGTTCTGCTTGTGAGGAAAACTCTTCAGATCAGACCGTAGACGTCAGATCTCCGGGCTTGTTTAACACATTAGCGCTGTCAGCTTCCGTTCACGACAGTAAAACGCTGCTGAATGAAACAACAAAAAAAACCAAACGCCGGGCTTTTATCTCCGGCTCAGAGGCGTTCCACAAATATTTGAAGTTCTGGGTGGATGGAGGTTCAGACGGGACCCTGCTGGATCCCATTAAGACTCTCTCTCTCTCTCTCTTACTCCCCCTGAATGCTAAAACCTCATTTTTCCATTCATGTCCGAAGCCTCAATGAACATATCAATCACTATCTGGAGTGATCACGCCTCTCTTGGTCCCTTGGGCAGGAAGTTAAAAGCCTATCTGAAATAATGCCGGATGAATTGAATTCCACGTCTCTGCAGTGCTGCTGTCTAAGAGGAGCTCCTCCAGTAGATGCACATGCAGGGATGGGGGTAGAAAAATAGAAAAAAAAACAACATCCCATTTGCAGATTCCAGACCAAAGCGTATATTTCTATCCCGTCGGTGAACCAGACCTCCGTCGAGTTCGTCTAGTTTGTGTTTTCCTTCCTGTCATCACGTCAGCGACATCGTTTTTTTTAAACGTTTTTGGCAGTCTGTTTTTTTTACGTCTCTGCTGTCAAAATAAAGCAGTCAGATGGTAAAAGCTGACAACAGGCATCAGATACGACTGCAGAGCAATACGTCGCTGTCGGATGAAAACCTTGTATCTCCAGAATGTCAACTTTTCAGGAACTAAATGAACTTGTGACGTTGTCCAACGGGTTGGAAAGGGTCGTTTCCTCGACTCGTAGAGGACCGCGCAGTCCTTCAGTGGGAATGAAAACATGACTATCACCAAAATTGGAGTTACATGGTTTTCACCCGGCAACAGTAATTAGCTCGTGTTAGATCCAGGAAGTAAACTCAACAATAACGATCCATAATTACTAATATTGGTCATTTGGCTCCGTGAGATAAAACTAAAAATACTTAAGGCTTAAAAAAAAGAAATTCTGGACTTTTGTTCTGAAATGAAAAATTTGACACGTTCTCTTACAGGATGATTGGTTGAGTGAAGATGAAGCACACGAGGGTTCCTGTTATCAGACATGTTGAGGTTCTGTTGTCAGGCAGGAGTTTTCCTTTCAGGGAGTAAATTAGACAAACTGGAGGCTGGAAAAAGTTCCACAAACCTCAACTCAGTTTTCTTTTCCCAAATACAAGGCTTTGGAAAGTAATGGACACACACACACACACACACACACACACACACACACACACACTCATGAGCCAAGGCAATAAAGAGCTGTGCAGAGTTAATTTAGCTTGGATTCATATCACGCAGGGAGAACAACCACCCAGTTCATAAAATGCCCTCATTAAACACACAGACCCTCACAATGCATGTGTGTGTGTGTGTGTGTGTGAGGGTGAGTGTGTGTGTGTGTGTGAGAGTGTGTGTGTGTGTGTGTGTGTGTGTTTGATCTCCTGACTGTGATAATGTGATATCCAGCCCTCGTCTTTGATCCCCTCATCACCATAAATGATGCTGACGTCTGCTACACACACACTGATAGCACTGTGTTATCCCTGGGTGTGTGTGTGTGTGTGTGTGTGTGTGTGTGTGTGTGTGTGTGTGTGCGTGCGTGCGTGTGTTAAGTATAAGAGTATAATATGGGTAATAATATAATAATAATAATATAATATAATACGGAGATCGGCCCATTGGTCAACTTACCTGTTAGGTGATGGTCCAAAATCACCCGGTGTCCCCGGTCCATGCTCCATGCTAACACTTTAGCATATACTATGTTGAGTGATAGGTAGCTCCATGCTAACACTTTAGTATACACTATGTTGAGTGATAGGTAGCTCCATGCTAACACTTTAGCATACACTATGTTGAGTGATAGGTAGCTCCATGCTAACACTTTAGCATACACTATGTTGAGTGATAGGTAGCTCCATGCTAACACTTTAGCATACACTATGTTGAGTGATAGGTAGCTCCATGCTAACACTTTAGCATACACTATGTTGAGTGATAGGAGGCTCCATGCTATCACTTTAACATACACTATGTTGAGTGATAGGAGGTTCCATGCTAACACTTTAGCATACACTATGTTGAGTGATAGGTAGCTCCATGCTAACACTTTAGCATACACTATGTTGAGGAATAGGTAGCTCCATGTTAACACTTTAGTATGCACTATGTTGAGTGATAGTAGGCTCCATGCTAACACTTTAGCATACACTATGTTGAGTGATAGGAGGCTCCATGCTAACACTTTAGCATACACTATGTTGAGTGATAGGAGGCTCCATGCTAACACTTTAGCATACACTATGTTGAGTAATAGGAGGGGTGTACAGCCAAAACTCACTGCTCAGTGGAGGAATACGTGGCTGCTCACCTAAAATAAACCTGCTATCAGTTTTATTGATTTAAAGAAATAAAACTTTTAAATGTATTTTAAATGTTTTATTACTAAAAGGTCTTCTTATTCTGCCGAATGCTAGTAGCCTACTGTCACTCAACACAGCATATGCTAAAGTGTTAGCATGGCGCACCGGAGCTGATGAATGATTTTGGTGTCTAACAGGTACGTTGACCAGCTCGGGGGCCCAAAGGTGCTCCTCCTGCATCACTGGTGCACCCATAACACATAAACAACCCAACAACAACAACATGATATCAGAGGTACAGAGAGCAGCTTCATATGAACAGTTTGAAGGAAGACATTTTCTAAAGCCAGTGGAAATGAGAAAAACCATCGTCCACATGAGACCAAGGGATGAAAGGAAACGAGAGGGGAGGAGAGGAGAGGACAGGAGAGGAGAGGAGAGGTGTGACTCCCACTGAGTTTGATCTATACTCCTCTGGAGAGAAG
>JAXDDW010000046.1:2990000-3000000 GCA_034670385.1 Hoplostethus mediterraneus
TAACTACATACTAATACTACATAACTACATACTAATACTACATAACTACATACTAATACTACATAACTACATAACTACATACTACTACTACACAACTACATACTGTAGTTAGTACAGTCAGTGGAATAAGGGGAGTCTGAACCTGAACCTTACTTAAAACACATCATGTCTTGTGGCTGCATTGCATTCTGGTCTATCCTGGCTACTGCATTGCATTCTGGTCTATCCTGGCTACTGCACTGCATTGCATTCTGGTCTATCTCGCTACTGCATTGCATTCTGGTCTATCTCCTGTCGGTCTCTCTCTCTCCTCTGATGGATTTCTCCTGTATGATTGTTGGTCGTCGGTCTAGAAAGATTCTGATTGGCCGACACCAAACCGACGGTTACCGTTGATGTTTTAGATCCTTTATATTTCTTTATATTATTTATATTCTTTCCATTGTTGCTGCAGTGGGTCTGTCTGGATATGACATCACAATGTCACTGGGAACAAGAAAAATACACCAAACAACAAAACAAACCCAGAAAGTTTTAGTAGATTTTCCTTGTAACTGTTTTCTGAGACGCCAGAGCAAACAGGCGTGATGCAGCAGGGGAACGAGGAGCGACCGGAGCTGTCAAAACAAAACTTTGTCTTAGAGGACGTAGAGACCAGAGGTACTATCTTCTCTGCAACTTTTTGACAAAAGAGGGATGAAAAAAATCTCATGCAACTGAAGATTTTAAAAAGCCTTTATTTGTTCGGCTGTTGCGTCTCGGCGTTTGTTTTAATTTTGTCCTAAGAGAGACACCGTAGATATTCTTTATCTTTGACTTCAACTTGGCGATATGTTGCAGGATAACACAAGCTTCCTTTTTCATTCCCCTTGCCCCGTCTCCCAAAATGACGACAAAATGGCGTGGACAGACTTTCAGGAGAGACGCGTGTGAATATTTCCACTTCAAAATAAAAGCCCTCTTGTGTCTGTCTGTCTTCCTCTCTCCCAAAACAACAAAACGTAGGACAGACGGTTTCACGGCAGACGTCCACCTCGCTTTCCTCCAAACATCAAACACTCTCCGTCTGCATTTTCCTCTTTGTCATCTCCCTCCCTTCTCTCTCTCTCTCTTCCTCCCTCTCTCCCCCCCTTGTCTCTCTCTCTCTCTCTCTTCCTCCCTCTCTCCCCCCTTGTCTCTCTCTGTCTCAGTAGGACACTGAGGATGCTCATGGTGGTGGCTCATGGCTCAAGGTAGCGGACCTTAACAATGTAATCCATTACAGTTACTAGTCATGTAATGGATTACCCACCAACATATTATGATTACTTTATGATGACTGAAGGAAGAGATGAGAAATTACAAAGTTAAGGAAAGTTGTTATTACAAATGTTCTTCTGTGCCACGTTATAATATGTATATGTATGTATTATAGTATGTATAATGTATAAAGTATGTATATATTTAAAAGAACCACAATACATTGTTTTATATGTAATAGAAGTTAGAGTCTGTAGCGCCACTAAATACAGGGGGCTGTAGGAATGCTCTCAGGAATGTCCTCACACACACACACACACACACACACACACACACACACACAGAAGAGGTTGTTAGGGATGAAGGGTGAAGCTAATTCCATCTCAGCCACAAATCAATAGGTAGAGAGAGATTAGTCTAGTGTACCCGCCTCTCTCTCTCTCTCTCTCTCCCTTTGTCTCTCTACCTCCTGGCTCTCTCTCTCTGTTTCTCTGTAATGGGATTGCTTGTCAGTGTTTCCACCATCTCTCTATACACAGATTATAATTGATTTCTTCTCATTCTTCCCTGTGTGTGTGTGTCTGTGCGTGCGTGCGTGCGTGCGTGCGTGCGTGCGTGTGTGTGTGTGTGTGTGTCTGTGCGTGTGTGTGTGTGTGTGTGTGTGTGTGTGTGTGTGTGTATGTCTCTGTGCGTGCGTGCGTGTGTGTGTGTGTGTGTGTGTGTATGTCTCTGTGCGTGCGTGCGTGTGTGTGTGTGTGTGTGTGTGTGTGTGTGTGTGTGTGTGTAGAATGCGGTTACAGAGCAAAACAGCCGTTCTCATCCAATCTTACTTGAAAACACTCCACACTCTTTCATTCTGCCCATAGTCCGACTGTGTGTGTGTGTGTGTGTGTGTGTGTGCGTGTGTGTGTGTGATTGGCTGCTGCTGGTTCTTTTCTACTCTTATCGTTCTATTTTCTCTCTCTCTGATTAATCGCTCAATCAGCCACTCTGTGTGTGTGTGTGTGTGCGTGTGTGTGTGTGCGTGTGTGTGTGTGTGTGTGTGTGTGTGTGTGTGTGTGTGTGTTTTAGAGAGCAGGTGGTAAAAGCAGGGTTAGGGACTAACAGATTACCAGCCAATAGATTACGACAACTACATGAAGTACATACGGAACGCTGGAATACACCGTCACTTTACATGAATGTTTCTGTTGATTTGAGGCAAAGTGGTAATCCTCGAGTTCCTGGTTTCTACTGAGGCTCCATCTTCGTCTCTCAGCCTCACTGTGGTGTTCCTCACTGTAGTGTTCCTCACTGTAGTGTTCCTCACTGTGGTGTTCCTCACTGTGGTGTTCTTCACTGTGGTGTTCCTCACTGTGGTGTTCCTCACTGTGGTGTTCCTCACTGTGGTGTTCTTCACTGTGGTGTTCCTCACTGTGGTGTTCTTCACTGTGGTGTTCTCACTGTGGTGTTCTTCACTGTGGTGTTCTTCACTGTGGTGTTCCTCACTGTGGTGTTCCTCACTGTGGTGTTCCTCACTGTGGTGTTCTTCACTGTGGTGTTCCTCACTGTGGTGTTCCTCACTGTAGTGTTCCTCACTGTGGTGTTCTTCACTGTGGTGTTCCTCACTGTGGTGTTCCTCACTGCGGTGTTCCTCACTGTAGTGTTCCTCACTGTAGTGTTCCTCACTGTGGTGTTCCTCACTGCGGTGTTCCTCACTGTGGTGTGGTGTTCCTCACTGTAGTGTTCCTCACTGTGGTGTTCTTCACTGTGGTGTTCCTCACTGTGGTGTTCCTCACTGCGGTGTTCCTCACTGCGGTGTTCCTCACTGTAGTGTTCCTCACTGTAGTGTTCCTCACTGTGGTGTTCCTCACTGCGGTGTTCTTCACTGTAGTGTTCCTCACTGTGGTGTTTTTCACTGTGGTGTTCCTCACTGTGGTGTGGTGTTCCTCACTGTAGTGTTCCTCACTGTGGTGTTCCTCACTGTTGACTCTAGCTAGCCTCCATGGTTACACTGTAGCAGAACGGTAACCATGGCAACGTAAGGTCATTCAGCCTCTAATCAGAAATCAAAGTTTTGTTCTCTCCACATCAATGAAAAGTGATTCTTGATTATTAGTGAAACAAGATGGAGCAGCTTGTGACCTCAGGACGCCTTCACCGGCCAATCAGAGTTCAGGACATGATTCATGTCTCCCTGTCCTGACCAGACGTCTGGAGACACTAACTACTAACTAGTACTAGTAACCAGTGATTGGTGCTGGTCTGGAGTCAGATCATGCACCAAGGCGGAGCTCTTCACAGGACTGAAATAAACCCTCTTACAATAAATACAATAGAATCTTACAATAAAGGTCTTTATTCAGCCGCTTGCTCTCTGCTCCTTTATAATCCTCTCTCTCTCTTTTTTCTCCCTTTGACATTTTCTTTCTCTCAATCTAGAAATGCAGTCGCCCCCCTCGTCTTTCCCTTTACTTCCCTCCTCTTCCTCCTCCTCCTCTTCCTCCTCCTCTTCTTTCTTCTCCTCTCGTTGGCTAGGTTAAGTTTAGCAGTGGTACACTAGTCCAGTTGGCAAGATAGCCTCTCTCTCTCTCTCTTGCTCTAACACACACACACACAAGCACGCACACACACACACACACACACACACACACACACACACACACACACACACACACACACACACACACACACACACAAGCACGCACACACACACACACACACACACACACACCGAATCTCATTCATTTCGCTTTCAATCCCAAATGAAGTTGGCGTGAGCTGAAGAGGACCATTCACCTCTTTGTCTCTCGTCCTTTGAGTTCAGTTCAAAAAGCTTTATTGGCAGGAGTCAATGACAATAACGCTCTCTCTCTCTCGCTCTCTCTCTCTCGCTCTTTCACTCATTCTCTTTCTCACTCTGTCAATTCACTTCAAATAGCTTTATTGGCACGCTTCAGCATAACAATTGCGAGTCCTTTAACATTGGCTGAGCTTTGTGTGTAAACCTCAATAAACAACGTCAATTAGAACGGATTGATGAAAATAACTCTCTCTCTCTCTCTATCTGACTCACCCCTCCATCTCTTTCCTCCCTCCATCATCTTTCTCACATCATCCCAATATTCTTTCCTTTCTCTTTCACTTCTATCATCTCATCTGCCTCTTTTTCTGACTTCCTCTCCTCTCTCTCTCTCTCTCTCTCTTTTATGTCTCTCTCACACTCTCTCACTTTTTCTGCTGTCTTTTCTGCCATGACATGTAAAGCCGTCTGTGTCGCTGAAGCATGAGAAGGGAAAAATAATAAATCAATGACGGGGGAAAAAAAGAGAAACAATAAGAAAAGTAAAAATTAAAAACATATAAACAAAACGGTCAAATAACACAGGTGCATTATGGGCCTGCAGTAATAGAACGATGCACAGTAAAGAGGTTTAACTTTAAAGTACGTGAAGGTTAAAACGCCCGTTCACTGTCTCATCTAGCGGAGTGCTGATGGTGTTGCCAGTTGGCAGTGCCAGTCTGCAGGAGGAGGAGGAGGAGGAGGAGGAGGGGGGGGGGGGGGGGGTTGCTACGGTAACATCACGCCACGGTTTCAAAGGCGTTCCCAAGGCGTCTCCACGGCTGCCGCAGGCTTCCTTTAAATGGCTTACGGACGCCCGGGAGGGAGAGAGAGGAAGAGATCGAGAGAGAGACAGGCAGACAGGCAGACAGGCAGACAGACAGGGAGGGAGCGAGACAAAGAAAAAAGAGAGCAACAACTCCTCCCTTTTCCTCCTCCTCTCCTAACACCCCCCGGTGTCCCTCCTTCTCTCCTTTCTCCTCCTCTTTCTCTCGCTGTCTGACTCTTTAGTCCAGAGGAAACTAATACGATCAATCAATTCAAGTTATGAATCAATCTTACAGGATGCATCTAGCGATCGATCGGTCAGTCTGCCGGTCAGGATGATTTCACCACCGGTTGATTGACATGCTGCAGTATTGACAGACAGGATGAGGGTGCTGGATGACGGATAAGATGCATTTTGCTTGATCGCATATTTATTGTAGGATTGATCGGGTTGTCGATGGGAAGCCCTTCACCTGTATTGATCACTGTGACACGCTGGTCTACATGCTGCTGAGAGGAGAGTACCAGCAGCAGCTCCTGTGCTGCTGTTTACCGTATGGTAACTACCATGCCCATACACGGTCACTGTCTCCAGCCACGTGACCCGCTGACCTCTCTCCTTATAAGGGCATGTATACAGGGACGGTGAGGCATGGGATGTATACAGCCGTCGGCATGACAACCACAGGCACAGCACACGGAGTGGACGGTCGAGGAAGATAAACAGTTATTTCTCTCCCTCTCTCTCCTCTCTCCTCCTCCTCCTCCATCCTCTTTGTTTTCCACCCACATGTGGTCGAGCTGACGGGTTAACAAATCAATACATAAAATGAATGAAGGAAAAAATAGAAAACATAAATATATATTTGTGGTATCTATCTCTCTATCTATCTCTCTATCCATCCATCCATCTATCTATCCATCTATCTGTCTCTCTATCTATCCATCCATCCATCTATCTATCCATCTATCTGTCTCTCTATCTATCCATCTATCTGTCTCTCTATCTATCTATCTATCTATCTATCTATCTATCTATCTATCTATCTATCTATCTATCTATCTATCTATCTATCTATCTATCTATCTATCTATCTATCTGTCTGTCTATCTATCTATCTATCTATCTATCTGTCTGTCTATCTATCATCTATCTGTCTGTCTATCTATCATCTATCTGTCTATCTGTCTCTCTATCTATCTATCTATCTATCTGTCTGTCTATCTATCTATCTATCTCTCTATCTATCTCTCTATCCATCCATCCATCTATCTATCCCTCTATCTGTCTCTCTATCTATCCATCTATCTGTCTCTCTATCTATCTATCTATCTCTCTATCTATCTCTCTATCTCTCTATCTATCTCTCTATCCATCCATCCATCTATCTATCCCTCTATCTGTCTATCCGTCTATCTATCTATCTATCCATCTGTCCATCTGGTGTGAATGTTACAGGAATGCTGTCTGATGCCGTCAGATGAAGCGCGAGGCATCTCTTCCGCTGAAGAAGCACAGCTGACTGACCGAAGGCATCATACACTCCACACACACACACACACACACACACACACACACACACACGCACACATACCGAAGGTGTCACACACTCCACACACACACACACACACACACACACACACACACACGCACACATACCGAAGGCGTCACACACGCCACACACGCCCATAAAAACATGCCAAGCCGAGTGGTCACGTGTATTTGGAGCAGGAGAAAGTGCCAAGCTCCTGGTCTGGGTGGAACCTTCACGAACCCACACACACACACGCACACACACACACACATACACACACGCACACACACACACCATTATATAGCACCATGCCAACCACAGGTATCACATTGCCCAATTGTGAGAAGAGGAGGAAGCAATTACTCTGACAAAAGATGGGTGAGAGAGTACAGGGGAGAGAGAGAGAGAGAGAGAGAGAGGGAGAGAGTTACTACAGTTACTACACACACACACACACACACACTAGTGTTGAGGTAGTGAGTTGTTGTGTAGTACAAACACACACACACACACAAAAGCACCGACACACATACTGTACAGACACACAGACACACACACACACACACACACACACACACTGCTGTAGCATTAGCCAAAGGTCCGGCAGACACAATGACAACCTCTACTTAACACCACGACAACCAATGCCATCGCCATAGCAACCATACAAAACGCTCCAAACAAGCCCGGAGAGAGAAACACTTCCTGGCAAAACTGGTGATAAACACACACACACACACACACACACACACACACACACACACACACACACACACACAACCCATTTAACCCAAAAGACTGATTCTGCAGGGTCATGCCAAAGGTTAAGTCTGTTACACAAACACACACTGAAAAACACACACTCTCTCTCTCTCTCTTACACACACACACACACACACACACACACACACACACACAAATACACACACGCACACCCCCTTGTTTCCCATAGGACAGGATTGAGAGTGGCGCTGCCCAGAGCAGCAGACTGCCTCCACAGATGCTCAGAGACAAAGAGGAGTTACAAGGATTTTCTTTTACATGGAGAGGGTAGAGTTGGAATAGAATAGAGTAGAATAGAGTAGAGTAGAGTAGAATACAGTATAGTATAGAATAGAATAGAATAGAATAGAATAGAATCTTTTAGCTCTCTGGTTTCCAGGCTTCAGTAGTGAGGTGTAGTACGACGGGTATCAGTATGTACTGCAGTACTACTTTTCAAGACCATGGTCTCTCTCTCTCTCTCTCTCTCTCTCTCTCTCTCTCTCTCTCTCTCTCTCTCTCTCTCTCTCTCTCTCTCTCTCTCTCTCTCTCTCTCTCTCTCTCTCTCTCTCTCTCTCTCTCTCTCTCTCTCTCTCTCTCTCTCTCTCTCTCTCTCTCTCTCTCTCTCTCTCTCTCTCTCTGGCAGCACGCCACCTCTTCAGGGTCTGACTGAGGGGTCAAAGTTCACCGGGGTCAGTGATGAAACATTGATTGGCTGTGGCCATCTGACCTCTCCCACCTGCACATTAGTCACAGGGAAAGGCTCAGTGTGTGTGTGTGCGTGTGCGTGTGCGTGTGCGTGTGTGTGTGTGTCCACCCATGCATCACTGTCTATTAAGACTGCCTGCTCAGCACACAAACCAAGACAGCGACGGTCAATAAAAAAGTAAATTTCACGGCCGGCGTTGAGCTCAACTCTCCTCACTCGGTGCTGGAGGTTGGTTTATCTCCACGGCTGCCGGGCTAATAGATTAGGTCTGTTATTGATCGCTCTTTCTCCTGCTATTGATCAGACTAGCTGGGCCACGCTGCCTCCACCAGCTGAACCCATCAGTTAAAACACCTCAACATTAGTATTGGGTCCAGTCATACCACCACTGAATGTCAATATAGAAAATAAAATAAAGTAAAATACAATAAAACAAAATAACCACTCAAGCATAAAGTGACATTCAAAGATCATGAACGTGTGAATAAATACATTTAACCTCAACAAGCTCATCAAGTGTTTGTCACACGTCAGATGGTTTAGACCCTCACTGGGTCAGTTTAGCTGCTTGACCCCTGACCCCTGACCCCGAAGACCTGACCCCTTTTCATGATTCTCTATTGATTCCCGAAGGAGAAATTGGCTCCACAGCAGCAAATATCATGAGCCAGCAAACTGAGCCACCGGGACACGTCAGTCCACTTCTTCCTGTGAGGAATCCAGATCAGGTTGTTGGTTGTTGGTGTGGGTTGTTGGGTTGTTGGGTGTTGGGTGTTGGGTGTTGGGTGTTGGGTTGTTGGTTGTTGGGTGTTGGGTGTTGGGTGTTGGGTGTTGGGTTGTTGGGTGTGGGTTGTGGGTTGTTGGGTTGTGGGTTGTGGGTTGTTGGTTGTTGGGTTGTTGGGTGTTTGGGTTGTTGGGTGTTTGGGTTGTTGGGTGTTGGTTGTTTGGTTGTTGGTTGTTGGGTTGTTGGGTGTTTGGTGTTTGGGTTGTTGGGTGTTTGGGTTGTTGGGTGTTTGGGTTGTTGGGTGTTGGTTGTTTGGTTGTTGGTTGTTGGGTTGTTGGGTGTTTGGTGTTTGGGTTGTTGGGTGTTTGGGTTGTTGGGTGTTGGTTGTTTGGTTGTTGGTTGTTGGGTTGTTGGGTGTTTGGGTTGTTGGGTTGTTGGTTGTTTGGTTGTTGGGTTGTTGGTTGTTGGGTTGTTGGTTGTTTGGTTGTTGGGTTGTTGGTTGTTGGGTTTGGGTCCAGACTGAGAGAAAACGATGGACTTACATCCAAGAATCCTGTGATGAATCCAGATAAGACTGTTTGGTTTCGCTTCTAAATGTCTCAACATCAAATCAGAGGAATCTTATTTTTACTGTTACTATGTTACTGGGTTTCTGACCTCATGAGGACATTGATCACACACACACACACACACACACACACACATTTCGCGTGTCTCAGTTTTAGATGACATCATCAATACGTGACAGTGACGGGCGCTTGCTACGACAACGCTCTCGCCCACCCGCTGATGTCACCTGACACCTGTCAATCATATCGCCACGACAACCTGGCAAAGAGGTCACTCTCTCCCACACACAGCAACCGTTACCGTCGGTTACCGCGGCCCCCCTGTCTCGGACGATGAGTCAAGAGTGGCACGGGATGCAAACCAGCAGAGGACATGTTGTTTCATGGAGCTTTCAACTGATCACTGCTGCTGGAAGGAGGAAGAGAGCGAGGGAGGCTCTGTGATGTAGGATCTATAGTTATGTAAGTGTGTGTGTGTGTGTGTGTGTGTGAGTGTGAGAGAGAGAGAGAGAGAGAGAGAGAGAGAGAGAGAGAGAGAGAGAGAGAGAGAGAGAGAAGAGAGAGAGAGAGAGAAAGATTCTTGGGGGTTCTGACCTTGCCTCGAAGGTAAACAACTCGTGATTTGGCAACTCCTCCAAGGCGCGCACACACACACACACACACACACACACACACACACACACACACACACACACACACACACACACACACACACACACACACACACACACACACCTCCTACTGCTGTTCTTGTTTATCACATGTTTTGCCTAGAAACACCCTGCTGAGAGAAGATAGGACTTTTATTCAAAACCACCTTCAAATATTGACTCTGCAGGAACTAAGTGGGTCAGTGGTGTTAGCGGTTAGCTT
>JAXDDW010000046.1:3002500-3005000 GCA_034670385.1 Hoplostethus mediterraneus
GGAAGACGAGGTTGAGTTTCAGTCCAGAGAAGATCCTTAAAAGGTTTGAGTGGTATCCTCTTTCTCTACTCAACACGACGGTGAAATATTCTAGGAACCTTGTAGAACCAGATGGACGATTATTACTGTCAAATCATCCAGTTCAATAGATCAGATACAAACAAAGGCTCTCCAAAGTCAGAGATCCAGCTTTTGAAATAAAAGGGTTTTGATCGATCCTTCTAAAGGACAGCAGGAAACCTCAGGTCCTGGACCGTCCTGGACCGTCCTGGACCGCCCTGGACCGTCCTAGACCGCCACCTGATCCGGTTTGACTGCTGAGTTGAGTTGTTGCTCCTCTGTGACCTTTGGTAAATACCAGCCAGTATTTATACCACGGTAAGAGTGATAGCTTCTGCTGTCTATGACATTTACAGAGTTATGTGTTTTAGACAGCCTTAGGGCGAGAGAGAGAGAGAGAGAGAGAGAGAGAGAGAGAGAGAGAGAGAGAGAGAGAGAGCGAGAGAGAGAGAGAGAGAGCGAGAGAGAGAGAGAGAGAGAGAGAGTGTGTGTGTGTGACTTGTAAACACAACACGTAATTACACTAACTGAAGCAATCAGAGTCACTGACCCATTCAACCTTTAAGTGGCCCAGGCTTTACCTCATGAGCACACACACACACACACACACACACACACACACACACACACACACACACACTCTCTCTCTCTCTCTCTGAGGTCACTGCTGAAAGCCTCTCTTGGGAAATTTTGAGGGACATTTATTAAAAACAGATCACAATAGATTACCACAGAGTGCACATGAACACATACACACACACACACACACAAACACACACACACACACACACACAAACACACACACAGATGGAAGAGAGTTAACAGACTGTGTGAGAGAACAGAGAGCAGAGAGAGAGAGAGAGAGAGAGAGAGAGGACAGATTGAATGGGATAAACACATTCTGTTACTGTGATGAATAACTGACTGACTGACTGACTGACTGACTGACTGACTGACTCCTGACCTTACTTGACCTTTTCTCCTCTGGAAATAGATTCAGATCTGGTCTTAATGTGAAGAGCAAACATAGAAACCAACAGAACGATGCTGGACTCATTTCTCTCTCCATCTCTCCATCACTCATCCCTCCATCCCTCATCCCTCCATCTCTCCATCACTCATCCCTCCATCTCTCCATCACTCATCCCTCCATCCTTCTCTCCTGCCTTTTCCCATCAAATCAGAGTTAGAGGAGAAGGAGGAGAGGAGGAGCAGAGAGGGAGAGAAAGGAGGAGAGGAGGAGCAGAGAGGGAGAGAGAGGAGGAGCAGAGAGGGAGAGAGAGGAGGAGAGGAGGAGCAGAGAGGGAGAGAGAGGAGGAGAGGAGGAGCAGAGAGGGAGAGAGAGGAGGAAATTGAAACAGTTTATCATTCTGCCTGTTTCAGTTCCACACAAACTTTCACTATTACTCTCTCTCTCTCTTTATGTCTCTCTCTCTCTTTGTCTCTCTCTCTCTCTCTGTGTGTGTGTGTGTGTGTGTGTGTGTGTGTGTGTGGTAGTGTAGATAGAGTTTGCTCTCTCTGTAACCTTCCCTGAACATGTTTAATCATCAGGTCTGTTTAACGTCGCTCTGTTTACGGTACTCTGTAAGTGTGTGTGTGTATATACTGTATACGTGTGTGTGTGTGTGTGTGTGTGTGTGTGTGTGTGTGCATATTAAACTCTGGTCTGCACATCTATTTTTTCTGCGTCTAACTATTTTTTCCGTACATCCTGAAGGAAAATCTCAACCCCAGAGTGTGGTGGTCGATCCAGCAGGTTTCCAGGACCAGGACTGAGTGGATCCGGCAGGTTTCCCAGGACCAGGACTGAGTGGATCCGGCAGGTTTTCCAGGACCAGGACTGAGTGGATCCAGCAGGTTTTCCATGGACCAGGACTGAGTGGATCCAGCACTGAGTGGATCCAGCAGGTTTTCCAGGACCAGGACTGAGTGGATCCAGCAGGTTTTCCAGGACCAGGACTGAAGCGGCCTGGTGAAGCGGTTGCTCTGTTACTCAACAGCTACTGCACCTCGCTACGGTGACAAGCTGCTGGAAGACGTTGAGTGACATGTTGAGCAGCAGCATGAAGTACTTCATATCAGCAGCAGTAGTAGTAGTAGTAGTAGTAGTAGTAATAGTTCTGGTGCTGACCAGGAGTTTTTTGTGATTATTGTTACCAACACACACACACACACACACACACACACACACACACACACACACACACACACACACACACACACACACACACACACACACACACACACACACACACACACACAACAAAGTCACTGGAAACTTTACCAGCTAAAACTCTATAGAAGGTAAAGACCCGGAGTGTTTATGTGTGTGTGTGTGTGTGTGTGTGTGTGTGTGTGTGTGTGTGTCCTTAAATACTTTCCATTTCCATACACATACATGACTATGTATGTCCTTGCACATTTTCCACATATAAATGAC
>JAXDDW010000046.1:3007500-3012500 GCA_034670385.1 Hoplostethus mediterraneus
CCCAGAGCCTCTATTCAATAAGTGTGACAAAGAGAGAGAGAGAGAAAGAGAGAGAGAGAGGGGAAGAGGGCGGTCGAGCATTGAACCAAATTAAAGTTCTTTGTGTTGAAATCAAGAGAACAAATGAAAGAACGAATAAATGAGAAAAGAGGAACAGCTAATCTGAAATGATTGATGGCTCAAAATTAAAACCAATTACCGTCTTTAAAAGGATAACAGGCACCTGAAGAGAGAGAGGGAGAGAGAGGGGGGGGAGAGAGGGGGAGAGAGGGAGAGAGAGCAAGAGAGAGAGAGAGAGAGAGAGAGAGAGGGAGAGAGCAAGAGAGAGAGAGAGAGAGAGAGAGGGAACTGAACCACATTAAACTGCTTCTGTGATGTAAAAAGAGAACGAGTGAAGGAGAGAGAGGAGGAGTGTGTCGCCTCAGCAGGAGGCAGAGAGGAGCCATCCATCAACACACACACACACACACACACACACACACACACACACACACACACACACACACACACACACAAATATGCATACACGGACACATGCACAGACACACTCATGCATGCACAAGTGTACACACACACACACACACACACACACACAAGTTTGCAGTATTTTGTCTTATTTTCCTAAAATCGATTTCCAGGCGTAGAGAGAAATAAAAGGACTGGAGGACTGAATTCTTCTTCTGGTGACTGAAGGACCCATCTGGGGCGTCCAGCCCACTGCCTGTCTGCCTGAAGAGCCCTCGCTGACAACGGCTGTCAGTCATCCTGCCAGGCCGTCGACCAATTAGGACACGGTTGCCGTGGTTACCGGCACACACTCACGCTCTTCATTTCTCACCTTCGACGGCTTCCGCCCACTCACGGCATGGATGGAGAGACGGAGGAGAGAGACGGAGGAGAGAGAGATGAAATCTGATGTGGAGGAATCTGGGAGGAAGACTGAGGACTGATGGAGCGTCGTACGGCAGATAGCTGAGACCGTTAGGAAGAGAGGAAGAGAGGAAGAGAGGAAGATATGGAAGAGAGGAAGAGATGGAAGAGATGGAAGAGAGGAAGAGATGGAAGAGATGAAGAGATGGAAGAGAGGAAGAGAGGAAGAGATGGAAGAGAGGAAGAGAGGAAGAGATGGAAGAGATGGAAGAGAGGAAGAGAGGAAGAGATGGAAGAGAGGAAGAGATGGAAGAGAGGAAGAGATGGAAGAGAGGAAGAGAGGAAGAGATGGAAGAGATGAAGAGATGGAAGAGAGGAAGAGATGAAGAGATGGAAGAGAGGAAGAGATGGAAGAGATGGAAGAGAGGAAGAGATGGAAGAGAGGAAGAGAGGAAGAGATGGAAGAGTGATAGAAAGAAGAGGTCTCACTCCTCGTCACTATCCAGAGGGACTCCCAGTCCTGTTCCACACATAACCAGACAGACATGTAGCAGATGAACATCCATGTTCTGGTCCAGAGTGACGTCATGTAACAGCATGTGAGTCCCACTAAGTCAGTAGAGTCCTCCGACAACCGACAACCGACAACAACCAACCAACAACAACCAACAACCGACAACCGTCAACCAACAACCAACAACCAACAACCTTCAACCGCCAACCGCCAACCAACAACCAACAACAACCGACAACCATCAACCGACAACCGTCAACCAACAACCAACAACCGTCAACCGATCCACCATGTGAAATTCTCCTGAGATCAGGAACCACGACAAGATGATGTTTTTACAAAACGGATAACCAACGTTTTCTTTTAACAAGGAACACAAGTCTTCATTTGGCCATGCAAAATTCTATTCTATTGTATTCTATTGTATTGTATTTTATTGTATTCTATTGTATTGTATTTTATTGTATTCTATTGTATTCTATTGTATTGTATTGTATTCTATTGTATTGTATTTTATTGTATTCTATTGTATTGTATTTTATTGTATTTTATTTTATTGTATTCTATTATATTCTATTCTATTCTATTCTATTCTATTGTATTCTATTGTATTGTATTCTATTGTATTCTATTGTATTGTGTCTGTGTTATTCAGATGTAACTTGAGGCAGACAGACGGAGAGCCTCTCATATTGATTTGAACACTGCAAAGATACACACACACACACATGCACTATAGTGCACGTGTACAAACACCAACAGCATTGCTTGATTACACATGCAAGTGTAACACACACACACACACACACACACACACACACACTCCAGTGCCTCATATAAACTGTGCCTTGGAGGAACGATCAATAAAATGCTTCTTAAATTTCTCAGACAGAGAGAGAGAGAGAGAGGCAGAGGGAGGGAGGGAGGGAGAGAAAGAGAGAGAGAGAGAGGCAGAGGGAGGGAGGGAGGGAGGGAGGGAGGGAGAGAGAGAGATGGAGGGGAGACAGAGAGAGAGAGAGATAGAGATGGAGGGGAGAGAGAGAGAGATGGAGGGGAGAGAGAGAGAGAGAGAGAGAGGTTGACAGTTTTTTCGCTTCTCAGATCTTCTACAACACGGAGGAGAGATGAAACTAAGACTGAGGGAGAGAGGGAAGCAAGGGAGAGAGAGAGAGAGAGAGAGAGAGAAAGTGAGAGAGAGAAAGAGAGAGAGAGAAAGCGAGCATCAAACTGACAGTGAGGAGAAGAGGGATGACGGAAAGAGAGAGGCGAAGAAGGCACGAGGGAAGGAATGAAGAGAGAGAGAGAGATACGCAGTAGGATCAAGATTGGTACCAGGCACCGAGGGAAGGAAGGAGGGAAGGAGGGAGGGAGGATGGGATGGAAGGAGGGAGGGAAGGAGGGAGGGAAGGAAGGAGGGAGCGAGGGAAAGAAAAAGAGAGAGCCAGCCCTATTTACTGTTTGAATTGAAAGTATGACAGGAAGGTCAGAGGTCAGGGGTCAGGGGTCGGGGGGTAATTCATCACTTACACCAAGTCCCCACATAACACAACACTGTGGAAGGCTTAAGTCTCTCTGGGCCTGAGGGCACACGCCACATGCAATATTCACCAGGTGGGAACTGGGATTACAATCTATATCTTAGAGAGAGAGGGCGAGAGACACAGAAACACACAGAGAGAGAGAGAGAGAGAAAGAGAGAGAGAGAGAGAGAGACAGGAGGTTGATGAATTGCTGCTTTCTGGAGATGATTTCATACCCTTGAAACATGCCGTCTCTCTCTCGCTCTCTATTTCTATCTCTCTCGCCCCCCCTCCTCCCACACACCTACACACACACACACACACACACACACACACACACACACACACACACACACACACACACACACACACACACACAACACACACACACACCTGTTCAGAAATACACTTTCTAAGACATCCATCACACCACCACAGATCCCTCTGATCCCAGTCTGGACCATCCATCATCTGAACTGGGAACCAGCAGCAGGTTGTGATGTTTCAACACGTCTGCAGCTCAGGAGGACGAGGCGTCTCCGTTACCGTCTCCGTTACGTCACCGTTACGTCTCCGTTACCGTCTCCGTTAAGAGGGAAACCAAGAGAGACCGGCAGGAAGACGGTCCAGCCGGTTCTCCTCAAACAGATCTGGACCCTGTTCCAAACCGTTCACTATTACAGAACTAGTGGACTACATAGTGTGTCCGCCATTTTCTACTAGTGTCCGAATTCTCAACGGTTAATTTGGTTCACTATATAGTTCACTATAAAATACCCACAATGCACAACAATTTGTAGTGAACAGACGATGTACCCTACAATTTCTCCCGTATACCACAATGCAATGCGTTCATGTCTTACCAAAGAAGAAGAGAGTCGTGAAGATGGTAGAAGGCAATTTCTTTATTTTATTATTATTTGTTTGTGATTTAATATTATTTGTGATTTAATATTCAATACTGCAAAATCGATACTACCTGAGTACATGTCAACCTGAGTGCTCGGTGTGTTTACGTGATGCTGGGCGCGTCCGCTTGTGTCACGTGAATATCCGGCGCATTTTTTTAACGCGGTGATGTTCAGCGTCATAGACATATATACATGTATACATGTACATGTATTTATGTCTATGTATATACATGTATATATGTCTGAACACTGAACATAGACATATATACATGTATATATGTCTGAACACTGAACATAGACATATATACATGTATATATGTCTGAACGCTGAACATAGACATATATGTCTATGTTCAGCGTAGTGTCGGAAACCTCGGTTGGTCGTTGCCCATATAGTGGACTATCTGACCAACACTCCATAGGGAGTAGTGAGCGAGTGAGTGAGTGAGTGAGTGAACGAGTGAACGAGTGAACCGTTACCAACACAACCCTGGTCTTCTTGAAAACACCAATCCTCCATGACAGCTTCTAGAAGGTTCACCAAACTGTCACGCTGCTTTAAAATAGAAGCTGCAGCACCAATCACAGACATGATTGGACACGCTCTCATTCAGGAGACACGTGCACACGCACACACACGCACACGCGCGCACACACACACACACACCCTGTAATCAAAAAACGTTAAATAATTTTGTCTGTGCTCTGCAAAAGAAGCTTTTAACCCCATTTAACATACAGACACACACACACACACACACACACACACATAGAAACACATGCACATGCACACACACACACACACACACTCACACAGTAGGCGTTCTAGCTCGTTTGTAGTTAATTGGTTCTCCTCCATCGATTGTTCTGATTGGTCACTCAATTACAGCAGGCGGGTTCCAGTGATTAGCAGAGCTGCCACAGCCATTCATCACACACACACACGCACACGCACACGCACACGCACACACACACACACACACACACACACACACACACGATGAAGCTGGATTTATCTCTTCCTCTCTTTTCCTGCTTCTGATCTGTCTCTCTCTGTCAGACCATGTGAACTTTTTACCCACAATGCACCATGACTATGCCCATAAGGCCTGATGGGGCATATGGGACATCTTCAGCTGAAGAAGACACACACACACACACACACACACACACACACACACACAC
>JAXDDW010000046.1:3027500-3042804 GCA_034670385.1 Hoplostethus mediterraneus
GGGGGGAGGAGGGGGAGGGGGGCGGGGCTTAAAGAGCTGCTAACTGGTTTCAGTGGAGAGTTTTAGTGTCCCATGATGGTCTAGATGCTTTTCACCCTGATGAGAAGAAACAATACTGGTGATATTTGGCATGAAAATGGTCAAATTGGATGTTGAATAGCAGCAAAAACGTCATCAGTTACACTGGTTAAACCCTAACATGTATCTATCCATCCTTCTGTCTCTCTACCCACTCATCCATCCATCATCCATCCATCTTTCCATCCATCCATCCATCCATGGTGATGGATGAACGGGCCGCTGTCGTTTATCATTTCTCACTTATCGCCGTGGCGACGGTGAATCCCTCCGTCCTGTTAATCAGGTGAGCTGCCCTCAGCTGCCCCCGCTCCTCTCGTTAACGTCCCCAATTAGCACTAACGAGCTTAACGATGCCCCCCCCCCCAGCCCCACACAGGAAGCAGAGGGGGAGGAAAATGGAGATAAACGGGGGAGAGATAAATAGAGATATGGATCAACAGTGAGCTGAAAGGAGGTCTGGCCTGTTAGAGTCTTTCTGTCTCAACGGCTTCAACATAAACTGGAAATCATTTCTAGGTTTTGGTCTCATTTACGTCTCCATTTCTGTCTCTAGTCTTCAGTCTCTAGTTTCTAGTCTCTGGAGGACTCGTCTCTAGTTTCTAGTCTCTGGAGGACTCGTCTCTAGTTTTTAGTCTCTGGAGAACTCGTCTCTAGTTTCTAGTCTCTGGAGAACTCGTCTCTAGTTTCTAGTCTCTGGAGGACTCGTCTCTAGTTTCTAGTCTCTGGAGGACTCGTCTCTAGTTTTTAGTCTCTGGAGAACTCGTCTCTAGTTTCTAGTCTCTGGAGGACTCGTCTCTAGTTTTTAGTCTCTGGAGGACTCGTCTCTAGTTTCTAGTCTCTGGAGGACTCGTCTTGTATAATCACGCTCAAAACAAACGTGCTGCTTTGTGTTTTGTCTGATTCTCATTGATTTGATCATTACCGTAACTGAACTTCACATCTCCAGTTATGAGTTATGATTCCTCCTCGCCTCCTTTCATCTCACCAGTTTGAGTCTCCAGGTGAATTCAGCTGAGACATCAGATGAGAAACGGAGGGATCGACTTCATTCTAAAATAAGAAACGAGTGACACCTGCTCTGAAATATTAACGACATCAACCATCTAATATACAAATATCATTTTTTATCATGTTTACAAAAAGCTGATAGATCCACACATCCACTAATCACTCCATCCGAGTGCCAGCAGTCATGTTGTAGATAATCTCAATGTGGACCAGAGTCAGTGAGGAGATGGAGGTAGGACCCCCCCCCCCCCCCCCACACACACACACACACACACACACACACCAAATCCCTCTGCTGACTCCATCCACCATCACATTGCAGGTCGGGAAAAGCCGGGAGGGAATTCCCAGCTGGAATGCCCAAATTACACTCCGTATTCCCGGGATCGCGGGAGAACTCAGTGGGGTCGGATCCCACAGGAACCACAGTGACATGTAGAGGAATGCATAATGTAGCGGTTACGCAATACTAGCATGCACACACACACACACACACTGCTGTGGTGGCTAGCGTGTTATGGATGTGGTTTCCATGTGCTCTCTCTGTGAGATGGACGATAAATGCATGCAGACATTTACTGCCTGTTAGAGACTCAGACATGAACATGTTTGAGGCGGTCTGGGCTGAAGCCACACACACACACACACACACACACACACACACACACACACACACACACACACACACTTTATCTGCAGGATTTTGTACATCTTGCTGTTATGGAGGTAACAGCTGTGAGAGAAAAATCCTGTCAGTGCTGTTTCATATCACACTGATTCAATTATTACAGTCAAACACAGCGCCGTGGCCAACAGGCCCCGACTGTCACAATGACTAGGACGATCACGGTGTGTGTGTGTGTGTGTGTGTGTGTGTGTGTGTGTTCCTGTGATTTCTTTCCTTTTTAGAACCAGTTTGACAAAATGCAGGAGGTGTCACGTTGGTCGTCTTCTTTAACCGGTTGGTTTGGCTCTGGGGTTGAGGTTGAGGTTGAGGTTAGGAAGGGTGGGTGAAGGGTCGTCTAGGGTCCAGATTGCATCTGAGTTTGCATCAGGTTATCAACTGAAAACATCTAAAGAATCTCTGCAGTTTGTCATTAAAATGACAAGTGTTTTAGTTTGTGGGCGGAGCCAGCGAGCTCGTCTGGTTTAAAAACCACAGAATAAAGAAAATGAGACTTTGAAACGATCTCAAACAGGAAAAGAGATCAATTACAGAGCAGAGGGCATCACATGGATGTCTGGTCACCCTGGGAAAACCATCCAATCACACGGCTCTCCTCCAGATAGGAATACTGCTGCTTCTCTAACTTCCACAATCTGTATTAACAACAACAACAACAACAACTCCACTTTCCTGTGGCTTTCAAAACAAATCTTCACCCTGTCTCCTCCTCTTCTCCTGGATCCCCTCATGACTAAAGTGGATTTAATGGGTTGAATCACCAGCAGATCAGAGCTGGATCCTCCTGCTCGGCCGGTTCGTGGGTCTAATGTGTTTTCAGAAGGAGATGAAAAAGAGAGATGAAGCCCAATCTCACCTCTGTGAGCCGGGGATGCTGCAGTGTGTGTGTGTGTGCGTGTGCGTGTGCGTGTGCGTGTGTGTGCGCGTGTGTTATCAGACAGTATACATCCCAGCTCAGCTCCAGGTAAGACTCGCTCTCCTGCGGCGTCTCAGGCCGCTAAGCGCCTCAGATCGCAGCTTAACTTGGACTCTTATCTGGGCTCGCGGTTCTTCCTCAACGAGCCTCAACGCCGTTCAACATGAATCTTTTACGTCTGAACATCTGACAGTTTATCACGGGTGTAACGCTGCAGACGAGGTGTAGCGGTGGCAGGAAACTCCCGCGACACACGCAGCACCGAGAACAGAGATTCATGGGTAAAGCCTCGCCAGGCACCCCCGACAAAATCCGAACCCAAGCGCCGGATTTTCTGCAACTGGTCTGAGGGCCCTGTCACACTACTGCGTATCGGACTAGCGTATACCAGCGTATGAAAAAAACACTCATACGCTGGTATACGCTGACATACACTAGGGGTACGTTAGGCATGGGTTTTATACGTTTCAAGCACGGTCGCATACGCTGGCATACGCTGAAGACGCTGAAAATTTTTAAGCATGCTTAAAAATATTGCGTGCGTATTCGGACGTATGGTTTATACGCAAAGCATACGCTGGGCATACGCTGAATACACTCGAGTTACGCTAGAGGTACGTTACTCATAGGTGGAGTACGCTGGTCATACGCTGGCATGAAGGTGTACTGTACAGCTAGCGTATTGATACCGTACAGCAGGCGTATGATTGGCGTATCCACAGCGTATCTCCAACATATTGCCAGCGTTTTGATAAAGTGTATATATAGGATCCCATTTCCTACTTCTTGCCTTTTTCTCGGCCCCGGGTAGACGATGTCTTCTTCTTGGGAGCCATGTTGATAGCTCTACGTCTACTGCAATAATGCTGCAATGTGCCGCTATCACGTGACACGCTGGACATGCGCAGTTCATACGCTACTCATTCGCTAGCCATACGCATACTACGCTGGACATACGCATACTACACAGGACATACGCTACTCATAGGTTCAATACGGTAAGTATACGGACAACTCTGTATTTTCAAGGGCTTTTTGTGCGTATGAAATGAATTTTCATACGCAACTAATACGTTTCTCTCATACGCAATAGTGTGACAGGGCCCTAAGACATGACATGATTAGTTGCGCCACCGTTTCCTTTTCCCGTTGCCCTGGTTGACGTCTCCTTGCTGAGATCAGCGATGGCGACGTGTCCGACTGCGGTTGGACTTTGGAGCGAGACGTCCTTCGCTGTAACCATGACGACGCTGTACGGTTGAGCGTCGGCGCAGCCATAACATCGTATCCTCTGTACTGGTCAATACGGATCTGTGTAGTGTCGTTTTCTGCACAAATAACAGCTGATCCAGGAGCAGATCAGACACAGAAACCCTTCCTTATCTTCAATTAAGTTTATCTACCGGATGAATCCACCCTAGTCACCCGCTAGATCTCCACACGGATCTCATTCCACAACAGCGGCGTGATTCAGACCTCCACCTGCAGTAGATCCATCACAGAGATCTCGTCGGGAAGGGAACGTCCTGGCGTCCGGCCGAGAGGAAGCACCGAAGTCACACACATACATCTACAGGAATAGCCCCGGCCTACAGGCGCTCCGTCGTAAAGCAGATTTATCACCACGGTTTCTGACGTCCGGCCAGAAATCATAACTCATCTTCCATATAACATCAACAGAAACCCCTGATTACACTAAATATACACATGTACAATTTACTGGACGCTTTCATATCAAGTGTTTTATCATGAGTGCATTTTTATTTTGTTTATTTCATTTATTTATTTCTATATTGCAGCAGTAGATTTATCACATTCTTCATTCTTCTACAATGAAGACCACATGACGTCTCACATGTATCCCACAATGCCTTGCGCTCGGACACCACAGAAATCCAAGCTTCATTTATAGTAGGCTCCAAACTTATCAGTAGAATTATGATGAAGATTTCAGACTGAAGGTCAAATAATAGACAAAATGAATGAATGTATCCCATAATGCCTTGGGCCTGGCCACTGTCCTCCACAGCTGATCCTGGATCAGGAAGAAGAGACGGAGAGGTTTGGTACAGATGGATGGATGGTGTGACTGGCTGTTTTCTGTGTGTGTTTTATATCACTACAGACAGCAGAGGAGGGGTGGAAAGGGGGAGAAAAAGAGGGAGAGCAGGGGAGTGAGGAAGAAGGAAGGAGGGATAGGGCAACAGAGAGAGAGAAAGAAGCTGCAATATATACATGACATTTATGAGATGAAATGAACCTGGCTTATAAATCACGTTCAATAATGCACACCGCTCGCTGTGGGCGTGGCTTAGGGGTTGTGGGCGTGGCCTATGGGTTGTGGCTGTTAACAAGGATTTTATAGAAACGATAAACATGGTGGCAAAAAGAAAAGAACAGCTGAACAGACTTTAATACTGCAGATGGGCTGAGAGAGAGAGAGAGAGAGAGAGAGAGAGAGAGAGAGAGAGAGAGAGAGATCATCAGCTATCATCTGTGATTATGGTGCAGCTCACCGACAGATGACATCTCTGTTCATCACACTGAAGGAAGAGAGAAGAGGAAGAGAGAGGGTCAGATAGATGGAGAGAAGGAGGGGAGAGATGGATGGAGGGAAGGGGGAGATGGAGGGAAGAGATAGATGGAGGGAAGGGGGAGATGGAGGGAAGAGATAGATGGAGGGAAGGGGGAGATGGAGGGAAGAGATGGATGGAGGGAAGGGGGAGATGGAGGGAAGAGATGGATGGAGGGAAGGGGGAGATGGAGGGAAGAGATGGATGGAGGAAAGGGAGAGAAGGAGGCAAGAGATGGATGGAGGGAAGGGAGAGAGGGAGGGAAGAGGGCTGGATGGAGGGAAGGGGAGAGGGAAGGAAGAGATGGATGAAGGGAAGAGATGGATGGAAGCAGGAAAAGGAGGGTAGAACAGATGGAGGGAAGAGATGATGGAGGGAAGAGATGATGGAGGGAAGAACGGGTTGAGAAACAGGTTAGGTAGAGGTAGAGCTACCAGTCGTCTCCACCGTGGTCTGTTTCAGTAAAGATACCAAATATGAGGAGGGAGGGAGGGAGGGGGAGGTGGGGGAGGTGGGTAGAGGAGGGAGGGAGGAAGGGAGGAAGAGCAGGAGATGTGTTGAGAGGCTGATGCTGCCATCACCACTGTGGTTCAGACTCTGTGGTCATGAAGCTTCCTGAGGAGAACCTGGTAGGACAACAGACCTCCTCAGTCTCCTCAGACCTCCTCAGACCTCCTCAGTCTCCTCAGACCTCCTCAGTCTCCTCAGACCTCCTCAGACCTCCTCAGACTGCCTCCTCCTCCAGTTGGGTTTATTTTGCTCTATCCTCTTGTATTTTCTAGTATTCTATTTTCCTGTCTCTCTGTTTCCTGTTACTATTTGCTGCTGTAACGACCCAATTTCCATTTATTTTGAAAATCTTTGAAAATATGGAGCAACACTCTCCTCTCTCTCTCTCTCTCTCTCTCTCTGTCAGAGTGCAGTACAATAAGTGGCCGAGAAAGAAAGAAAGAAAGAAAAAGAAAGAGAAATAAAGAAGGAGAGAGAGAGAGAGAGAGAGAGAGAGAGAGAGAGAGAGAGAGAGAGAGAGAGAGAGAGAGAGAGGCCCAGCAGAGTGTGAAACGGTCTCAGCTTTTACTACAACTGGCAGCGTTTGACCGCGCATACTGCACCAGCCGTCGCCGCGGTTACCCGCAGCAACACTGCACTAACAGAGCGGTATGCTGAGGGGGGAAGAAAAGGAGCAGAAGAAGAAAAGGAAGAAATAAAGCTGGTTGGTTCTGCGTGTGGAGGTGTCAATGGGGAAATTGAGAACATGCATTAACACACACACACACACAAACACACACACACACACACACACACACACACACACACACAAACACACTCTAGCACTCCCTCATGCACACATACACACACACAGTCACATTAATCCAATACATTAACATTAAAGAGACCTGCCATGCCAGTTTCACACACTCTCTCTCTCTCTCTCTCTCTCACACACACACACACACTCATATTTGGCAGTCTCTCCCGACATGGAGGATAAATAACCCAGTGAGATTCAGCTCGCCAAAAAATTAACACCAGCATAAAACTATTAGCCCAGTCATCCATAACAAGGACTTAGGGCAGGCAGGCCGGGGGGGGGGGGGGGGGGGCGGGGCCAACGCTCCCATGATCCCCTGCTCGCTCTCTTTCCCGCCACTGCCTGTGTGACCGGCAACGAGAAAACACACCCGTCCTCCAGAATGATGCAGCCGGTCGGCCACAAGATGCATCATCCCTCCTGGTTTTCGGCAAAATGGGAGCGGTGGTGTCGCAGTTATGAGCTTTATTTATAGCGTCTCCGTCAGTGTGAGAACGCATCAACCACACCATGCTGTCTAATCACCCACTGAAAGGCTTGGAAGCAGATTTACCACTTCACAATGAAAGCCCCCTGAGCTTTGACAAAGTCGGCAGCAGCTTAAACACTATAATAAAAGCCCACGAGTGGATTAACCTCTTCACAATAAAAGCCCTCTGATCTTTGACACGATGCCGAAGGAGCAGATTTACCACTTAGCAATAACAGGTGTCTGCACCTGCAACATGAGCCCCGAAAGCTCCTTGACAACACACACACACACACAGACGTCCGTACTTCACAATAAGAGTCCACTTCAACTGGGTGCATCATATTCAAAGCACATTTGACAACCCTTAGGAGTAATTTGGGCTGTTCACAATAAGAGCCTCAACAGTAACCCAATCTTGAGTGTGTGTGTGTGTGTGTGTGTGTGTGTGTGTGTGTGTGTGAATGTGTGTGAGTGAAAGCAGCCCTATCAGCTCTTTGTTCCTCCCATGTCCTCCTTAAAAGACCTGCCAGAGATTTATATCCACTACTTTGTGTCAGCATCCCCCCTTTCCTCTCTCTAACCCGCAGTAAGGCAACCAGCTCCCAGCTACCAAGATGTAGGTGGAAAAAAAAAGAAAAAAGAAATCACTTTACTCGGTTCAATCACCCATACTTGTTCTGTGAGCTGAATTCGCAAGTAGTGTACAGGAATTGGCGACTCGAGCCATGACTGGGAAACGGGCCCTTCCTCCACAGCTGAATGGACAGGCTGGCATAGATGTGAATGGGAGGTGTGAAATGGCCCTTCACTGAAAGAAATGAGCACTATGTTGGCAGGAAGGAAGTCACAAGAAAGTTTTGTGCTTCGGCCCGTGAAGACAGCAAGTCAAAGTTCCTCACGGAGAAAAATCTCATTTCCCAGTTTGCCTTGTTTGTGAAACACAGAAGAGAGAGAGGAAACTTCTGGTGTGATCGGGTTAAAGTGGCCCTGCGTGACTGAGCCTCACTGTGGTGTCCCTCACTGTGGTGTTCTTCACTGTGGTGTTCTTCACTGTGGTGTTCCTCACTGTGGTGTCCCTCACTGTGGTGTTCTTCACTGTGGTTTTCCTCACTGTGGTGTTCTTCACTGTGGTGTCCCTCACTGTGGTGTCCCTCACTGTGGTGTTCTTCACTGTGGTGTCCCTCACTGTGGTGTTCTTCACTGTGGTGTCCCTCACTGTGGTGTCCCTCACTGTGGTGTCCCTCACTGTGGTTTTCCTCACTGTGGTGTTCTTCACTGTGGTGTCCCTCACTGTGGTGTTCTTCACTGTGGTGTTCTTCACTGTGGTGTCTCACTGTAGTGTTCTTCACTGTGGTGTCTCTCACTGTAGTGTTCCTCACTGTGGTGTTGCTCACTGTAGTGTTCTTCACTGTGGTGTTCCTCACTGTGGTGTCCCTCACTGTGGTGTCCCTCACTGTAGTGTTCCTCACTGTGGTGTTCTTCACTGTGGTGTTCCTCACTGTGGTGTTCTTCACTGTGGTGTTCTTCACTGTGGTGTTCCTCACTGTGGTGTTCTTCACTGTGGTGTTCCTCACTGTGGTGTTCTTCACTGTGGTGTTTCTGCACTGCTCTTCCCAGAGATCACCTGTCAATCAAACATGGCTGCTCATGATAGCTCCCCAGCTCTTCTTCTATTCATTCCAAACAAACCGCTGCTGCTGCCAGAAACATAAAACATCACTTCCTGTCCACCAGAGGATTTTTCCCATGAAAGTGCAACTGTAGTAGTAAATATGGACATTTATTGATCTGCAAATGTCCCAGATCATCACCGGACCAACTGGACGCTCCTCCGGTTATTGTTTGTGTTTTGCAAAATGACTAATGCACTTTTGTTGTGCACCGCCAAATCAAAATACAATAAATACGATCAACAAATCTTCCGTCAATTAGACGATATAATCCCCATCTCCTCTTTGTCCTCCTCTCTATTTCTGTCTCTCCATCGCTCTACCTTTCCGTTCATCTTCCCCCCACCGCCCTCAGTTCCCTCTCTCTCACATCTCATTTCTTCTATCACTCTCTCTCTCTCTCTCTCTCTCTCTCTGTCCATCCCAGCCGTTGCCAAGGCGATGGTGCTTTTGTGGAGGCAGCTGGTTAGGGCTCATTTGTCAAGCTGCTGACCTGCCCTCCCCCTCTCTCTCTCTCTCTCTCTCTCTCTCTCTCTGTTATTCAGTGTAGTAAAAGGACTGAAAGGCTTATTGTAAGGCAGAACAAGTCCTGAATTCGGCACAACTGAAAACTCAGTAAAATGTGGAGTTTTGTGTATTAACGCTGCTTCCCTGGCCAGTTCTTTCATTTTGTTCAGGTGACTGAGGTCAAATAAAGCTTTTTCTGTCTGAGTTTTAGGACGGCGGCGATGCAACAACTCAACAAAAGCATCTCATCTGTGCTGGCCAGATAAATCAGGGTGGAGAGACACAAAGGCTCCATGTCAGTCGGAGTAAATTTAGTTCCTTCCTCTCACACTACTACCGATCCTCTCACACGGCGCTTCACTTTTACAACACTTTTTCTCTCGCGCTCTAACACAGACACAGCTTCTCTCATTCACACTCATGTGTGCAATTCTGCATGCATGTGCACTCGCACACACACACACACACACACACACACACACACACACACAGCGCCCTGAGGTAGTGTATTACTGAAGTGTGAAGGTTGTGCGTTCTCCTGTTTCAGAGTACATGGAAACACCTCTATTGCCAAGAGACTCTCACACCTGTTGCTGTGTGCAAGTGTGTGTGTGTGTGTGTGTGTGTGTGTGTGTGTGTGTGGGTGCATGCTCCTTGTGCACATATATTGGGAGAAGAAAATGTCTTCAGCTACAACAAGCAGAGATCAATTTTACAGCGAGTCAACCACCGCAAAACAAGTGGAAGCTATAATACCAAATCAATTGTGATGACTTGGTATATTTACTGTAGACCAGTGAGACCACGGGGAGAAGACTGGTCTCCTCTCACCAGTGGTGCTGTTACCTCTCCTGTTTCTCACCATTAAGACCACGCACTTCCTGTCGCTACATGCCCCTCCCCCTCACACGTTTGGTTTCTCTTTGTCTTTCCTGAAGAGGATCAACATGTTGGAAGTGATTTCTCCATCTTCCTTTCTGTCTTTCCTCCATCTGCCGTCTCCAGAAACTCTTTATCTTTATCTCCGTTAGATCTGGAAGAACAAACGCCCTCTTCCTGTTTTGTGCCGTAAAGCAATCCAGCAGATTTCCCTCCAAATCGACCCGGTGGACACGATGTGAACTGCAGCGTAGAGGCTGGTAGAGGCTGACAGGATGGTAGTGGTGGGGTTATACTGATGTCTCAACATTAATCATTTTAATGGATCCTTTGAAGAATCCTTTGAGACGGTCCAGTGGTCCTACTGCTGTAGTCTTGTTGGGGAATGAATTTCATATCTAAAATACCATCATGTGCTGGGTCAGATTGCATTCAAACACAGAGAAACATAAACTGTAAAATATTCTGAGAAACACGCACACATGCACGCACGCACGCACGCACGCACGCACGCACGCACGCACGCACACGCACACGCACACACACACGTCATACTCTTAATCAGCAGAAGGCCTTCTCCATAGTGGAATCTGTCCCTTCACCCCGACCTTACTTGCTAATTAATTGAGAGTTCTTTTTATTAATGACACTGCAGTCAGAGAGACTGTGTGTGTGTGTGTGTGTGTGTGTGTGTGTATGTGTGTGTCCATGCTAATTGAAATATCTCCAGTGCTAATAACGCTAACGAGGACCTTTCCTCAGCCGTCCCTCCTCTGAGCCTCTGTGTGTTGTGTGTGTGTTGAGTGTGTGTTGTGTGTGTGTTGTGTGTGTGTGTGTGTGTGTGTGTGTGTGTAGTCCTTGATTAACAGGCAACAAATTCACATAGCCGGCCAGCTAGCTCACTGGCTCGTTGCCAAGCTGGCTGACAGGTCGTTTAGCTGATTGGCTGCCTGGCTGACCTGACTGGCTGGTTGATTGGTTGCTTGACTGGCGACTGAACTGACTGACTGACTGGCTGTGACTAACAAATTACCATGGATTAAAGTAATAATCTGCAGCATGATCAGTTTTGGGTTGTTTAGAATAAACAGAGGAAGAACTGGGTAGTTAGCATGAGCAGCGATAGCCACCGTGGCTGAACAGACAGAGAGAAGAGCGCCACCTACAGGAACTCAAACTCCATCAACAGGAAATCCAAAGAGAAAGACGTCACAGTACTGGACACACTGTTTGATTGACAGGTGATCTCTGAGGAACACCACAGTGAAGAACACCACAGTGAGGAACACCACAGTGAGGAACACCACAGTGAAGAACACCACAGTGAAGAACACCACAGTGAGGAACACCACAGTGAGGAACACCACAGTGAGGAACACCACAGTGAAGAACACCACAGTGAAGAACACCACAGTGAGGAACACCACAGTGAAGAACACCACAGTGAAGGACACCACAGTGAGGCTGAGCACCATTGTTTCTCCAAATTGCTGCTCAGTAAAGACCATGGGAGCTGCAGTAGTATCTGATGCTACCTGACGGCCCGACACTGAGAGCCTACCAGTTGTCTCCCACACTGTTGTGTCTCCTGCCCCCTTGTTACTGTGACCTGAGGTGACCCCAGTGGGCTTGTTGTGACCTGAGGTGACCCCAGTGGGCTTGTTGTGTCACTTGAAGAAATCATTGCTGTTTTGATCCGCTCGTTTCTCTCCATGATGCAGGATCGATCGATCGCTCTGCTGATACAACTGAGTGGCAGTTGACTTCTTTGACAAATTTCCACAACAGATTCTACTGGGATTCTACTGAGAGTCTACTGGGATTCTACTGGGATTCTAGTGAGATTCTACTGACATTCTACTGGGATTCTAGTGAGATTCTACTGGGATTCTAGTGAGATTGGACTGGATTCTACTGGGATTCTAGTGAGATTCTACTGACATTCTACTGGGATTCTAGTGAAATTCTACTGGGATTCTACTGACATTCTACTGGGATTCTAGTGAGATTCTACTGGGATTCTAGTGAGATTCTACTGACATTCTACTGGGATTCTACTGACATTCTACTGGGATTCTACTGACATTCTACTGGGATTCTACTGACATTCTACTGGGATTCTGTCCCACATTTTTCTAGTACCGAGATCAGCATGCTTGTGGAGTGCCACTGCAAAATGAACCATATGATCAAAATGTCATCAAGTAAAGAGTCCAGTCAAAACGTCATCGTCTGTCTAAACCGTGATTATATTTTTACTGCATACACACACACACACACACACACACACACATGCATGCACACCACATGCTCACATATAGCTCCTAAGCATGCATCTCAAAAGGCCAATCTGTACTGGTTATTGGAGTGTCAAGCCCCAGCCTGCTGTGTGTGTGTGTGTGTGTGTGTGTGTGTGTGTGTAGGAGGGAGCCTAATTTGATTTGCAACTGTACCATGTTTCTCCAGTGGGTGCAGTGTTTATGGAAATCACATAATTGGCTCTCTGTGTGTGTGTGTGTGTGTGTGTGTGTGTGTGTGTGTGTGTGTGTGTGTGTGCATGCGCTATGTATTTACTATCTTATGGGGTCAAAAAGTGGTCAAAAATTATAGCAAAATAAGGGCTTTTCGTGTTTGTGTATTGTGTGTGTGTGTGTGTGTGTGTGTGTGTGTGTGTGTGTGTGTTTATGTGTGTGGCTGCCTGCATGCTCTATTTTCTCTGCTGGTTTGAACTTAGTTTTTTTTGTGTGTGTGTGTATTTGAAAAAGGCTTGCGTTGCCACGGAAACGCTGCTTCACTGGTAACAGCTGAACCACAGAGTGTGGGCGTCGTGCCGAAACAACGACAACATGACATCGGACACGCTCGTCCCTCCGCCGGTCTGACGGTCTGACGACCCCGCCGGTCTGACGGTCTGACGACCCGCCGGTTTGATGACCCGCCGGTCTGATGACCCGCCGGTCTGACGACCCGCCGGTCTGATGACCCGCCGGTCTGACGGTCTGACGACCCGCCGGTCTGACGGTCTGACGACCCGCCGGTTTGATGACCCGCCGGTCTGATGACCCGCCGGTCTGATGACCCCGCCGGTCTGATGACCCGCCGGTCTGACGACCCGCCGGTCTGACGGTCTGATGACCCGCCGGTCTGACGGTCTGACGACCCGCCGGTCTGCCGGTCTGACGGTCTGACGACCCGCCGGTCTGACGGTCTGACGACCCGCCGGTCTGACGGTCTGACGGTCTGACGACCCGCCGGTCTGACGGTCTGACGGTCTGACGACCCGCCGGTCTGACGGCGTGAGGCGGAGCGGTCGGAGGAACCGGTCAATTGTTTTAACCTATTTTATAAAACCGTCTGGCAGATCCACCGAAATAGAGACACTCTGCAAGGTGCTCCGGATAGGAGGATGATGATGATGATGATGATGATGATGATGACGACAAGTAGTAGCAGTAGTGTTAGTAGTAATATCAGTATTATTAGTGGCAGCAGTAGTAGTATACATTAAGTAGTTGTAGCAGCAGCAGTAGTAATAGTAGTAGTAGTAGTAGCAGCAGTAGTAGTAGTAGTAGTAATAGTAATAGTAGTAGTAGTAGCAGTAGTAGTAGCAGTAGTAGTAGTAGCAGTAGTAGTAGTAATAGTAGAAGTAATAGTAATAGTAGAAGTAGTAGTAATAGTAGTAGTAGCAGTAGTAGTAGTAATAGTAGTAGTAGTAGCAATAGTAGAAGTAATAGTAATAGTAGAAGTAGTAGTAATAGTAGTAGTAGCAGTAGTAGTAGTAATAGTAGTAGTTGTAGTAATAGTAGAAGTAATAGTAGCAGTAGTAGTAATAGTAGTAGTACTAGTAGTAATAGTAACTCAGGTCATCATACTGTATCGTCTCTGTTCTGTGTTTTCTGTACAAACTGATCTGGTATTTTCTTTGACGTGCTGCATTGAAGACAGAGCAGACAGCTGGAGGTCACACACACACACACACACACACACACACACACACACACCTCTCGCAGACCGAACCAGACGAGCCCTCACAAACAATTCTGGAGAGAAATTGCACAGGACCTTCAGACAGAGAGAGGAGGAGGAGGAAGTTCAACCTAACTTATAGAGGTCTAAAACTTTCCTCTGTCCCTGCCTCTCCCTTCCATCACTCTCTCTCCTTCTCCTTTCATTGCTCTCTCTCTCTCTCTCTCTCTCTCTCTCTCTCTCTCTCTCTCTCTCTCTCTCTCTCTCTCTCTCTCTCTCTCTCTCTCTCTCTCTCTCTCTCTCTCTCTCTCTCTCTGCGGATGCGGATGCGAGTGCGGGGCGTGTGTGGAGTCTGGTGGAGTGAGTGTGTTTGTCTCTTCGGAGTGATTTTTTCCAACTTTTTCTTTCTATTTACTATATTTTTCTTTTCACGGTGGTGGTGTATATCGTGTAAATAGTAGGGGTGTTGGTTTTTTGGGGGGTTTACTGGTCCGCCGGCGTGTGCTGGTTGGCTTTTGTTTTTTGCGGTTATGGATTTAACCAAACTAACAAGGAAGCACGGCATAAAAATATCGCCAGGCTTTCCTTGTTCAGTAGAAGAATGCAGTTTAGCTGTAGCGGAGATTGTCGGGCATAGTTGCATCAAGTCCGCCGCCCGAATGAACAGCGCGGTTGTTTTATTTCTAGACGCGACTGAAAAAGTGAATGCGGTGATTGAGAACGGCATCGTAGTTAACGATACTTTGGTATCAGTGCTGCCTCTCGCTACACCAACAAGAAGGGTTACTTTATCAAACGTGCCTCCGTTCATTGGAGATGATTTTTTGTTAAAAGAGTTATCCAGGCATGGAAGGTTGTGTCTCCCATTAAAAAAGTTCCCTCTGGCTGCAAGTCACCGCTGCTTAAGCACGTTGTCTCTCATAGAAGACACGTACACATGATACTGAACAGAAGAGACGAGGAACTGAACTTAACCCTCAAAGTTAGAGTGGATGAGTTTGATTATATGCTGTATGTGACTTCAGATTCCCCTAAAGTGTTTTGGGTGTGGCAGAGAAGGGCATCCCCATCAGGGCCTGCCCGGACAAAGAGTCTGGTAGGAATAATGGAAATACAGGAGAGGAAGTCTGATAGCATGGCAAAGAGAGGAACTGGGGGGACAAGCCCTGGCTGGGGCAAACCCAAAAGTGAGATAGGAGGACAGAAACAGGATTTAGACAAACAGTTAAGGAAAA
>JAXDDW010000047.1:1800000-1955000 GCA_034670385.1 Hoplostethus mediterraneus
GATAAGGAGAGAGGGGGATCCAAAGACTGGCAGGTGAGCATCAACAACCCTCTGAAAATACTGTGTTTCTTTTTAAATCACAAATCTGTTTGATGAATTGAATTTGATGAATGAATTGAAGATATTAAGGAGTGATGAAATACTCAGTGATTTGTTGACACTTTTTAAATGTTTAAATAGATTTTTTTATTGACAGCACTAGGATGAGGAATAAAATGTGTTGTGGATTTCTCTGTCAGGAGTTGCTGACGAGTCTGGCCGGCCCGGTGGCCAATCTGATGAAGAGGTCTAAAGCCCTGCAGTTCTATGGGCTCATGGGCAAACGAGCAGGTAGCCTCTAACATCCTCTTAAAAATCCAGTGATAATGTGTTAAAATTGTGTTTTATATAAATTGTTATATTCCTTCTTCCTGTATTTGTGTCCGATAGACAGATCTCTAGATATGCCAGTAATAAGGTTTTCTGTCTCACAGGTATAAAGCAACCTACTCAAAAGAATCGACGAAGTAAGTTGAATTTGATGAGGACCCTTGAAAACGAGCAATTTTCTCAACAATTACTTTTGTGGTGCTGTTTAAATTTAACAATTTTCTTAATCATTGCAATTCCCTTTATAACAGGACTCTAATACTTTACCATGAAATTGCCAATTTTGCAAATATGACTGTTTTTACACCCTAAGGAAATAAAGGAGACGTGTTTGTGGGCCTGATGGGAAGAAGCATTTCTAGTGGTGGTAAGGACAAATAAAACCAGACAAAATTTCAAGGCAACTTTATTGATATAAAAAAATACAAATTGCCACTACACAGTTAACACCTATGATTAAAAGTACAACCAGGTTAAAACATTATTCATTAAAATGTTTTCATTCATGTTTTTGTTTATTGCAGAATCTTTAACCAGAATAACTCCATCTGCCAAAAGCACTGCACTCGATGTTTCAGAGGAATCCTACAAGCAAGGTATGTTCGTGTCGATAGAAAAACCTGAGGTCATTTTATTTCTATGTGCATTTATTTGACAGTGATATCGTGATCAAATTTTGATGTTCTGAACAAATTTAAAATATTTTACGGGTATTCTTCTTTTATTTGGCAGATTCGCGAGAGGAATGGGCCCAACTCCGGTACTACTAGAGCTAAAAAAAGACTGATTTATACAATTTCATACCAACCAAAAAGACACTAGAATACAAAACATCATACGCCTCAAAAGACACCCTGCTTTCAAGTTCATGCCATTGATATTGTATTTATTCCAAACAAAAAAACAGCATCTTCTGAATGCACTTTTCTTGAAGGAAATAAAAAGTAACAGCCAGTAAATGCTGCAGAAAGTAAGTTGTTTTTTTTTTACGTGGGCAAAGCAAGACATTCATGGCATCCACCACACTTGACCTTTAATCCATGTAATACAAAGACATTCAAAGCTTAGCTGAAGTGGATCATTTATTTAAAAAAAAAAAAAAAAAAGGGGCAAACTCAGAGTCTCTACCCTTAATTGTTTGACGATATTTAAGTGGAGGATCCTCTGAATTGTGACGCACGGCGCTTAAAACATAAATAGGATCTGAAGTGTAAAATAAGTTCCATGACACACATGAGAGAGCGTCTGGGGAATAAGCAGCGCAAAAACAGGAAAGAAAGAACACTGATATTTATTGAGAGTTGGAGGGTGTAGGCTACTTTGTGGCTGGTGGTGAGTTTATTCAGTAGCCTTGGGAGTTGGGGGGGGGTAGTGCTTATGTCCCTTTGGGTGGGGTCCATTTTAGTGAGCTGGGGTCAATGGTTTTGTTGTTATTGCCTCGCTTTGTCTCCTTGGCCTTCCACTCGTCAATCAGGTCCTAGGAAGGAAGAGAGGAGGTGAGAAACTGGGCTACTGATCACAGGGAAGCAGCAGGTTGAAGTAGAAATCAAAACTCTGCCCGGCCTCGTCTCTTTCAAGAGGCATGAGCACTCGACATAATGAAAACAGGCTACGCACACCAACGGGATCTTACCTGTCTCTTCAACACCAGGTGCTTTCCCTTCCAGTACTTGAGCATCTGAAGCGACTGCAGGGTGCTGACGATGTCCACCGGGTTGACGGCGGTTTCCTGACTGATCTCTGTACACACCAAGCCAACATCACATCAGTAAATCTTTTGTGTAGGCGAGTGTGTGTGTGTGTGTGTGTCTACTGTCCTATCTGGACGGGTTGCACATCAGTTCTATTCTCACGTCTCACTCACCTTTGATGGAGATCTCCTTGCCCTGGAAGTTGTACATGTATCTGAGCAGCACTTCCTTCCAGTAGCTGCGGTAGCTGATGAGGCCCAGGTCAGACAGAGGCCTCTCCGGGGAGCCCACCTTCTCCTCCACCTTAGACAGCAGGTAGCCTACACAAAGCCAGCAGGGGATCAGTTAAAGGAGAATACTCTTCAACTGAAGATCCATGTTATTCCACAGGACAAACAATATTTGAAGGATTTATTCCTAAGTGCTATATATCCTTTTAAAATGATTTTAAAATCAAGAATAACAGAACTATTTATCAATCAAAGGTCTCGTAATGGCTCATAACTTAATAGCAACCCCATAATATGCTTTACTTTCACGCCAGGAATTATTTCGTAAGTAGTCAGTAATTCCTTCAACTGGTGGATTAAGAACAGTAGCTTAACGTCAGGGATGATTTTTAACTGAATGAAACTGGACGGCATAGCTGTTGAACTGAAAGTCACAAATGACATTTCTGGGCTTTTTATTAGACGATAAGAGTGTCTAGATCATTTTGAATCAGGTCCATGATATTATCGGGGCCCAACAGCAGTATTTCTGATTTGTCTTCATCAAGTTTTGGGACATCAAACACTGTCACTATGTCAGAACTTCTTTGAGTAGCAAAGTTATTGTCTGTAAAGCAGTTTGATATTTAACTTTTATCATTATATGTTCTTTAGTTTTTTAGAGTCTGTATCTGTGGGAGTTTTTCCATGTTCCTAGACCACAGGAAATTCAGTGGTATTCCCATTTAAGTGGTTAATCCTGTTGCTATGGCAGCCAAGAGATATTCCAACAGTTTTGGCGCTCCTCATCTTATTAACACATCAATAACCAAAAGACAAAATGAGAAGAAACCGCTGAAACTGTGTCAGGCAAAACTGATGTGTGTTTACATACTGAAGTCAATGAGCATCTTGCCGAAGCCCTGCCTCATGTACTGTGGCATGGTCAGGATACAGGACACGTTGTAGTTGAGGAAGGAGTTCTTCTCCTGGAGACGGGGGAGAAAACATTTCAGTTGCTTCTTCCAAACATTTCCCACCGTTATATCATTACTAAATACAACGCAGCCGATAAAACTTGGCTTCCATTTACCTTGGAGAAGTATCCCACTAGGTGACAGCCCGTGTTGTCGGCCTCGGTCATGACATAGAAGAGAAAAGGCTCCACGTCGTAGTACAGCGTCTTGTGGTCCAGGAACAGCTTGGCGAGTAAACACAGGTTCTGGCAGTAGATCTGGGGACAAACACATTGGGATTATTTGATTCTCTAAAAGGACTCAGAGGTCACCGAAGTCTGCTCTTGCAGGTTTGTAAGGCAAACCAAACCAAAAACCAAAAACCAAACCTCAAACTGAAGACGTGTCATATCAGAAAGATGCAAACTAATATGCACACATGGATGACACCAGAATGAATCTGGCCTTCATCGTATGAGCAGACTCAGTAAGACTCCTTACCTTGTTCTTTTTACCGTCAACTTCAAACACAGATATGGCCCCTTTTCTGTAGACCTCGTCTCCTGGTGGATGCTTCCACACACACTTGGCCTGGGAAAACAATCACCAGTGTTAGCCCCAATAACTCATTGGGCATGATGTGGAAAAAAGATGGGTGTAAATAGATCTGAAGGAAACCACACAGAACAAATAGGCAACATGGAAAATGGATGACATGCTGGACTGTGAGGAACAAACCAAGTTCTTTGTCAAAATGCTATATATCCATTTACTGGAGAAAAAAACATCATTTATTATCTCCAAAATATGGATATATCTAGTCTTTAATAGTATAATTTTGTCAACCACAGATTAAAGTACCTAGTATCCTTTAACAATCACTATCATTTGTTTCTTTAGTCTGTACTATCAATCTTTTAGTCAGAGCAGGTGTCAATTTTTTCCAGATGGTTGTTATCTCATAGTTGGACCAAAACTCTTCACATATACCACAAAAAAAACTGGCTTGTCATTGTTTCCTAAACATTACTGGAGGTTACGGTGCCCGGCGCTCACCATGTGCCGCCTGAGGATGGTCTGGCTCTTCATGTACTTGAGGCAGAACTCGCAGACGTAGAGGCGCCCCAGGCGGGCGTACTCCTCGGGGTAGGGCGAGTGGTACCAGGTGTCCAACTCGTAGCGGCCAAACAGGATGGTCTTGATCATGTTACTGCCCTCCGTGATCTGGCCCTGGATACGCAGCTTCTCCTGTGGGAGGGGCGACAGGAGGAAAACATGGCGTCACTGCTGGACTTAGTGGCAAGCAGCATCATTGTCATCCAACAAAAAACATAACAAAATAAATAATACAAATATAGAGTTCCTATTGGCTTATTTTGACTACAGATTTTCAGGGTTACAATTTACAGGTTGGCAAATTTACAATCCAGTGCAAAAGCAAAAGTGTGTAAATGTGCATAGTTGGCTGTTCACATGAGATGTACAACCTAGATGTGGAAATGAGACACAGCATGGTCACTGTGTCTGTATCTAACACTACTGCTCACCACAGCGTATTGCCTTCATTTCTACTTTAGTTGCACATCATTGATTCACCCTGTCAGGTCTTATTTTGCAATATTGACTGGCTTCCTGTGCTTTATCCCTTAAACAACCAATTCATTCAGTAGAGAACACTGTTATGAGCGTGGGGAAGATGGAGCTTTAAGACAGGGCCCGTACCAGGTCTTCAGATGCACGGGCCTGGGCTTTCCTGAAAAGCTCCAGGTCATATTCACTGGTGATGTTCTCCAGCAGTGGCTCTCTGGTGTTGCCATGGGTCTGACGGTGCTCCTGTGGACCGCATGGAAACAGGAAAGGGGATGAGATGTGTGATAGAGCACCAACTGCAGCAGTAAAACATGGTGGTCAAAGCGCACTACGCCAAGCCTTTTGTCCTGAAGAACTACAGGAGGTTTTGCTGTGGATCACTCACGTACCATGTGCTTTTCTTTCTGCTCCTTCGGCGGTCCAGAGTTTCTCCCCTTCCTCATCTCAGTCACCTGCTCTTTGTATCTGCTCTGTTTCGATGTAGGGGTCTGAGAAACACAACAGTAAAACCATTCACTTTCATGATACAATAATAATAATAATAATAATAATAATAATAATAATAATAATAATAAGCCATTACGGCTAAAATTAGAATCCAGACTAGTATACTAATATTATACGATATTGTGATACTGTAAATCAATTAATACTTTCAAAAGGACCAAATTATTTTACTGCTTTTTTGACATCTATCAACATCTTGACTATTTTCAACTACAGAGAACGTCCTAAATGAAACATGAACTGAAATCGTTTCAATATATGACAATATTCAACATTTCTTCAGTTTCTACAATGACTAATTGTAAGAACTCAAATATGTATTTACAATTATACACAATTAATATGACAGCTGGAAAATGAAATGACCTGGTGACGGGTCGCGTGACGTGTGTTGCCCTCCTCCTGTCCCTTCACCTCCTCTTCCTGTTTCTCACGGCTGATGGCTTTTACCTGCCAAGGGAGATAAAGTGATGGATTACAGCCTGCATAAGAAACTTAAAACACCAGGAGTGGGCTGAACGGGCCAGGTTGTAGTTAAGTACTGCTTTCATCAGCCTAACTGTTTGTTTCTTCACAGAAAGAGACACAAAGCAGACAACAGAGCAGCACACTGCCTCCTCCCTGTCTCAGTTCTCGTAGAAGGCTTAGATGCAGTGTCAACTTTCAAATATATCCAAGAACAACTTGTAGCAGACAGACAGACTGTAGAAAAGCAAACCAATCAAACTTTAAACCTATTTCAACAAGTGAAATGTTGCAAACAAGTGAACTTTCTCAACTAGCAAATGACTTGTGACTGAAAGAACTAAACTGTAACACTGTTTGAAGGACAGAACGATGCGACTGGTCATATTGCAACGAAAATAATCCATGTATACCTTTCTCTGGAGTAATTGGTGTTTAATTCACTCCTTCATCCATTCATATGGACCCTCTATACTCTTACTGGAGAACACCATGTATGCTTGTGCTTCAGACGAGACAGTCTATTTCTATTATTGGCCTTTTTTCACGGCACCATTATCTTAACTTTCAGGGCCACTTCTATAGAATTGATACATTTCCACTATAGCACGACCAACACACACACCTTGTAAACGTGCTGATTAAATAAACTCATACACCACAACGTAAATATATGCAACTGCCGGTTTCAGATACTCACCTTGCACTCATCAGCAGAGAGGTTGTGGTAGAGGGGACATCCAGAGACAGCAAAATGACGTTCATGTTTCCCTGTGAGGTGACCTGTGCAAAAAAAAGATTTCATAAGAAGTCCTTCAGACCAATTATGATACGAAGGGATTGTACCGAACATAATCCACATTTGGTTGTTCCAAATAGAAAGTCGGGACAAGCCTTGTTGAGCCCATGTACAAAAGGGCACTGGTTTTTACCGAGTGAGTTACATCCTGGCGTTGGGCATTTCATGTTGAAGTTGTAGGTCTCATGGCAGCGGCGGCGTTTGGGGCGGTGGGAGAGGTCCTTGTCTGAGTCTCTGCTAGCTGGGTCTTTGGCCTGACTCTCATCGTGGGAGGCGTTGGGGCTGGAGATGTCCAGCTCAGACTCAGAGGAAGGGGCATTCCCTGTGGGCGTCAACGGTGGCGACTCATCATGGTCCCCAGCTCGCTTCAGGTCTGGCGTATCTGAAGAGAGAAAGGGCAAAATAACATGTCAATTAAATGGTTGATACATGGATAAAGGCTCAAAAAAGATTACATTTAATGAATGTATTGGCTAACCCTGTGAGCTTTGGCTAAGGCGCGTGGATGCTCTGGTGAGGCGTTGTCTCTTGGGCATGTTCCCATCACTTTCTGAACTATTGGTCTGCTCTCTTTCAGCAGAGGAGTCTGAGTCTTCTGTCCCATCTGAACCACTCCCAGCCACATGTCTCTGTGAGGGAAACAGAACTGAATGAGAAGCACCTTTACACATTTCACAAACCATCTCGACAATATCTACGTGCCCAGCTAGCTAACAGCTGATGTGCCATTTACAAGTGATGTAAATAAGCCATGACAAGAGAAGCCAGCTGTTAGCTAACTAGCTAGCTAACACTGGCGATCAGTTTGCAGCAGACTAGATACAGCCAGCGTCTGCGGCTAACGTTATATTTACACCACAATTGGGTTGTGAAAATGCTACCGGTGTGGCTTAAGGGGTAGCAAGTCAAAACCCGTTGTCGGTTGGTCAAGAACTATAGCGGTGGCTGCATAGCAACGTAGCTAGCAAGGTTAGCAGCTCAGCAACCCATTATTAGCGTAGCATCTAGCTATGCTAACATTAGCCTGGATACTTTCCGTTCTCTCATATGGAGAGACAGTCACACCAAACTCCAATGGAAAATACTGCATTTTAAAATACCCTTGTTTATCGACAAACGTACACACATAGAAAAAACACAATTTAAGACTTTTACAAATTGTTACGGTCTTGTGGTTGATTCGGCATAACACCTGATCCACCAAGCAGGGCTTTATTTCAATAAAACCTCAACTTTTAGAACTGGTTCACAATGCTCGCTACCGCCCACCCGGTGTATTTATGTGCAAGATTGTGGCAGTAACAGACGCACAAATTCTAAAAGTTGAAATGTTGGTGTACTGAATGTATGGCAAATTGAAGAGTGGACCCAAACTATTCGTAAAAGGTCTTAAATTATGCTCTACCGAGTATGTACCTTTGCAATAAATTGTCGGATTATTGCATGTACTTTGGCGTGACGTTCTCTTCATACAAGAGAACAGAACCGATCGGGGCTAAGCTAACCTATCTGGGTTGCGACCTAGATTTTTCTTACCTGTCGTCTACGGGGCATACTGTCCTTGAGTAGAATCGTTTCCTGTGCCTTTGACTTCGTAAAGAATAAAAACTCCCAAATATATACAAAAACACCAAAAAGAAAGAATGCTTTGGAGTGTTTTTTTCTTCAAAAGTTTGTATGTACACAGCGTCGGCTAGGGTCTCTGGCGCCACATTTTCCGCACACAACATTGCACTTCCGGAGTGAAATCCATGGGCGTGAGCCTCCACTAGGGAGCGCCTCTGTGACAGTTTTCCGGGAGTAATAAAACTACATGCAATTAAACGTGTAGTTTAAATGGAATACCCACCAGATTCTGCTGTGGTGGAAGCTTGGTGGTAGATCAACTAAATTCAAACTTTATTTTTTAGTAGTTAATCCATGCATTCATCAGCTGTTTAATTCCAACTCAAAGATGTCTTCTTATTTTTATTTCCAACATTTTGGCTCCTTTGGATAATTGTAAGCCTACTTCTGTTGACCTTACAGTGTGTGCCATCTGTTGGTCCATGTGCCTCTGTGTACCTCTCCCTGCCCCCTCTCAGCAGCCAGCTGGGGGTGAAGAAACCAGAAAATCCCTCTGTTTTCCCGAGAGTTCCACCGACAGCCCTTAAAGGGCAGAGGAAGGGGCTGTGGTCCCCAAAGCAGCTGATACCAGCCCTTCTAAAAATAGCGTCCAGCGCCTGGCTACTTCAGTACAACAGATAGACCAACATCTTTCAGTCCTTCCACTTTCTATTTGTCAAAGGAATACCCACTAGATTCTGCTGTAGTTTTGTTCAAGAATCAATATAGAATGAACCAGCCAAAAATTGTCAGACCAGAGGAGAGGTGAGTACTGACACTTTCTCTTTAAGTGATTATAGGTTGGAGTCTCGGAGTCGGCCACATGTCAGAGATTTCACTCTCGAATAGCCTAATATAATGTTAACACCATTCAACTATACTGAAGGCTACACCAGCAACTATAACAGTTTCTCTGTTTCCTAATAGTCAACCAGCACACGCACTGTGGTTCGACAGGAAGAAATATGTGACCATCAACTTCAAGGTGCAGAAACCTAAGAATGTCCAGGTCGATATCCAGCCAGACAAAATGATTTTATGGTGAGGATACAGCATGGGTGGGATTATTTTCTCTGATCTCTCTCTCTCTTTCGCTCTCTCTCTCTCTCTCTCACATGTGCAAGTGAGTCTGCATGTTGTAGTATATTGTGTATTGTATCCCATACAACTCTTTTGTGTGTATCCACAGCTGCAAAAACGATGTAGACGATGTGATCTACAATGAGGTGTACTTCTACGACAAAGTCCAAATACATGTAAGCATTGAGTTTTGTGTCCCATGGAAGAGAAATGACTTGTATAATGCATCGAGTTAAAATATGAATTGGTTGTGTTGTTTTCCCTTCCTCTCCTTTTTGTCTAAGGACTCCAGAGAGAGAGTCTTTGACCGCACCGTCAACCTCTTGCTCAGGAAGCTCAAGCCTGATGTTGCGTGGCCTCGTCTCCAGAAAGATCCTGCTAAGGTACTTCTGTGTGTTTTGAAGATGAGACTGTCAATCACACGGTTCTCACACGCCGTGGCTGCCTCAAGCTAACAGCCAACAGTAGTGGTTGGGGAAATCTGGGTGGGGAAAGTGAATGAAAAACCCTTTTGAATCCTTCGACAACTACCACATAGGTGCCCTTGAGCAACAAACCTGGGAGCTGACCAGTACAACCACAGTCTGCTGGTGGTTGAATGTGTGGAAAACAGCATGCATCCTCAGTGAACTTTACCCAGATAAACAAATAAATTTTTCTCCATTTCTGCAGCCTAGTTGGATTGCAGTGGACTTCGATAACTGGAGGGACTGGGAGCACGAAGAGGATGATGGAAAGGCAGAGTACGATAACTATATGGATGTGAGTCAAGCTGCAGTGCTCAGTAATACCATCAACTAATGTAGTTGGAGAACCTGCTTTCTGATATTCACATTATTTCTTATAGTCTGGATTGAGGTGGGCGTGTGTATAAGTACTTGGCTTTCCTTTTCAGATGCTCCAAGAAATGTCCAGCAATAAAGGACCAGCTCCGGATATGGGTGATCTTAGCGACGTAAGTTCAGTATTGTTGCCTTGCTATATCACTCATGGTGTCACACAGCACACGAGCCCGCTATCAGGGTTGAGGAGGTTACAGTACTTTCAAAATGTTATCCGTTATATTATACTGACTAGCATACCTGAGTAATGCAGAGACTGTTTTTAAATGTTTTTATGCATCTGCAATCTGATTACTGTGTTTTAACACTAACTATAACACATTACAGGTACACGTTTCATACGTTTGACCCACATTCTTGTAGGTATAGCATACTGTGATAAAATGGCATTGACCAGTTTCCTCCTTTTCCCCCCACAGTCTGACTGAGTTATGTTCGTGGATCCCTGCCAGAGATGGAGGCCATTAGAAGTGCATTTATATTCATTATATTTGAGATACTTGAGATACTCATGTTTGCTAAATTTTTTAATTATTTTCCTGATGATATGAAGAGGCGTGATCACTTTTCTGACAAATTATTGATTTTACATAGCCTATGTGACATTTTCTATGACTTATTTATTGGATGTTGTTCCCCACTGTATTTTAATAAAAATGACTTTTATCAACCATGGTGTCTTCAAACAATGACTTGGTATAATAATATAACAGGGTCTGCCATTATGCTTATGTAGAAGACCAGGGGGGTAAAAATATAGGCTACTACGTTCAAGAAGAAGAATATACTAAGTTTGAACTACTTCGCTATCCGTACTAAGCCAGTGACAGCTGTAGTGAGCTAGGTAGTGTGCGGGAGTTGTCTTGACTCAAAACAAAAACACTCCAAAATGGCCTTTCAGTGCCAACGGGATTGCTATATGAAAGAGGTATGAAGGTGTTCAAACAATTTGTCTACGTTGAAACGTTTAGTACACTGTTGCACTGTTTGACGGCAATTTAATCGCTTTTTACTCTGCAGGGGCTAACGGTTAGCATGGTAGTTAATGCTAGTCAGAAGTTGCTAATTCACTGCACTTTTACGAAACCTGAGGCGTGCGTTTAGCAAGTGTCTTTCCAGTCACATACATTTACACGTTGCGAAAATAATATTAATAATTGCCCTCCATAATATCTCCATTCATTTAAATTTAGGCAGACAGATTCTAGTTTATTTCTCTGCACACGTTAGACAGATTCAGTCGGCTGTATAATAAACTTCACCATGGTACCGTTACCTAACTTATGCCCGTCAGTTGAATTATTTACAAAAGCCAAAGCATGCCAGCCTCTGTTTCTTCTTGGTAGGTGTGTTTTATTATTGTTCCTTTGTAGTTTGTCACCTCTGTAGTGTCCTGCTGCCCTGCTGAACTGAAACAAGAAATCAATGGGAAGAAGGAAACTGTCAAGGGCTTCAACGTCAAGCTTCAAGACACTATCTTGTTTCCTGAGGGAGGTGGGCAAGTAAGTCGGGTTCTCATAATCGTAATAACTTCAAATGTTGCTTTTGAGTCATTGAAAAAAAGACATGTATAGGAATAAATTCTCATGTCCTGGTTTGTCTTCCTTCAGCCAGATGACCATGGCCTGATAGGAGACGTGCCAGTGCTGAGGGTGACGAGGCAGGGGGCTGAGGCCATTCACTTTGTTGGCTCGCCTCTGGAGGAGGGCCAGGAGGTGCAGCTGAAGGTGGACTGGGAGAGGAGATTTGACCATATGCAGCAACACTCTGGTGAGGACGGCTGAGAGCAGCTAGCCAAAGCTGTTGAGTGTGTTCAGGTTGAGGGCTCCTGCTGCCCATACTGGGCTGTAAATGCTTGAGTCTTTTCTGACACTCGGCACATCTGCATTACATGTATAGTAACCTGTTGTTATCACACAGTTAACATAGCCAATGATTATTCTCTTCTTGAATCTTAGGTCAACACCTGATCACAGCCTTGGCAGATACAATGTTTGGATACAAGACCACATCCTGGTAAATCCTCTAAGAACAGATTTAACACTTTCACCCCACTTTCACTTAATCCCCATCCTCTGTCACCATAAAGGCTTATTGATCTCTCTCTCTGCTCTGGGTTGTTCCAGGGATTTGGGACGGCAGCGAAGCACCATAGAGCTGGACACTCCCTGTGTGAAGCCCGCCCAGCTCCAGGCCCTGGAGGAGGCAGTGAACGAGAAGATCAGAGCCCATGTGCCCGTCATCGTACAGCTTCTCTCTATAGACGACCCTGCTGTGGAAAAGGTGTGTATACACACGATGTATACAACATGTACAGGGAAAAAAAGCAATTCTCACACTGCTGTTTATGACTTGCATTTCTGCATTCTGTTGAATCTACTGTTATGTTGTATCTACTGACGTGACGAGCAATACATTGTTCCATGTAAAATATGTTGAGTGGGTCATCTATGTGAACCAGGTGAGGAGCCGAGGGCTGCCAGATGACCACGCTGGGCCCATTCGCATCATCGATATCGACGGCGTTGATGCCAACATGTGCTGTGGAACCCACGTGTCGAACCTCAGTCACTTACAGGTGAATCTCAAATCCAGTAGACAAATTAAGGTCTGGAAGAAGTGTGTCATTTTAAAATGGAAACTGTGTAGGTTGTAAACTGAATTTACAACTTTTTTTTTTAAAGACTTCATCTATATTGAATCAATTGTATTTCAGGTAATAAAGCTACTGGGGACTGAGAAAGGGAAGAAGAACAAAACCAACCTGATCTTTCTGACAGGCGACAGAGTTCTGAAGTACGCCGAGAAAAGCTACAGCACAGAGCGGTCGCTGGTCTCCCTCCTGAAGTGAGTCCTTACACATCTGTCCTACCAGAATCTCAGGTATGTGATTAGAGGAAAAAACTGAGAAAGTCTTTGCTTGTCCCTGTTCAACAGAACTGGAGCTGATGAGCACGTTGAGGCAGTAGACAAGCTCCAGAAGTCTGTCAAGCTGCTACAGAAAGTAAGTATGCAGTAGTCTTGGCTTCAATTGACCCGTTTAAAGTTTGAAGATCTAGGAAAAATAGTTACAAGTATTTTTTCAGTATGAAACTTTTTCTACTTGCCGTAATTAGTGTAATCAACATATAACATGAAAATGGTTCATCTCACATATTTGCAACCACCCTCTGCATGTTTATATCACATAGATACTGTTCGGGTCAATTTGACCCAGCAGTCAAACTGGAGGTAAAAGGGTGTCAGAAATGTCAGACTATTTCTTTCTATGAGACATATTTCACCCCAATCTCTTTCACACACACACACACACACACACACACTAGGGATCGACCAATATGTTTTTTTCAGGGCCGATACCGATATCGATTATTAGTAATCAAGGAGACCGATAACCGATATTTGGAACCGATATACATTTGCAGTAAAAATGAAAATCTTGGTGTCAAAATGTAGAATAACACAAACACATAACTTCGTTTAAATGCCTTTAAGCATGTTTAATTTACTTTTCAACAACTCAAGACATGCAGGGAGCTTCCAGCAGCATTTCTTATGAAGCTAAATGAAAAATTAAATAAATAAATAAACAAACAAACAAACAAAATATCTCCCTTAAGTTTTAACCTAATCTGTTTTTCTCATGAACTGAGGGGACTCATTTTAATTTGTGAGATGTGTATCACTTTTTGTAACATGTTTATATTGCTTTCATTAATAAACGCTAAGTTGGCAGATAATTGTGTTACAGAGTCAAAGTTTTCAAATGTATGTTTTACCGTCCTTAACTGGTTTCCTCACAGTGAACCTGAGTAAAGTAAGTTAAGCACAAATAAATAAAACTAGTAAAATTAAATGTGTTCTGATATTCGAGTCTATTTGAGTTGAGCAACGTGATGATTTCAGTCGACCGCACTGAACACTAACTTGGTCAAACGTAGCCTCGCTGGCTATGCATCAATCTCGTTATAGTTAACTGCAACAAAGTGCATTATTCGGGCATTTTCAGTGTAACTGGGAAACGGATGGAATTGGATCATACGATTGCGGTGTTTTTGCAACTTCGGTGTAGAGGATTGGGATGTTTATTGCACTTTGGCTTTCAACTGACTTACCTTGGAAACACACAGCTCTCTCCCTCACCGTTGCTGCTTCTGTCTGCGCGTTCCTCGTCTGTGCCTGCCTGCTTGTGGCCCAGGAGCCTTCAGTGTTGATTGACACTTCACGAGTAATAGCCTATCAGATAGTGCTGTGGGCGGGACATTGCTTGAGAACACAGAGTGGTGACTGCAGCCAGAGAGGCGGCCGCACCAGAGCCAAAGTTTTATCGGCAATTGAATAAAGAAAAAGCCGATACAGATAATCAGAAAAATGCGGAATATCGGCCCCCGATAATTGGCCGACCCCTAACGCACACGCACACGCACACACACACAAATTCCTACAGCACCAAGCGAATGACTGCGCGCTGGCCATTGGTCATCTTTTATAACATGATCGATGTATCGGCCTACAATGCGTTTGTTATCTGGACTGAGATCTTTCCTCAGTGGAATGTGTCAAAGTTGTACAAGAGGCGCATCTTCCTCGAGGAGCTGGGGAAGGAGCTTGTGATACCACACATCCAACGGAGGCAGCACCTGCCAAGAATCCCAGCGAGGGAGATCCAGGAGAGGACTGCACCTAGTACACCAGCGCGTGAGGTAAGTGTGTGTACGTGTGTGTGTGTATAAGTGTATGAGAGCGCGATGTGTGTGTCTTGGGATCAGCAAAAAGACATCATAGTAAAGTAATCATGGTCCTCTTGTTTCTAGGTTGCTGCTGAGGGAAAAAGGAAGAGGAAGAGGTGCCAGGTCTGCAGGTCATCTGATGATGTCAAGACAAGCATGACCTGTGCGAAATGTGCAAAATTCATTTGCACAAAGCACAGTGTGATGACATGTCACTCGTGTGCTGTGTAGATGTACAGACAGACACACACACACACACACACACCTTGTTCATATTGCTATTGCTTGTTATTTTGTTCATTTCTGGTTCACATGTATGTATGTAAAATAAAATGTAAATGTTATGTAAAACTATTGTGTTTTATATGTTGGTCTTTCAAAAATAATGTGGTGAAACATTAAAGAAAAGTTTGAACATGTATTTTTTTATGAAAATACCCACTCACAAGATCAGAAACCGAATTGTATCAGCAAACCATAACTAAATAAGATAAAAACATAGATTGTGATCCAGGCCCTCCACTTGAGCCTTACTGTCCTAAACACTGTCTTCATTTGGTAGAGTAACCTGAGCCTACTACGGGACATGGCGGTCCTCATAGCCCAGAACTTCAAGAGCAACCCAGAGAGAGGCAACTTTTTCAGCTTGCACAAGTGAGACTCTTCTTCACATTTTTTTATAGTATAAAACTACAGTACCCGAACTTCTTTTGGATAGAAAATGAAAAAAATGTCTTTTCTCCCTACAGAAAAGAGGGTGACAACGAGTTCATGAACATCATTGCCAATGAAATAGGCCCCGAGGTAAGACTTTAACACTGCCTAGTTGTGTATATCACCAGTAAACTCTGTCAAGCTCAGCCTCTTCCCGTCTGCCCCTAGGACACTTTGGTCTTCCTTACTGTCGGAGAGGAGAAGGGCCCTGGTCTGTTTCTACTGGCTGGACCCAGCGGGCCAGTGGCTGAGCTGGGACCTCGGTAAAACATGTTTGTTTAGACACACTCCAGTGTATCGTCTGTAGTATTAATGTAGGGTTTGTAACGGTCTGACTCCGTCCTCTCCAGGATGCTGGAGTTGCTCCAGGGGAAGGGGGCAGGAAAGAACGGACGCTTCCAGGGCAAAGCCAACAGCCTGGCACGGAGAGGGGAGGTGGAGGTCTTACTACAGCAGCACTGCAAACAGCACACCACAGAAGAAGAATGAGGCTAAATGTGTTATACAGCCTGTCCACAAATGTACCAATATTTTATATTGAGATGAGGGAACAATATGGACAGCAGGTCTAATAAATAGTCATTTTTGTGCTAATGTTCCGTTCTAGTACATGTACAGAGACGTGAATCATGTGATCAATGTGATGAAACTGTATATAATTGGACATTGTGTAATACAACATGCATTGTATACATCTGAATGTAACTTAAATTTTAGTCACTTAAAATATGACAAATCTCCACTGTAGTCAGACTTTTATTGAAAACTATTGTTTATTTTTAAAACCTTACATTCATAAAATTGAGTACATTCACACCTGGGAGCTGTTGGCTACTCTGGAGCAGGTGGGGGTTTAAGTGCCTTGCTCAAAGGGACTCTATTACTTTGCTGACATTTTTCCAGCGAATCCATGAATTCAATCTGTTGCCCTTCCAGTCAAACCCCATCTCTCTATCGTTGCTTCCAGAGAAACCTTTTGGATACTTGATCATAAAAAGGGACGTAGGCATCCATTGAATCCAGTTTAATATTTTTCCACGTAAAAGATTGGTAAAAATGCAGCATACAAACATACAAGACTGTTGATAAACTAATGTTCCTGAAGTGGTAGTGGATATGATTAGAAGGTTTGGAGAGACAGACATACAGTTGGTGATGTATCGCTCTACTCAGGTCTATCACAGTTTAGCGGTGTGGTGTACAAGACATAGCATGCTAGCATAGTGCAAAGGTGCATTCCCCCCCCCCCCCACTCCCACAGTCAATGAAGCCTTGTCCAAAAATAAAGCTGTAAAAAAAGTTATTTCCCAGGTGAGTTTGCAGTTGTCCAGTAGCAGTGTGGTCTGTAGAGCTATCAAGGGCTTCACTATTTGTAGGGCTTCACTATCTTCATTGAGATGTAGTTCTGGAAAGGGCAGAAGAGAACAAAGATCAGCGCTATATAGCAATACTCTCACTTGGCTGTACATGTTATGATCCAAGTACATAAAGTAGATGGCCTCCTGTCCCACAAGTGCAAAGCCTCCAAACATCAGCATTCACTCTTGTCTACTTGGAAACATTGGATGGACCAGGAGGACCAAATGACCTCCACAGAGACTGTTCATGTACTTGTGTTGTGAACGTTCCCCTGTCCCCCTCCCGTCCGTCCTTACCGGTAAAGAGTACAACAGGATGGCGGCAAAGAGGAGCACTATGATCAAGAAGATGAGTCCGATGAAGAGGCACCTAAACTTCCGCCACACAATGAACTTCATGGTCTTGCAGGGGTTGGTGAACCAAAAGAAGGAGGTGTCTGGGCGGCTGTTGGTTATCGAGGAATGAAAGGGAGAACATGTATTTGTTAAGACATGAGCGGTTCAGGTTAGTTTTCCATATCAATCCCAAATAAGTGTGAAGAAAGTTAAAGATTTCTTACTTGGGAGGGTCCAGTTTTGGGTTCATGTTGGGTTCATCTCTGCCTTTCCCCGCAGGTTTCTCATCTACATCCTTTTCAGGTACGATCTCTAGCGTCATCTCCACCTTCCCCTATAAAGACAGGGACATACAGTATATAATATGTGATAAAACAACATATAATAACAATGAGGACATGTTAAGATCCCAAATCCCTTCTCACTGCTGGTAAAGATTTGTGCCTCTAAAGAATCATCACCTCTAGATGTCCAACACCCTGGGTTTTCTTCAGCACAGGTTTGAGCAAACCGATAAACCCCATCTCTTATCCATACTTACGCCCAGGACCCTCTTCCCATCCTGCTCGATGCCACAGGGCCACCAGCCTCTGACTGACTGCTGAGCAAACAGAGACTTGGCGTTCTCCGACTTGTGCAGCGCTCCCAGCTCCAGGACATCCATCATTTCCAGTTTGCACTTCTCCGGGGTTTTGGCAGGAGCTATCAGGTTACGCAAATCCAGCTCCACCGTGCCTGGGTCATTGAAATATCACATTAGACAGAACCGATTTGTAGCCGAGTGTTTATCAAGGCTGGGTCTGTGGACCAAGGAGATGTTCTGCACCTCCCTACTCCCTAGACTGCTTGTGCTCTACTGTACCACAAAAGCCTATTCAGGATTTAGACTCATAGATAGATCAATAAAACCAGTAGAATATACTTTTGTGACCTTTAAAGGAAGTTTCTTACCCAAGTAATCATCCAATGAGAACTTATCATTATCCCATATTTGAACAATCAGCTTGGGGGGGATCCTGAACTCGGTATTGTCGAGACTCCAGAAGTGTTCCTGTTGAAGAAAGAATATGTGGAAATATTTTACAAGGAAATAAAACCGCACTGGCCTCATTTCTTTACTAGAGATTGTTATGTTGATGGCCTACTGCTTACATTTTAAGGGACTTTCTGCTACTATAAAGGTAGATGTCTGCAGGGGCATGCAGGGAACCCAACACTGCATAATGTATATACACAATGATTACATATTACCTGTATGTATGTATGTAAGTATGTTTAATTATTTCCCACCTTTGTTTATGCGTCCAACTCCAGTATCACCCCTTTTCAAATTTCTAAACCTCTCAGAATTTCAAAAAGTGATTCTTTCCACCAATCACAGTCAAAACGAGGCTGAGGTGTGCCAGGGCCGGGCCAATCAGCTGTGTCTTTTTTTGATTGGTAGAAATCAGCTGTCACTCCTACTTTGCCTTGTAAACCAATGATTTATTCGCATGTCTTGTTTGAAAATGTTGAGGCTTTAAGATGAGATTTTTTATATTGTAAGCCAAGAGAAGATGATTGCAGTGTTTTTCATTGCTTTTAAGAAGTCCAGTCCAGCCAAGGCTCACCTTCTTAGACACCAGACAGAGCTGCTCGGCGGGCAGGTAGTCGAAGTCAAAGATGAACCTCCAGTTGAAGTTGCCATCACCGTCCAGAGACCTATAGTGGACATCGGTCTTCTGCTTGTCACCCTCCATACCTGGCATCCAGCTGGCAGAGGACATAACAGGTTTTATTCATTCAGAGATCATCCTAAACGCCAAAGGGTCCATAATAAACTGACACCAAACCAAGTTTTGCTTCCTAAAAACATCTTAAAATCAACAGAAATCAACAGGAAAACAATGTAAAGTAGATTCAATATGAATTATATGATCTCTCCTCTTAGTTCTAGTTAAAACACTAGTAGCTGCATTGTAGTTGTAGACAAGAAAGAGCATCACAGTTGAGACAAGAATACAGAGAATTAGTCAATATGAGAAAAAAGGCTGACCACTGAATTGGCTATTAACACTAAGATTATCATTTGTCATTGGCTTACAATGAACCCAAAATAATGTTAGTGCCAGGGAAGCGTTTGGGAGACTCAGCCTTATGCTCAATATCTGTTACAAAGCATTTACTTTTATATGAAAATTTTATTTAACCACGTAGTCCCATCAAAATTAAGAATCTCTTTTTGAAGGGAAACCTGGCCAACAAAAGGGCCTCAAGACAAACATCAAGGTTGCAACAACATACAAAGTCCAAAGCTAAATACATATTTATAGTTGTAGAAATCCATGATAACTATAAATAGAATTTGCCGTCTGTTCATCAAGCATACCCTTTGACATAGATGTCACTCATGTGCTCTCCGGTGATGCTGGTCTCATCCAGAGTCACATCTGTGGTGTTCCAGACGACGACTCGCAGGAAATGCCTGAAAATTCAAAAGCAATTATTGTTGATTCACTAGCATTTGAGGTGACCAGTGACGTGTGAAGCACTGAAGAGCAACGCAACACATACTTCTTAGCCTTGCGTGGTGTGATGTCAAAAGGAGGTCCAGGGAGGCCGATGTTCTTGGGGAAAACATCCACCCACATCTGAAGCCTTCCCTAAAGAGAGACGATGTACAGATGATGTGATGTGGCTTTGCAGTGTTACAGATGTTCTATATGTGCTGTGTCATGATATCCAACCTGAGAGAGCATGGGCTGGAAGCTGCTGTAAAGGGTCCTGGTCTCAACGTGTTCTGGGACCAGCCCTTGGGTTCTGAGCACGTGCAGACAGAGTCGTTCGCTGGCCGGGCCCAAGTGCTGATGGATCTCCTTGTTGTCCTCTGGGTGTGAAAGCATGTTAGACCTCAATTAGACCTCAGCTACACAGCATTACTCCTAATTGTGTACTGTTGGAACCAACCGTTAGAATGAAGAATCCCTATAGCACATAATATATCTGCAGGGGTTTGGTGATCAATACCAATGACTCAACAATTACTTCGCCATGTGGTGAGATTTCTGGCTTTCAAAACTTAGACCAAATACTTCCTACCCATCGGTTTTTCAACACATTTTCTGCTCAACGATGGAGGATGGTGCTACGAGTAAGCAACTGCAATCACAAGACGTTTCATTCTCAAGCCAAAAAGCTAATGATAAAGCAGTATTGTGATCACAGTATTTTGTATCATGATATGTTTTCTCTTCACTTGATGTTTCTGTTGGATCTCTGCTCTAATGAACTATCTTACTCAGCTCTATTGTGACAATGTGACTATTATTTGTGTCAATTCCTGGCACAGACCTGACAATGTTGTTGCAATTCCCTTGGTCCCCAATAGAGGGCGATAAAAGTCAAATCCCCCTTTAACTGTAAATGAGGGTTTTGAAAAATCCCATCAACATTACCAAACTGAGCCAGTGTGTAGTCTATGCCATTGAAGGTGAGTGCGGTGCCGTTGCTTTCAGTCCTGGGTTTGGACAGGCCTTTGAGACGGGCCAGGTGCTCCAGGATCTGAGACGGCTTCATCTGGTCTCGCCACTGGTTGATGCCAGAACTAGATGAAAACAGACAGATTTTGTTCATCTGTGTGGTAGAGATTTGTTGTGGTAGATAAATAGTGGTGAGATTAACAACCTCTTCTAAACAACAGGTCTGGCACATGTAGACCAGGGAGAGATGCTGAGGATCTTTAATTTCTATCAACTATACTGTTACATCTGCCATGAGGGAAGTGAACTGTGAGACTGAGCAGATCAAAGAAAGATAACCAATCAATCAAACTAATCATTAAAATCTTAATAAAATCAAAGTGAACAAGAGCAGAATGTAGGAGGATCAATTCAGCATATATTCAGAAATCTTGTCATTGGTCAAACATGACCTTTGACCTATAAACTGCCGACAGTGATGGAAGAACTTAATAATATGGATCCTGACAATTTTTTAGGACTGCTCCAGATTTTCACCACTCCAATGCATTTGTCCCTCTGCTTCAACATTTCCCGCCCCCAGCCATTGCCTCACATGCAGTAGCTCTGTGGCAGGCCGCAGTAGGAGTTGTATCGGGACAGGCAGCGGTTCTCCAGGTCGATCACCGTCTCGCCAACCTTCTCGTCACGGCTCAGAAGATCGTAGTCGTATACCGAGATCTTCAGGTCCTTGTCCTGGGGCAGGAAACACGGCATCTCAAACATCCTAAACAAAACAAAATGAAGAGTGTTTGAAGAGTGTGGTGGTACTTGTGTCTTCCCTAGTGTCTTTAAAGGAAAAATCCACCCTTATACTGATGATACTGTATATTACATTGTAAAAGTATCCGTGACGGCCAATACATTCCAGGAGTTATTTTGTGATGAAGTGTTGTAATTTACTTTTAGGTGTACACAATTTTGTCTACTTCTAGTTCAGTTAGTAATTTCCTACATTTCCCAGAATGCCTTTCGACAACCTGCAGAGAACAGGCGTGAGCTTGTTGCATTCAGTTGTGGGTTATATGCGTAGGTGAAGAGAACAATAGTGATAGTGTAGTAAGAGCAAGAGTGAAAACACAACGTGTTGTGGCTGCATTGCATTCTGGTCCAGAATGGCTGCTGAGGCTACTGTCGATGGAGAAATTGGTCTCGCTCCCCTGGATTTCTCCCTGTATGATTGTTGAACGTCTGTCTAGAAAGAAGCCCTTGCTCTCTGATTCTGAGGGGCTGACACCAAAACTTGTTTATTGTTGATGTTTTAGATAGCTGAAAGTGTATACCTTCCAAACACAGGGTTGGTGTTGTTCGGTATGTAATGGTCTCTGTCTTCAATCGTTTTCCTCCCCAGTGAAATCTTTATGTATGGATCACACTGTGAGGGGAGAAAGAACAAAAGTGGTTTGGTTCGTCTGTGTGTGAAGATACGCTGACTCGATTGCTGGTATACAGCCGTGTGTGCACGCTCCATACATTGCCATTGTTGTCTTTGGGCTGCAGGTCTGTGGCCCTGATCACGTAAATCCTGACCAGACACTCCTGAGGCCCGCTCTCCGGCAGCTGCCTGAACTGACGGGGAGGAGGGGCCACGCCTGGGTCGTCTGGCAGGGGGTACAGCTTGAATGAACCCTGCAAACACAAATCCGATTTATTTGTCCTTAACAGATTGTAAACTTTACGTCCTCGGCCTATATCCAAGCCCACAACAATTTCCTTTTCTAGAATTTCAGAAAATTAAAAAAAAAATAAAAAATCGAAAAGAAATGTAAGATTCATGAAAATACGACACATCTACATAAGGTTTGATAGCATCGATTGTTTTGAACGGGGAGTTGAAATTCTACCTTGAACTCTCCGACCACAGTGGGGTCGTCGTCCCCGTTTTCGTTCTTGCCTCGCTGCAGTTTGAAGGTGCTGCAGAAATCAGTCAGCCCATGGAACTCTGGGATATCCTCCAGTTCATTCTCATACACCTGAGAGGGCACAGTCACATTCAACTCATCTACAGCTGCAGAAGAGAGGCAACTTGCACAATTCACAATTCTTAATTCCAATTAACATGATCACAATTTATACAACACACAGAAAAGATTAAGGATGAAGTGAAAATGAAGTGAAAGTCATTTACCTTCAGGGTGTCATATCCTTTCTTGAGGTAAGGGCCACATTTTTCCCGGTCGCCGGTGGAAGCGTAGAATTTACTCCACCAATCGACCGTCTCTTTCTCCTGGTGATTGAATTGCATCATTTTGATCTTCATCAAATTGCACAATTCTTTCCAATTGCATTTGATATAAGACCATTGTTTTTTTTATGACACATTGTATGATCATAAAGTCTCACCTTCTCTACATGCTTTGTAAAAGGAAGATGTGTTGCGATTCAAAACAGAGAAGTAAACATTAGAGACAGAGCAATGACATATAAGTAAGGCTTATCAAACAGACAGACAAACAGAAAATCTGGTGAATCATAGATTGAGAAAGAAGTCCCAATTAAACTTCCATGATTGACACATTTGGACACTGTGTGCTCAAATTAAGTACAATTACAGTGCCTATTACCAATTACCAGGTAAATTAATTAGGCCTCATTCACAAATGTTTTCGTAAATTTGTCATGTGTGCGCGTACGAAACGTGGGATTCATGAAACGTGCGGGTAACCTCGATTTGTTCGTAAACAAGTGTTTATTTGATGAATGCCAATCGTTCGTAAATTGAATGCGCGTGTGTTGAAGCCAGTTTGCAGGTAAATATTGTTCAACATCGTAAAAGGCTGCAGACTGAAGTGTTGTGTTAAAGTAAACCAGGAGAAAAGAGGAAAAAGAGGAACTTGGCTAATAATAGGAGAGACCTCACTGTCGGGTGTCCAGTCGGCATTGGAGTTGGACACAGATCAGATCCAGGCTGCACCTTCATCAGATGGTAGGACTATGTTGTTGTGTTTGTAAGGTGTTCAGTCCATGTGATCAACCCATTACAAGTTGGATCATCTTGTGTTGGCAAATACGCCATTTCAGCCTATTAGGTCTTTATTTTGTACAAGGCCACTGAAACATCATCTTGTTGAGGTTTGGCGCTACTGTAATGGATGTTTCATAAAGAATAAGCTGTTCTAAGAGACTTCCCGCAACACATTTCCGCATGTTTCCAAGCAAATTCAGATACGAACAAAATGATGAATCCGACTGTGTTCGTAGAAACGCTCGTACTAGCGTTATACGATCAAATCTGATCGTACGCACGTTTTGTGAATGAGGCCTTGTGGCGCTATTGTGAAGCTGTCAGTTCATATTTTGTTAATCAGGAGTGGATGTTTTCAGCAGTGTGGTCATTAGTGAGCCCTCCGGTGTCATTGGTGCCCAAGCCTTGATGAATTAGAAAGCTATAAAAAGTAACCATACATACAAGGTGGGAGGTAGGGGACGCCATTTTGTTGACAGCAGCTGACATGCTGTACATAAACTGCAAGCCAGAGTGACACAGTGTCAAATTTGACCCTTGTCGAGTCAAATTCTGCTCGTGTTAGTGAAATCACCAAAGCTACGCACACAAAAGTTGAACCAACAAAACCAGATCCAGCAAAAGTAATAACACAAAGATTATTTTTATTATATGAGAGATAATATTTGGGATAGATTAGGATTCGTGAGATCTGAGGAAAAAACAGACAAAGTTTTGTACGAATACAGTCACAAGTTCTACCTGAGGATTTAATCATTTACCTGAGCTTCTAGCAGCGGTCTGGAATCCTCCATGGTAATAGAGACATGCGGGGAACGGGAAGACATCATCAGAGACACTGTCAACGGTGGAGAGAGAGACGAGTTAAATCATGAACACTAGCAGCAATATTCTGCTTCACGTGAGTTTTTATTATGCTTCCTTACTTTTGGAAGCCATGGCTCCCTCCGCGGTGATGACATAGGGGTCGCATCTGAACTGCTCCAGAGAAGTGACGGTGCACTGACCCACCACAGGCTTCCTGCCGAACGGACGGTGGTCGATCACCTTCAGCACAATGGGAGGCGTGTACATCTCATCCTTGGGAAGGAACTGAACAGGAGGAGGTCAGAAAACAATGAGTTAGTATTATTATGTCAGGTAGGTTTTGCAACAGCGGTTTGATTGGAATAACTGGGTAGTTAGCATGAGCAGCGGTAGCCACCGTGGCTGAACAGACAGGGAGAAGAGCGCCACCTACAGGAACTCAAACTCCATCAACAGAAAACCCAAGGAGAAAGACGTCACAGTGCTGGACACACTGTTTGATTGACAGGTGATCTCTAAAAATGAATAATTGTTGGCTGGTGAGGAGACAGACACACACACACACACACACACACACACACACACACACACACACACACACACACACACACACACACACACACACACACACACACACACACACACACACACACACACACACACACACACACACACACACACACACACACACACACACACACACACACACACACACTCCCAGCCCCTCCCATATATTACCACTTTGAGAAGGAGGACGGAGCCGGGGAAGTTGGGGCTCTTCTTCATATTCTTGATGACGGCTGACTCCACCCTCTCTCCCCCACACTCCACCACCAGGCTGGGCGAAGACACCGTGGCCAGCTGGTAGGGCTTCATGTTGCGTAGACCCCATGCCAGGATCTGGACACACACACACACACACACACACACACACACACACACACACACACACACACACACAAGGTGTAAATCCATTCACACACACAGTATCTGAGCGTCTGTGAGTGTAGGTTGTGTGTTACCTCCACAGCAGTGAGCTGCACCACGGGCCGGATGCCCTGAGGGACCATGTAGAGGTTCTCTGCTCTCTTCGGGGGAACCAGGGGAAGCTCTGACTCACCCGACTAGACAGAGGGGAGGACAGACACATACCGGGTGAGCAGCTGAAAACTGGAAAACGATCTCAGAGAATAAAGACAAAAAACTGATTTATGATTCTCTCCCTGTTAGGTTTGACCCGATAATCGGTTGGATTCACAGCAAAGGAGGCGGTAGTACGGTGCAACCAAACGGTGTTTATTCACCCACAAAATGACATAAGACAACCTGGATGACAACAATGAGCTGCCTGGCTATGAGCAGCTAACGAGTCAGATAAACACTGGCAGCCTTATATACTCAGGTCATTAACCTGGATGCTACCAACTATAGGGGTGTATGTAATGACAATCAACAAGCCAATATACTTCCCCTTTAAAATACCATTTTTATTGTTATGTTGGAGGTTGTTTTTTTTGTTTCTCCCTCTAGGTCTCTCGCTCCCCTCTACCTCTCCTCCCAGGTTCCTGGTTTGGTGCCCAGTGCAAAGGAGGCCAATCTTCAATCAACAATCGGCAGCAACCAATCGGTGGCCTCCTTGACGCTTTATAAAGCCCTGGCACTTCCTGGAAAACTCTCTCTGCTCTCTGTTTGCGGTTGGGTGTGTGTGTGCTGGAAGCTCATGGCCATTTCCTTGTTTTAGTTTCTGTAATTAAGTCCAACCCTTATGTTTTGTGTTAGTTTGTATGACACCTGGAGCAGGTAAGGGGCCCTACATTGGCCCCTTACCTGCACATAGTGACTTTCTGTTACTCCACTAGGTTAGGCGTGGATGGCACCCTCTGTATGTTTTGTTTGGTTAGAGCAGCCAGGAGTAGGTTTTTGTTTCAATGTTCTTTTCTTTGGATAGTAGGTGAGACCTCTCCTTCTGAGTTAGTTCTGGTTTGCGTTTGTTCTTGGATTTGATTTGGCATCCCTCGGGCTCCTTGTTGTCCTCCGTGTTAGATCACCCCTACTGTGTCTAGGGAATATTGTAACTACCTGCAAAGAACCCACACTAAATAATATTTCACTATACTCTTGCGTATCAGTGTGTCTGTCCTCCTGCTGGTTCATCACAATAATCACATTTATGTTGTCTCCCCTCACCAATTATTCTCCTACCATACTGGGGTTGTAACAAGTGCTCAGTAAGTAAGTACGCCTTTGTTACACTCCTTCTGATATGAGTCACCCGTGTGTTGTAGTAGTACTCCAGGAATCACAATACGTTGTGTACTAGTGTGTATGAGTTCCTGCTCTCTCTGATCTACCATGATCCCCTCTTTCTCAAACAAGACTTATCATGGTTATCGTCTGTTGACTCTGGGATTTCAACCTGTATGTAATGGCCCTCAAACTCCTTTGCATTGACTGGTTGGATGTTGAAGGGTACATAGCGGATTTACAGATAGATTTACATCTCTGCTCATCCTTAAGAAACTCTTATTTTTGTGTTTGGAAAGAGATGCAGTGTTTATCTTGGTCACGACCCCCTTTGGACCTGGTCTTAACTTGATCTTGACTAGACCTGGTCTTGGAATTGACTAACGTGGTCTTCACTCCAGCCTCTCTCCATCTCCTAGAGAGCATTGCCATGTTATAAATAGTGCTGAGTTTGTAAAACCTTGTCTTTAAGGATGAGTTCGGCAGCCACCAGCACCTCCCCTGCCCTTTGGCCTCTCTGGATGATGCGATGCCACAGCAGCTTGGGTTTCTGCTCCATGCCCGGGTTCAGCTTCACCAGCGGGGTGCAGACGCTCCGGCCCAGCAGCTCATCCTTCCCCTGGGCAGAGAATAACATCTGGTTCAAATCCACAATCCCGCAGACAACTGATGTAACAACTCTTCCAGTGTCTCAAAAATATTTATGGACTCTAATGAAGATTTTCCACCTGTAATCATGGGATTCTGTCATTAATTTCAGGACTTAACTTTTAAATCACGCCAATTGCAGATATGTTTTGAGACATGCCACTGAAACTCATCAAGTTATTCTGCTTTTCCCTCATAACAATTATCTGCATTTACCGAGAAAATCCAACAGGTGAAACCGCAAAAGAGACTTCATTAAGCACTGAGACACCGTGGCTTGGACCAATGTTTTGAGTACTTTTCTCTATGTACATTTGCAGCAATGTACCACTTGGTCGTTGTCGTAGAACTCCAGCACAACGTCAGGGGGGCGGTGGGCGATGTTCTGGGGGTCCCCGTAGATCTGCACATCATCGAAAATCAGAGTCTGGTCCCAGGTTGGATTCAGCGTTGACGGCAGCTTCTCTGTCGTCTTACTAACATGCAGGAAGGACACGTGCGCGTACGGATCTGTGACATAAAAACAGGTAGTTAAAGTCTAAGTTGTTTTTTTTCCTATCCAGAGAAAACAGAAATTTCTAAATGGTAAAATTCATCAGTAGTCTTGATCGATACTTGATTTGAAAGCATTTGAAGTATTTGACCACAAAAACAGGAGTTACCAGAGAAGCTATCTTTGTCCATGGACACCAGGTTCCTTGCCTGATAGACATAGACACGGAGATGGTACATATATTCCCCTAGAGAGAAAAGACAGACATGAGTAAAAATATGTCTAACGGATAAATGTACCAATATCAGAAGTGCTTTCCGTCTATAATTGTGTTTGTTTGTATCACTCACTCTCAAAAGAGCAGGACACCGTGGGCGTGTTGGCACCAAACAGCTTGGTGGTGTCGCCCTTGGAGCCTTTGTCCTTCTCCTCGGTGTCGATGCCCTGCAGAGTGAACCAACAGGACATCAGGGAGGGTTTTCACCTGGTTCATGAGTCACATTACAAAAGAAACAGACCACGGCGCTGGAGATGCACCTGAATACCTGAGTAAACATTTGACGTATTGTGGCTCAGTAGGCTCAGATCCAACTCATTCCATCATGTAATACCGGTTTTACTAGCTAGTAAAACTAGGTAAGTGATCGGGCGTTCGGCATCAGGAACAATATTCCCCAGTAACTTCGGCTGGCGAAAACGCTCTTATTTTGAAATCACTTCTTAAAACTCACTTTTATTTAATGATCTTTTATTGATCTTTTATTGATCTTTTATGTTTTTTACTTTTTTTTACTTTCTTTTTACTTAATTTTTAGAAAAAGAAACGGAAAAGATATGTCTATTCTGTACTCACCAGCGCCCCCTCCAGTTTGAAGATGGCGGACGCTCCAAGGCGGTCTTCTGGCGCCATCTTCCTCCTCCAGCGCCTCCGACGGAACGTGTCCGATGAACGCTCCTTCCTGTGGAACTTCCAGCCAATCAGAGAGGAGAACTCCCAGCCTTCCGGGTCACCCTGGTCCCGCCTCTGTGACCAAAAAAAAAAAAAAAAAAATGCACCCAGAATGCATTGTGAGCTCAAAACTCTTTACTGAATGAGTGAACACAACCCATGTCGAGCATCTGTCACTGATTCAGATCACACAATGCAATACAGATTACTTGTCTCCTATCAAACATCTCTATTACATCTCATTCATAGGAAATGTATCTTCATCTCCAGCCTGCATTAAAAGTAGGTTACAATGTTTTTTTAAATATGAACGCCGCCACAGTATATGACAATACTGCCATCCTGTCCCTGTGTGCTGACCTCCATATCGGCTCCAGCAGAGGGCGCAGCTCTCCTCCGAGGCCGGAACTGCCTTCTTCTGCGGTGGACGTGGTACACCTTCTCCGCAGGCACCCAGGACCGAGGCTTGTCGTCTGGAGGAATGGTCACCCCGTACTCCCAGCCTGGAGACGTACAGTAAATGCAGGGTTGAGAATCAGAGACATTCACTTGCCATCGTTTCGTTATGGTTTGGGTGCAAGAACATTTGGGAATTTATTTTTAAATTCTGTTTAAGTTTTAATTATTATTTTTTTAATTTCATAAAGTTCCCTCCCATAATGCCTTTATAAATGAACTGTTCGGACCATGATCATCCACGGCTCTGTTGACATCCACGGTCCACTCGTCCTCCCAGCTCCAGCCTGGAGGACAGTCAAACTCCTCGGGGCTCTGGCTCTTCTCCCCATTCTGCACAACACAGTGAGAATGAGTAAATGAGTTGAATGTATGGGAGAGAATGCGTGTATGTGTGTGTGTGTGTGTGTGTGTGTGTGTGTGAGTGTGAGAGCGTGTGAAGGAGACAAAGAGAAACTGTGTTTGCGGGTATGTTATTTACCCAGGCAAATCAATTAAAAACAGTGTGGTGTGTGTGTGTGTGTGTGTGTGTGTGTGTGTGTGTGTGTGTGTGTGTGTGTGTGTGTGTGTGTGTGTCCAATGTCTTTACTGCCACACTGCATCCTATTTTCTTGCGAGTGTGTTCTCACCACATCGGTGTAGGGCTCGGAGGCAGCCTTAAACTCTCCGCCGGGGAAGCGAGTCTCATTTTGGAACACCTCGTCCATGAATTCGGTGTGTCCTGCATCTGCCTCTGTCAACAGGCTGCAACACAAAGCAAGACAGTCGACAGGCGTCAAGACAGTCGACAGGCGTCAAGACAGTCGACAGGCGAGCGGGGAGCCTTCCACCCTGCTGAAGTGTCCCTGAGCAAGACACTGAATCCCTACCGGTGCTGTTCTGTAGCTGACCCTGACCTCTGACCTCCCGGTGATCAATAATGCATCACATTATTGAATGAGGAAGATGTTGTGAAAGAGAAGAAAAGGGTCACATGTTTTGACAGTGGCTTTGTTTACATGCAGGGAATAACTCAGCTATTGGTCACATTCATGTTAAGTTGTTTACAACCTTAATAGCCTGTGATTGAGTCTCCCTGTTACCATGAAATACCAAATTAACAGAATATTCCTCTCACTAGCCAGATACCCCAGACACCCCCTTCCTGACAAATATGTTACAGGCCATCTTACGTTCACTATAATGAGTCACGGAGGTCAGGAACAGCAGGCTACAGTTGCAGCTGGAAATGCACTCAGCCCTAGAAATGCACTGATGACGCCAGCATGGAATAGCTGACAACTACGGCTGAACATTGTGAGCGAGGACTGGTGGGAGAGGGTGGTTATGCTGGAGTTTACAGATGAAGAATGGAAAGAAAACTGTTGCATGTCACAGCCAAGCCTCTAATGCCTCTAATGATGCCTTGCCCCCCCCCCCCCCCCACTGTGTGTGCAGCCACTGTATCATTTGTAATGGGTTGCATTTGTCTTATATAAGTTAGTGAGCTGAGTTGTTTTTTTTGTATTGTCAGCAACAAATTCATAACCCTAAGTTTGCACAGATGGGAAATATATATATATAAATAAAATTGAAAGGAGTAAGATGTGCAATTTACATGCAAAAGTAACCTGTTTAATATTGGAATAAACCTTCTGCACCACGTTTCTCATAATAAATAAATAAATAAATAAATAAATACATAAATAAGGAGTTCTGACAAAACCAGGTAACTAAGAATAATCCTCCATGCAGGTAAAGAAGATTTGAGTTGGCGCTTGACCACTAAATGCTCCAGCAATCATCACATCACGAGGGAAAGTGTTGCTCCGAGGGTAGAGGAGTCCAGCTGGCTGGCAGCGGCCGGTATTTTGTCATTAAATCATGGTTTGAGTCATGAGAGGAATGTAAACAATGGAGAGTGGACTTATCCCACTTCCTCTGCTCGTGTCGACGCAGGCAGAATTGTGTGTGTTGAGTGTGGAGAAACACACTCGAACAATATCTTCGCGACTGCAACTTAATATTTTCCATCAGCCTTATCAGACGCCAGGTTCCTGTACACAGAATATAGCAGCCGGTACGCCAAGCAACGCTGCACCATCACATCTGAAGTTCTGTTTATGTTTCTGTGGCTAAAACAAGAGTTCAGCTTTCCAGTCGTTTTCTTGGGGCAGAAAAACAATTTAAAATAAAGTAAAATAAATTAGTAAAAAAGTAAAAGTAAATAAAGTAAAATAAATTGACCCTGACAGGTCACCATAAAACCACAAGTTGTTTCTCTCTCTATTTATATTTTAGACAATAATAGTTGCAGACTGTGGTTCACTCGACCCTTATTGTACTCACCCTTTCTCTGGGTCGATGAACCAGGCACCCTCCCACTCCCATCCTCTGGGGGGCAGGAAGTACTCTTGCTTCAGCTTCAGCTTGCCCGTCACATCGGAGAACTTGTAGCGTCCCACCAGTCCCGTGGTCCCCCAGCTCCCAAATACCTCGGCCTGGTTCTCATACTATAGAGCAACAACACATACAGCATGCTGGGTTTTAGGTAAATGTCTAACTAAACAAAAGTTACATGATGTACCTCAGATCAGGAATTATCAGAGGGAGAATAACTTCAAAGATTTAAAACATCCTTGCGAGCTTTACCAAACCTTCAACATTGTCCTGCTTTGGGCTGTGCAATATCTTATGAGAAAATAGGAGTAACATGGTTCATTTTATCAGTAAGACATAGAAAACAGACTCTCTCTTAAGAGCAACGTACCAGCTCAGCGAAGACGCTGAACGTTCCCTCAGAGAAAGAGTTGAACTTCTTCTCGTGTGCAGACAGACCCAGCCACATGTTGACTCTAAGCTTCACCGGCACCTTCAAGCCCTTGTTCTTGTCCATGGGGTACTGAGAGGGAACAAAACACCACACACACACACACACATTAAAGAGGCTAGCACCACCTTGCACCCAGCACCCAGAGAAATGATTCACCCAAGCTGTTGAGACATCGTAAACATTTCCCACCACCTTCTCGGGTTGTGTACCTGCATGAAGATGGTCTGCGTCCTGCCACAGTGCTGCCCACAGGCCTGATCGCTGTACGTGGAGTAGAGGACCTGGTGAGCTGGGATGCGGCTGTAGGCCACCCTCTTCTCACCCCTCAGCATCCAGATGACCACGTCCGGCATGCTGTTCTGGGGCTGGAGAGAGATTAACACACAATAAATACAATGTGACTGGATGCAAGTGTACTTCGGAGCAGCAGACAAACTGGAATGTAATACAAACAAGTGGAAGGAAACACAGTGGCATATTACAGCTCAATGCTAACGCTAACCTTTTAAACCAGTGTGTCAACACCATGCTACCTCAATGCCTCACTGTCCCATATTGCAATAATATTTACTGAATCCGCTCGTAACTCTGAATCAAAAGTGTCCTTCAAAATAAAATCATGCTACCATTATGTGGCAACTTCACAGCAAAATTGTTAAAGGACAATTCCGGGATTTTTAAACCTGGCCTCTATATCCACAAAATCGCCTATTATACCGCAAAATAGGTCCAAAAAGTTTCAGAATTGGTCCGGTAGATCAGCTCAGTCGGCAGTCCAGGTGATCTATAAAAGCAAGAGGGTTGACTTGTTGCAGGAAGAGGATGGTGGAAACCTAAATCAGCGTTGGAGACGTGTGTTGGAGTATAGAAAGCGTAGTTTAGAGTATTTGTTTTTCCCAAAGATAAAAAACAACAACAACGGTTCATTTTTGTGCATTTCCGAACTGTGCCAACAAAATGTTGAGGACCGTTCACCACCGTTCATTTCAGAGCGGGACTTCTCCTTGAGCTAGACTTTAGTTTTCTGGTTAAAAAAGGTCTATTTCTGTAGCGATCCTTTCAGTAATGTTGTGAATAAGAACACAAATTGTCACACTTGTCAGACACACGAATAACAATCTGAGCCTGTCAGTGGCAAAATCAAGCACTTTTAGTGGACGTACTTTGACCGCCTGCCTATGCCCCTACAGATTACGTTGCAGCCATTGAGCCGTTTAGAGACTGCCAACTGAACCGATCTACCAGAGCAATTCCAAAACTTTTTGGACCTATTTGCGATATAATAGGCAATTTTGCGGATATAGAGGCCAGGTTTAAAAATCCCAGAATTGTCCTTTAATTCATTGGAATAATTTCATTAGTTTATACTCAGAAGTGCAAAAATCAACATTATGTCAGTGTTAACTTTTGAACACCCAGAGCCACATCAGCTCTGTGAGTGGAAGATCTGCTGGTACCTCCTCTGACAGCTGCTTGAGCTTCTCCACCCACGCCTCTATGTCTGCCAGAGTGTCTTTGATCTCTGTGGTCTGCTCTCTCATGCGTCTGGCTCCCTCCATGATGGTGGTCAGGGCGCTGTCTCGCAGCACCTTGATCTGGATGTCCAAGGACGTCAGGTTGGGATGGCCCTGCAGCTCGGGCATTGGGAAGCTGCAGGAAGAGTTGGGGTCAAATTACAATCGGTTCAGTCAAATCAAAATGCAAACTGGAGTTCTGTTATGTGGAAATGTGGAGCCGGGATGAAGCGTTGTGTTCAACTGATTCGGGTTTTTGCACTCAACACCCCTGTCTGTCTGTTTCAGTAGGTGCTGGCTGATGACCCTGGACTGAACTAGTGGACCAAATAATAGACCAAATAATAGACCTACAGTTAAACCTGACCACTCCCCTAACAGCAAATACCTGATATTATTGCATATGTATATGGCACATATTTTTTTATTCTATTGGTATTATTTTCTTATATCTTTTCATATATTTTAGTGTGAATTTTATAATTTATTTTTTTAAATATTTTTTTATATTTTACAATGTTATATTGTATTCTTGACCTTTGCCTTTACAGTACTTGCTTTTATTCTTGTTTTGTTTTTATTTTTCTCTTGCTATGTTTATTGTTTATTGGTATTGTTTATTGTTCCTTGTATGTGAAAACATATTCGGCAATAAACCTGTTTCTGATTTCTGATTAGTTTTCAGTTCAGATTCTGAAGAAGATCTACTTTGTGAACTGACCCCAAATCTAATAAGGAGGCTAGTTGCAAACAGAAAAAATAAAATGTAAAAATAGTTTTTATATTAATATTATCAAGCGGAGGTGTTTTCTGTACTGCCTGTACCATAATGCCCTATAACTATCAGCATTTTAATCCATTTCCCCACTAGGCTCGATAAAGTTCATCTCATATAATTCCCCCCCCCCCCCCCCCAACACCATCTCCTCTTCTTACCTTTCTATGTCTTCAATGAGTTGAGTGAGCAACTTCAGCCACAACTCCACTAGTTGGTTGTCATTGGCTTTACCCAAGATGGCAGTTTTGAGCGCTTCCAGGTTCGATCGCTGTAACAAGGAGCAGAACAGGGGCGGGGAGTTAAACCGATACAGGAGACGTGCAGCCAGTCCTGGTGTCCCCGTATCACACCGCTGAGTCTGGCTCTCACACTGGTACAGGTACACACATGCACCAAACAGCAGTAGCATGTGATAAAAGGGCTAAAATAACAACACCTGGCATTAGAGCTAGCTGATTCAAATCCAATCATCTCAACTCACAGGAAGAAAAAAAAACACTTACCAGGTTATGAGTGATGCAGAGGATGATGTTGACAGAGTCCAGACGATGGCTGATGTCCTCCCAGAAGGACGTGACCACCACCACTGGCTTCGTGTCAGACCAGGGCAGGTAGTAGTAGTGGTTACCTGTTACCAATTAAAAAGCCACAAGTGTTATTTGACCTCTACACAGTAAAAGAGGGGTGGCATTTCCTGTTGAATTCCTGTGTCGCTCTAAGGCAACTAACACTGCCACAGCTAGGGGTTCAACTCCCACTGGGGCCCCCCTGCTGAAACTACATGGTACTGTAAGATGAGTTGGATAAAAGACTGTTAAATGGCATACTCATAGCAAAATGCTCTGGATTAAAGTGTCAGAAACCTTTTGGCCAGGAGGCAACTTGTAAATATCAAAGTCACTTTAGTGAGATTTGAATGAAAAGAGAACAAAAATGACATTTCTGATCTTGTTTTATAGGAAAGTAACTGATTTCTAGTTTTTGGACGAGGTTTCTTTCTTTCCCAACACGCCCCGTCGTATTTTCCTACCGCTGTCATAGTCTTAGTTAATGGGCAGATGGGAGTTTTTCTTACTCACCATCAAATACTGCACAGCTGTACTGGGTGGTGGAGGCCAACGGCTTGCAGGTGGTGTCCAGTTTGTTACCATAGTTACCGATGCTGACCTCAAACTGGATTGGTTCCCCGGGTTCCTGTAACATGCCGGCGCTGTGGAAGACCGCGCACAGGCAGTACTTCCTCCTCCTCTGGTACTTCTGAGGTAGGGAAGGAGACGGCGAAGGAGGGGAGGGAAGGAAAGAGAGAAGGGGGTCAAGGGAGAGAGAGAGTTAGGATCTCTTGTATCGAACGAAAGAAGATGGACCTTTTAGTCACCCAGAGTCCTTTAACCACAGTGAGTCAGAGTCACCATACCTGGGCCACCAAGATGTCGTCACTGGAGATGCTGTCTACCGCCTTGTCTGCTTTGCCGTCCAGCTTAGTGGACAGCTCCACCAGGATCCTGCCCCTGTACGCCACCCCCTCTCCCTGTGCAACAACAACATTCATCGGTGGGTCTTAAAGCATCGCTGTGAAATGTTGAGAAGCCATTAAAAAGAGAGGCAGGAGTGAACTAGAAGAGAGGAATCAGCTAGCCTGATAAGATACCGACCACTAAAGTGACAATGTTTTTGGTTAGGTTGACCAAGCAGGGTCATAAATAAAAAAGTGAAACCTGTCTAATCTAGTAGTCTAAAGCAATACCTTGCCATAGTTGAGGTCCTCATAGGGGTCTGGCAGGCCGGTGAACTCTCTGGGGCTGCCGTACAGGTTGACGTAGCAGGGCCCGAAGGCGGGCAGGAAGCCCACCTCGGACGTCCCCGTGGTGGCTGGAGGGACGCGGAAAACAGAGTTAGCCTCTTTGTGATTCGACTTCGCTGAGCAAAGCTGAGCAAAGCTTTGAGGTTAGTAGGTCAGTGCTGCTGTGTTTGAGGAGGAGGTGAGGAGATTGGCTGAGGCGGAAACGGTGAATGCCGGACAGACGGCGGTTAAGCGAGTGGCGCACACTATGATGACGACACACGGGAGTTAATAAACATGTAAAACCTACTTTAAGCACTAACGTTGAAACAGAGCACAGCTTTGCACACATACAGTATCAGACTTAGTTTGGCACATACACACACACACACACACACACACACGCACACACACACAATATGCTTATTACATCAAATCCCATGCACATGCTACACAGAGCGAAAAAAGAGCACAGGTGAACCTTCAGATGATGATATTTCCCCATTTCCCGCAAGTTCCTCTATTCCAGGAGAGAAAGGACAAGGCAAGTACCATTTAGAAGTCAATAGAAACAGGCTCATGATGAAGAGTAACAACTGTCAAGTAGTAGTTTTTCACACATCAAGTCATACAACAAGGAATATCTCAGGTTACATCAACTCTGAATGCTGGAAACATCATTTTTTCCAGTCATCCAGCTTTATTAGAGATTTAAAGTTACACTGCTCCTCGGGTTTTGACTTAAAATACACAATGCAGCAACTTCACTACTTGTGATTGTGTTTTTTTTTACAGTTTACTTCCTTGATTTTCATCCCTGCCCGGTGAATCATACCTTCCACCTCTCCACCGGAAGAGGCTATCTTGGCCAGGTTCAGGTACATGGTGCCGATGGCATCATTTCTGGTCAGGCGGTCCCTGCGGTTACAAACGCAACGTCAACGTTAGACTGAGATGATGTGGTAGAAAACACGCCTGTTGCGTCATCATGTTGCGCAATCATGTTTGTACGTACAAAGCCACCCATCTCCTTACGCGGTAGATCCCAGTAATTTCACTGGAGGATGGTCTGAATGTTGGTCACGTGACAAATTAGAAGTTTTTGAAGTAACTAACATAGCTGGACACACATCGTGGAGTAGCCATCCAGAGAAACTGACAAGAGTACTCCATTCCTTGATCAAGTAACATAATGATATGGAGATAAGGGTTAGGGCGTGAGACCCAACTACCAACTGCCATGACAAAGAGTGGATCAGTGGATCTCAAAGGGGGGAAATGATGTGGTAGAAAACACCCCTGTTGCATAATTATGTTGCACAATTATGTTTGTACGTGCAAAACTACACCCCGTTTTCCCGGAGAACAAGTAAACAGAAGTATTCATCTGATAAAGAACGAGTAATCGCCCCTTGAGGACCAACGCCGGGTTCACACCGGACGCGGAACGGCGCCGATTGGCCGCGGCCTGCAGCGATGGTTTCGGCGTCTGGTCTAAGATTTTCTCGATTCGTGAGCGAATGTGTCAAGGTGGGCAGGAAGTCAGACACAGGAACGGCATAGAGCATCCGATCAATTTTCGAAATATAACAAATTTCAAAATAAAACACCCTGATTAATGGTATTTCTCAGTTGTGTCTAAACTTTTACCATCTATGTGTCTAGACAGAGAGCGAGAGAGACGAGCAGGCACACAAACACGCAGAGAGAGAGAGAGAGAGAGAGAGAGAGAGAGAGAGAGAGAGAGAGAGAGAGAGAGAGAGAGAGAGAGAGAGAGAGAGAGAGAGAGAGAGAGAGAGAGAGAGAGAGAGAGAGAGAGAGAGAGAGAGAGAGAGAGAGAGAGAGAGAGAGAGAGAGAGAGAGAGAGAGAGAGAGAGAGAGAGAGAGAGAGAGAGACGAGCAGGCACACGCACAAGCCGAGAGAGAGAAAGACCAAACCCCTACCAGCGGAGATCAGTGCTGATCGGTTCTGGTGTGAACAACCAAACTCCTTCTACCTTCTAGATCGCGGCGCTTCCTTTTCTTTCCGCGTCCAGTGTGACCAGGGCGTAAGCCAGCACACACACACCATGCACTGGTCAACACACCATGCACTGACCACGCACTCACGTGACAAGTTCTGGAAGCCAAAGCCACTACTAACCAGTTGGACTGATTCCACCATGATGCTACAACTCTCAGGGAGTAGTTAGACCAAAACTGGATATAAACTCATGTATGCTCTGCAGACCACCACAGGTCTTTACTGGAACAGAATAAAGGTCTTGATATAGCACATCTCTTTTATTAAAGAAAGAAAGAAAAAGCTACAACAATGACACTATGCTCGCCTTCACACCTGTTAAATAACATGCAAGTTCAGCTACATGTGGGTGTAGACCAGTGGTTCTGCAGGACCACCACCCTGCTGGTTTTTATTTGGGACGCCAGGTGACTACAGCTAGCTACCTGGTAGGACAGGACTGGACCAGGACTGAGAGCCGCTGCTGTAAACAAAACACCGCTCACTGTTTCCAGGTTTCAGCGGCGCAACGATCGGCTCCAGGATGTGAGCTGCTTTTCACCTTCTGAGGGTCACCTAGTTTTGCTAACCTTTTCCCGTGCACGTATTTCCCTCTGGCCTTCCTGGACACGAGTTATTTGACTGTTAGCTCACTCATAAAGCACACACACACACACACACACACACACACACACACACACACACAATACTGACATCAGGGTAAGGCAGTGCCAGAATGTGCTATGGAGGAGAGAAGGGAGTGGACTCAGTACAGCCTGAGTCATAGCTACCACAGTACTCTCATGTGGTTGGTAGTGGGGCATGGGAATGCAAACACAAATGCATGCGCGCACACACACACACACACACACACACACACACACACACACACACACACACACACACACACACACACACACACACACACATGACCAAAGAGAGACACTGCGGTACTGTTTCCCAACCCCGAATAACTGTGCTATAGTAGAGAATTGAATAACGTTGCTTCCGTACATTCCTTCCAAAGTGAGGCTGGTGCTACGAGACTCTAATAAAACTGTATCTGAACGTTTGACCCGTTTCACTTACCAGTCAAAGACCGTCAGCTTGATGCGCTCGCACATGGAGGGGAACTACAGCAGGAGATGAGAGGAATCAGGTTGAGTCAGGTTCTCAGAGGGAGGCTGGGATGTTATTGGTTGTGATCCCTGTGATATTTTAGTGCCCGTTACCTTGACTTGAAGGTTCAGCACTTGGTTCCATTCAGGGTTGGCATCCCTCTCGATGACCTGAGTACACAGCTGCAGAGAGACGGCGAAACCACACGTCAGCTTCACTGCACAGATGTTAGCTAACAATACAAACATCCAACACCGAGAGTTTTTCCGACAAGAACCTTTTTGCCAGCGAAGCGAGCCTCTAGGAAGGGATCCACCAGGTTCTTCTTGTTTCCCTCTTTTCCAAAGATTTCTTTCACCGACTGGATGAACGCATCGTCCACTGAAATGAGAAGCAAATGGAGGAACTCAATCCACAGAGTTAAGACAGAATACTGAAGCAATATCGATCAGTCGTTGATCTACTACTCGTCTTACTCTGGGGAATGTCCTCGGCCCTGAACACCTTGAGTGACATGGTGGCCCATCGCAGAGTCACGCCGGCTGGCAACAGCAGGTTACTCTCTATGTCATCCTGGTCATCGTTGGGCTCCATCTTCTCCACCTATGGGAGGGAGGGGAGGGAGGGAGGGAGGTGGACGGGGAAAGAGAGAGACACACACACACACAGTCCACATATTTACATGGGAAAGAGGAAGCAGCTCGACCGGTAAAAGTCAGCTGAGCGTTCGGCGGGTCTTACCGGCGGCTCGTCTCGGGGCCCCACGATGAAGAGGCTGACTTTGAGGTAACCCTTGGCCCCGGCGCTGACGTCATCGTGTTCATTCAGCAGCAGCCACTTCCTCATGACGCAGTGGGCTGCAATAACATATACACAAGGAGTCCGTAAAAACATAGACAACACAATCAGGTAGCGCGTACAGGTAAACAAAGCTGCCCGGTGAAAAACTTGCATCTCCAAAAGTCAACATTTTAGGGGAAAACAGCCTCGTTTTCAACTTGACCACCATGTGAAAGGGTGAAAGGGTTTCATAAGACCGAGGTTGGTAAAATCAAAAAAATCTGGTTGACTGAATCCTTCAAAATAAAGTTAAAATCATCAAGATGGGAGTTTGAGGTTTTCACACTACATCAGCAAAAGGCTTTCACAAAAATGGACCACAAAGGCACCTTCATATCCATCTGTGTGCACACATCAACTCCTGCAAGAACATATCACGCACACGCACGCACGCACGCACGCACGCACGCACGCACGCACGCACGCACGCACGCACGCACGCACGCACGCACGCACGCACGCACGCACGCACGCACGCACACACACACACACACACACAATAACCTCCTATCAACTAGTGAAAATGACACACAGCTCATGCAAATCCAGCCTGTGGTTCTTGCGACGAGCTTACCGGGTTCATCGTAGACAAAGCCGACGTCCAGCTGTGAGAGAGAGAGAGAGAACAGGAAGAGATCACCCACAGTGATACGAACACACTCAACACATTATACGGCACTGATGTGTGATGGATGAGAGTACCTTGAACTCCCCCATGAGGCTGTCGGCCCTCAGAGAAAAGGAGTTATACACCTGCAGAGAAGAAGAAGAGAAGTTACAGCGGCACAGGGGGACGTCTTTATAGGACGGACAGGACGGCAGAAGATCTACTCACTCGAATGCTGATGTATTGATCGAACAGGTCCGATGGGAGCATGTGCACATTGTAAAAGAACATCTGCAAAAATAGATGAATATTAGCCCCAGTTTGCACGAGAACAGAAAACAGTACAACACAACTCAACATTGTATTGGTCAGCTTAACCCTGAACCTGGTTCCACCTGGTTCCAGGTCTGTCTGAGCTCAACACAGCCGTCTGTGCCCGAGTGAAAGTGAGAGTACCTCGTCGAAGAAGGGGTTGTTGCCCCTCTTGATCCTCGTCCTGTGGGTCTGCCCGCCCACCTTCACCTTCACCACTGGCCTGATGTTGTTGCCGGCCAACTGACGAGCCTCAATGATCCGCACGCGGATCTGAAAGACAGAGTAGTCGGTCTGTAGGTATGACTGTGATTGATAAGAGGGTAAATCTGTACGAGAGCACCTGATTTGGACCATTTACACAGTCGCCTTAGAGATACTACATCAACACACTCACCTGGAAGTCCTGAGGTTTGTTGGCTAGTTGGTGGCGAGTTCGTGAACTCCTGGCCAGCTGCTTGTTGGGGTTGGCAGGCTGACCGGGGGAGGAACCACCTGTAGAGCCACTCTGACCCCCTTCCGTCACGCTCTCATCACCCTTCCTCGCCACCCCCAGCTGGTGAACAGGAAGACCTGGTTCTCAGAGACTAAATACTGATGACTGATAACAGCAGTTTACAGGAGGAGTTTACCTCATTACACAAAAGTTGAACCATATCCTGCTCATTGTGTGACCTGTTTAGTTTGGCTGGTGAGATACTGCACATGGGATTTTGAGAGCAGAACATGATGGCGCTAATCTGATTTGCTTCTACCACTGAAAGGTCACAGCATGATACTGGACCATCGAGGCTCATAAACATACCGGCGTCCCCCGTGGCATCTCCTCCCTGGGGGTCGTTTGGGTTCGGCGTGGCATTGGCTGGAGGATCATAGCCAATCACAAGGTTGATTGTAGCCTGGAAAGAAAATGATTGGCTGGTCTATCATTTCATGGTATCATACTCATGACTCTATTTATCCACGCTATGCCGAAGCAAAAGAAAGACAACATTGAATTTTGCTACATCTGTAAATTCACATTGGCAGAAGAGAAACTTACTCCAATATTCTGACCGCTTTCATTGACCAAAGGCACATTTTTGGATGGCAATGATTTCATTTTACCCGTTGAAAGGTCTCTGAGAGAGATTTTGGTAGAACCAAGGAATCTGCAGGGGAAAACACAGTATAGAGCCATTAGATACAGAAACAGATCTGAGTCTAACTTAAGATAGGTTTATGCATCACCAAGAGACTAACTGGGGTAGATACACCGGGGTGGAATTCCTTGGGAAATGAAATTTCTGCAACGATTTCCTGATTTGGGTTAAAGGAAAAACACGCTGACCCTGACAGACAACAGGTCAACAATTCAATTTATTATTTACATCTGAATTTACGGACCACACAGAGAGAAAATGCCTTTTGTATGCTCAGTGAAGTCACTTCCACAAAACAGGCATGGGGATGGGACTCCACCCAGAGCTAACAAACCCTGCCCACCCAGACAAACCGAACACACCCATGGACCAGGACTCGGTCAACACTGCACAGAAGCTGCCAACCACTGATTGGGCAATCTGTGTAGATCACCTGTGAACATCCTCACTGAGGAGCGAAATGTTTCTCAGGGTTCATTTGAGTCCCAGGTAGAGGGTGGAGTGGACCCACTACTTCTCTAGGGAGTCACTGCCTTGTATGAGAGGTCAACATTAAACACTGATATGGAGACAGAATCACACACAGTAATACAGATTGTTCTTCAATAGGTGATGAATTCTTGGTGCCAGAGGGAACACAACATGTTGACTTTGGCTTGGACTCTTAAACCTCTGATACCGATACTTGTGTCGGTGAAGTCAATACCAATAACAAACACTTTCACATTCAATGCTTTGTGCTAAATTAAATATATTTAATATTTCTCTGCTTTTAGTTTGAAATCTAACAATCACGTTCCTCTGGTGAACTCTTCCTGAGACAACAGGAATGAAGAGAAACTAAATGTGGAGAAGTCTCTGGTAATGTGAAGTCTGACTGACTCGTAGTAATGAGAGATCGTGGTTGTGTTGAATGGGTGTCTGAGTTGGATTCAATATTGCATTATGTCCATCTCACTTTGCGTTGAGTCTTTTGCTATAAATTATAAATCCTCCTCTTCATCCGTGGAGTCGGTGAGAGTTGTTATGGGTTGGATGGAGTGGTCTGGTGTGTAGCCAATAGCCATGCAGGCTAATGTAACTACTGTAATGTAATGTTGATGCTCTGCCGATCACAAGTAAAGCTGAATGCACCCACACTCAGTGAGCTGTGAGGAAAAGCAACAACAATAGGATGTCTCCAGTGCTAAATTTATTTGACTCTAAATTCACATCTTGACCGTGCCGAATGTTCAACATTTTGTACACAGCTAAAATCAAGTTGTCAAATCACATTGTATTTGTCAGAAGATATTTCAGCTATATTTTGTCTGGGTAATATCATGTACACTGTGTTGCATCCAAAGGAATAAAGTGTAGTGAAAGGAATGGAAGCACATCATATCAGATTCATCCTCCAGGGTTGATCTCTGGGTGGACAGAGTAATAACGTCTTGGCAGCAGATTCTCCCAGTCACTCACTATTGTCCCTCCGTCCAACAACCACCACCGGAAGCTTTGATACAACCACGTCTTGAATTTCATCCAGGCGGGACTTCCACTGTATACCACTTCATCAACACATGAGGTCACTGTGCAAACTGTTGAGACAGACTTATTACTGGGTGGACGAGTGATGGGAGTCTTATTGTCTTGGCAGCGCTCAGAGCTCTACATCGGGGGGGGAGGCTGAGGCAGGGAGGCTTCAGGGACTCGTGACTGCATGAACCTGGTATGCAGCGTCATAAATCTGTGTCTTGTATCTTAATTGTATCTTAGCAATAATATTTTTCCATTCAAAAGGTTTTGGCTTCAGGGTGAGGATGCATCATTTCATGGGAGTGTGGAAGGTTTTTCATAGAGTGATGGCGCCTACGACATTTGACTCTATGCTTTTCAATGGCAATCCATTGATTGGTTGATTGGACGGTTGGTTGACCCGATATGGACATAGCATTTTGAATAGATTCTTAAATAGTTGAAGTTTGCATTGGCTCTCCTCCCAGTTGGACTCATGTAGTGTTGTAACCAGACCTCACTGCCCTGTTGGACCGAAACACAGACTGCTTTGTTTTTGTTTTAGATGAACGGGAAATGGGGACAGACCCAAACAGACTCTGTGACCATTGTCAAGGCCCGGTGAGTCAACTAGGAACATCCCTCCATAGATGAGTATCCCTGCCCACGTCCATGCAAACGGAAACATCCAACCACGGGAGAGATCATGTTGTTGGAGTTATTATTGGATCTAGATATAAAAATTGTTTCCCCTCTTCAGGATGTTGAAGCCCGGTTCAAAACGTTACCAATTAACACACACACACACACACACACACACACGTCTACTCTTTAGCCTCTTGTTCTTTCCAAGTCAGATAGTTCCTGGTATGAAGAAATCCTGGCATGTCTCAGCTCAGTAACAAGGATTCACCCGTCTGTGAAGGGAGGGAGGGAGGGAGTCAAGGGGGGAGGGGGAGACTTTCAACACAAGCAGCCTTGGTTTCCTTGTCTCAGTTGAGAAAGTTGCCCCCCCCTGTCATCGCTCATTTCCTCTCACAGCTCTGTCGAGATGTGATTAACACGACGGCGAACCGATATAACGTTGCTTACAGTCAGCTCAGCTCTGCGAAGAGGGAGTGAGTGGGGAGGAAGGTGTGGCGGGGCTTTATCGGCGATGCTCCACTTCCCTCGATTAATGCTGTTACATCCTCTTAATCTGCACCGTTTTTCAGCGCCTCCAGGCTCTAAAGCGTTATTTGATTAGTCAGCAACGTGTTATTGTTTCATGGACCCACTGATGTCTTGACTGTCTCTTTGTTACTTTAGATGTGAGATGAAATAACGACTCCAAGATGAAGAGCTCCAGATCTTTTTTATAGCATCTCTTCGTGTCCTATCAGAATAAGAGCGCGTTCAAGGAAGTGGTCATTATTTCTAAACATGAAAAAAGTTTAGTTTAGTTTAATAAGTGAACAATTAGGAAAAACGTGTTCTGCACCAGTAGCATGCAAAACAGGTGCAAAGCAGGAGCGATATCTCAGAACCACTGGGTCTCAGACGTCTCATTCACAACAGGAATTTATGAAAACTCCTAAAGAGAGCCTAAAGAGTCTAAATACTACTGGTGGGGGCATATATTTTACCTCTTCATCTCATATCTGAAAAGACTTTTCAATTTAAAGCAGACTGAACCTCTGAACCTGAACTGAACCTCTGTCCATGTCTCATTTCACACCCAAAGAATAAGAGTCAGGAGAGGAAACGTCATCTTGTCCCCCGTTTAAAACACTTGAGCTTGTGGGCAGGAATCTGATGCTCAACTGAATCTGATGCTCACGATGGCTCTGTTCACCACACAGAAGCCTTTCTTATGTCCTCGTCTTGGTTGGTGGAGGGAATTTCCTTCTAAAATCGGATCAGTTCAACTTTTCCCCCTCCCTCTCCAGTTGCCACGACGACAGGAAGCACCACAACAGCGTCTGGAAAAGCGTTTTGAGTCGCCCCTCATTAGGGAGTGTGTCAGCCGGGCCAGTGGAAAATCCAAGTCAGTTTACATGGCCTGAACTCTGCATGTGATAAAGACACCCCCCCTCACATGACTATGCTATGCACTGGAGAGACGTCCACTACATTACAACAGAAAATCACATGTAGTATTTTGATGTGTTTCATGAGAAAGGCCAGTTTGATACGTTCAGTTCAGGGCAGACGAGACTGTGATGGCTGTAGTTAGTGATGTCTAGGAAAAACCTCCTCGCGGTCGGTCTAGATTGGTCCCATATGTGACTGACTTTATATGGAAGTAAACACCAACCCTAAGAACCTTGAGTGGGTTTGGAGCAACATCACTGTCATACTTAAAAACATAGAAAATGTTTCTGTGTCTTATGAATTACAAGTTAAAAGACTAAGACACCGACTTTTTGGGAACCTGGACCATTAGTCAACGTACAAGAGGATTGACAGGAAAAAAAAACCCCCACCAACTCTGGATGACTAAAAGGTCTATCTTCATACGGTAGATAATGCTAGTTGAGATCTCTACCAGAGACACAAGAGATGATTTTGATGGTTCCCCTTTCGTAACACGTTAAAGATAAGGTGACCAATGAGCCAATTCCCCAAAAACGTTGGTGCAGCTCTTTAACAACAAGCACCATGATGCTGAAGCCTCAACTAGCTCCCCTGGGGACAAAGTGAACTGTAATATAGAGTCACAGTCTGGCCAGGAAACCTCCACGTATCACATTTCCAAGACTCTCCCTCTCGGGCAAAATTTTTCTTTTTTTTCCCTTTCCTCCGTCATAGAGTGCCATACAGATGCCAGAGAGAGAGAGAGAGAGAAAGAGAGAGAGAGAGAGAGAGAGAGAGAGAATGAGAGAGAGAGAGAGAGAGAGAGAGAGAGAATGAGAGAGAGAGAGAGAGAGAGAGAGAATGAGAGAGAGAGAGAGAGAGAGAGAGAGAGAGAGAGAAAAAACAAACAGCGATTCATCCATCTATTGTTGCCCAAGCAGGATCGGCGATCCTACGCAACCCATGCAAGTCTCAGCATGGCGAGGCGAGCAGGGTGTGTGGGAGAGAGAGACTGGGAAGCAACACAACCAGCTGCTGTGATCGCAACAAACCTCTTAATACTGGGTTACTGTGCTGATATGCGACATGCTCCTGGTACAGTACAATGCAGATCACAATCACTGGGTAGCCTCCTCTGGCATGTGCTAATGGTTATTTTGCAGCCAGGTGCCGCTCCATAGGAGGAGGTTGTCTTAAGGACTGCTTGTGTTGGACGACCTGCACTGCAGCTTCATGAAGTAGGAATGTGACAGATCCATGCAGTTGAAAAGGTGTTTTATTCACACACACACACACACACACACGCACACACGAGCATGCACACACACACACACACACACACACACACACACCCTCGGGGAATCTATCTTTGTTTGGACAAGAAGAAGTTTGCACTGTGATTCAGCGAGGTTGGGCAGAGAGCGCCTCTCTCTCTCTCTTTCGTCACCGCCGCCCCTCTGTTGCTGCACGGTGTTAAAAAGCCCAAAGCCAACAGAGAACGTTGAGTTGTTGTGTCGGGGGGCCTCACTTACTTATCTTTCCCGAGGGTTTCGTAGTCTTTCACAACCACGTCGATGTAGGAGCTGGAGTCCAGCGCGGTGCCCTTCAGGTCAAACTCCAGCACCTGTAAGGCAACGGGACGGGAAACACCATCAGCTACGGGAACTAGAGTTACAACAGTGTCAAGAGATGCTGAGTGAGATTGGAGCCTTTGATTAAATGTAAATTGATTAACTCATTCATGTACTTAATTCCCACAATCTCTGATGTTGACATGGTAAATAAGAGATACCACAGAGATGAGAGGATCAGTCGAGTCCATGGCAATCGAGACGGCGAGTATTGTGTTGAACGTGTCAAATCAATCACTCCGACTTTACTGAAGGTCATTTAATCCAGTTCTGATCAATGTGAAACAATCAGGCAGGTAGAGAGCAACGCTGAACTCATCACTGAGTTGTGAATCAAAGATAAATAATCCTCTCTTTCATTTATCATGTTATCTGCACTTTGTGTGTATGTGTGTGTGTGTGTGTGTGTGTGTGTGTGTGTGTGTGTGTGTGTGTGAGTGAATCAGAGATGTTTACCTCATTCCAAACAGGATTCACCTCACTGTCGATTGATTTGGTTTTCTTCTTCTCATCTGGAAGTGAAATTATTATTTTTGTGAGAAATTCATTGAAATGGGTTTCTGGGTTTCTGGTTTTTTTTCTGGGTGGCCATCTGACACGTCTTCAGTCAGTCAGGCACAATGAACTGAGGTGCAAGAGTCATAGAAACGATGGCACATACAGGTCAACCTGGGCATGGTGGGAAAACGAAGAAGGGTTGACCCACCTAAACCTTCAGAACGTACATCATACTGAGGGCTTAACGGTGTAACAGACATCTTGGGGGTGAAAATGAAGATCTATATATCAATTAAAAAAAGCTTAGTGAAAGCTTTATGTGATGGATTTATCATTAATACAACAGCTGATCAAAGTTAGGTTCAAGTTCTTCTTTTGGCTCTCCTGTAAAGCTTGACTGAAAGCTACTGGCTCCAGGCCCTGCACACTAATGAGCATCAAACTGGTGTCAATTACATGGAAATCAAGTTTTAAGGAAGACAGTTTATACACTCACACCACTGAACAATCCATTGTTTATCTAAACTGGCACTTTTCTGCACCCGTCTCTGCCCTTTGAAAGGGGAAGGAAACCAGAGGAAACCGCCACACCTGAAGGTGACGAGGCTCCAGCTGAGGGCGGTTAGGGCCCATCAGCCTCATCAGACTGTGTCCTCTTATTCTGTCCTTTGATGTGAAGGAAAAATCCTCCCTCACATACGTTCACTGTTATAATTTACTTTTTGTTGTAGCCACTTTCTCTCAACTTGCTGCTTCTACTTCAGTTAAGTGATTTCCTAATTATTGTTGTGATGACTTGATCAGTAAGAAAAATACACCACAAAAAGAAATGGACCCAGACAATAGCTGGTAACAGTGATTTTTCCTTTAAGGAGGCATTTACTCCATAAAATTCCCAAACTGCCTTTTTATTTCCAGTGTGCTTTTTTACTTTAGGTAGCTTGTTTTCCTGCTCCGCTCTACATGAGGTGTATCTATCCAGTCCACCCAGGTCCCTACCCAGTTTGCTCTGTGTTTCTATAAATGCATTGGGAAGGAAGCGGGTCTTCAATGGTACAATACAATTAGTTTAATTCAACTTTCCTTTTATTCTCAAAGTGATGCTAACCACGTACTACTCCCTTGAGTTTACACTTCTGGAGTACAGCATGTGACAGAGCTGCCAGTTAATACAACAGGCGACGGATAACCCTCAGGAATGAGAACACAGTAATCCTGTAATAGCTTTTTCACTATAAACTCACTACTGAGAAGCACAGACACACTTGAAGTCCCTCTAGGATAGTCGAGTTTCCTTAGGGAGTTCCCCATAGTGAGAAAAGTTCATGTCTTACCTTTAAAAATCACAGATGTAATTGGATCAGGACTTCCAACCCTCTTTTTAGGAAGGCCTTTGGCGGATTCCACTACAACCCGCAACATTGCAAAAATATAAATAGATCTAGGCTAGAGGGAAAAGAAAACGAATAAAGTTGTGGACTGGAAGTTGATCAGTCTAAAGCGGAGTATCGCGCCGTAGCATCTTCACCGCCCCATCACTGAAGCCAACGGGGCACAGCTGAGGAAGTACCGTACAAGTCCCTGTGTGAGAATGAAGGGAAATGAGGGCGGATCACGGGAGAGTGATTATCCCGACTGGCAGTGAGCTGCTGCTGCCATCCTGTGAGGAACCGACCGGCGGCTGGCCAACAGGCGAGCAAACGAAACGAGAGAGATGGCTCTTATTAAGTGACTACATCAGCCCGTTATACGAAAAAGACCTATAGCGATACTGCAATCATTTATGGGAAGATATTAAACACAGATCACACAAACTATAAAAAACTGTTAAAAAAATATCCTGCAAGAATATTATAGTAATATTATAGTGACACCATAGGAGATGAAACTATATCAAGGTCACCATAAACACACTGAAGTTCCTATAAGGGTTTTAAAGGCTACTAAAATGATTATAAGCTATTTTTCGTTAAGAAAAACCTAATCTGACTTTAGTTTTTTTGCCTTTCTGTAAATTTACCAACACGCCTTTCTAATAAATAACGTCCCCAGTCTTTATATTATTGTCTAGGTATCTAAGTCTAAAATAAACCGCTCATCAGGTTAGTTCAGTTCATGCCTGGACGCCTATCAAATGTCTTGTTTTGGCTCCATCTAGTGGTTCAATAGAGCAACGACATGCAAGCAACTACTCACTGGGACCAATCTATGATGGCAAGGACACATTTCATGTTCCATAGTTAACGACATATGTTATGTATCGATATTGAAAACGTTTGTAATAGATGTAAAATATATGGAGATGTATGTGTAAATATGATTCCAGGATCAAATGTTCATGAATATACTGTATGTGGGCCCACTGATATTTTAATCAGTGGTTAAATGATTATTTAACCACCAAATGATTATTCGGTCCTCGTTGAACTGGGCATGTCTGAAATGGCTGCAGTAGTAACCTTCATGGACCAGCTGGTGGCCCTCATGTATGATCACTCCTAGGAGACAAGTTGAGTTGCATGACAAGTGTCGTTGTAAAAAGACACCGCAAAGCAATAAACAGGCTCTAATAGTCATTCAAAACTATCGTTCAGCACATTAAACTAATCAGCTTCATTGAAATGTACTTTAAATTCTCAGCCCATTTCAACTGGCATGTCTAAACTTCAGTTATACTTGCTGGCTACCCTACACTACTCTTATATATTGGCTAACTTCAACACAACAACTCAAAACCAACAGTAAATATACCTGTTGGCTCATACTGTATATAACCAGTTCATTATGGACAAGGGGTCACATAAGGGGACATCTAGTGGTCCATGGAAGAACTGCGGCTTGAAATGTGACCCACTCAACTACTGCAGCATATTTTATTATCACATATCCTCAGGAAGAGAGTAGTGGGAGTAGTGAGCATCAGGCTGGGGGAGGTTAGAAGGTCATATCAAAAGGATTTGGGCTCCATCAGTCCACTGAGACAAGTAATAAACAAATGGAGAGAATTTAACAGTGGATGTCCTATAATATCACCAAGAGCCACAAGAAAAATATTAAATCTAGTAGAACAAAACAACCCAAGAATAACACCCAGAGATCTACAAGCCTCCATTGCTGCATCTGATGTCAATGTGCATCCATCGACAATAAGAAGAACACAGAGTTGAAATGGCATTCGTTCAAGGGAAGGATGAACCTCTACTGTTTAAAAGGAACAAAGCTCCTCGTCTTGAATTTGCCAGAGACCACCTGGACAGACCTGAAGGCTTCTGGAAGTTTGTTATCCAGTCCTAAATGAAACTGGTAGCAATCCAAAAAGCCATGTTTGGCAACAGCTGTTTTGGATAACCTCGTCTCTGAGTCTGTTTCCCTTCCTCTGGACCTGGACAACTCAAGATCATGAAGGGAACCATGAATGCTGAAGGAAACCAGAGACGTCTTGACCAGAACGTCAGGCCATCAGTCTGAGAGCTGAAGCTGGCTGTTCAACAAGACAGTGATCCTAAACATTCAAGCACATCTACCAAAGAATGACTCAGGAAGAAGTTTCGCATTTTGGTCAAAGTCAAAGTCCTGACCTCAATCCAAAGCAGCTGTTCATGCGAGACGACCTCAAACCTCATTGAGTTGGTCGAGTTCTGTAAGGAGGAGTGGGAGAAAATCCCTCCAGGACGATGAAGAGACTGATCAGTGGCTCTAGTTAGTGACTGAAGGGGTTCACATACTTTGAGTTTTGTTAAACACTGAAAGTAAATCATAATTATTTGTGCCTGTTCTGTATTTGGGACATCGTCATCATGATTTGAGGATTTTTTGTTATTCCTGAAATAATGACCAAAAACTTTCCAAATGACTTTTAGCTGTTGTCATTGGTCGATGGGATACACACACACACGCACACACACACACACACACACACACACACACACACACACACACACACACACACACACACACACACACACACACACACATTCCGTGGGGTAGTTATTCATAAATAAGTAGTGGCTTGGGTCCTGCAGGGTAATTGCGTTGGGTTAATGGTCCGGTGTCTCTTGGCCGTTACTGGCCGTTGCATCATGGCCGCGGGGTCAATCGAGTACAGTTGCAGTGATGTGAACATGCCATGTGAACAACATATTAGACATGGCTGGATCGGGTGCAGGCGATTCCCCACTAGACCAGGTTCCACTGGGATTAGCTACTCTGGATAGTTCACACTCTACTCGTCATTGAAGCTGTGTGTGAATCCACCCGGGGTTGCCTGGCAATCATTAAGCTGCGTTAGATGGGCAGATCTGTATGAAGAGCTGCAGGAATGTGACAAAACTGCATTGTTACTTGCTGACTCGAGAGTATCCGTTCACACAGGAGGTACAAGTGCTACTTTTTCAAAGAGTTCTGCACGTCATCATCAGTTGGCTGTAACACCCGAAGTGTCCACGTGCAAAACTTAATGATATAACCCTCCTGATGATATAACGCTCCTGGGCTCTGACTGACTCAGCCTCTTTAAATGATTAACCCACAGAGGGTTGGTCTGTTGAGTTTGTGGCTCTGTGACCCCCAGCAGACTTGCAGCTATTTTCTCCGCGGTCCCCGTCATCAATGATGTGTTGACTCTCTCCTCTCGGTGTGGTCAAACTTGTCACGGGTGGCTTATTGATCTATGGAAATGGGACATTCCTTCCCCTCCCGTCTGGAGACAAGGAGCTTTGTTTGAGCAAATTGGTTTTGTCTGAAAGGAGAGAGGAGGGGATGGAAACAAAAGGCCCAGGCCGTTCAGACTCGGAGGATGGCGAGGACGTCTCAGACTGGTCTCTGAAGCTTTGGAGAGGAGCTTGTGGTTGTGGCGTCTTTTCCTTCTCAGCGGGATTTGGACCTCAAGATGAAGCGTAGTCAACGCCAGTACAGCACATTGTGTAGTTCGCTTTGATTTAAACTCAGCAGTGCCAGACCCGCAGCAGGAAGCCAAACCAATCAGCTGCAACTGTGTTTTCTGTTTTGAAGATTCAGGATTCAGACAGGACGGCTCGGGTTACCAGCATGGCTTTAAAGAGGAACTGCAACCCATGGAGGATTTATGAAAAAGAGGCTCCCCACAGCAGGACCTGGTGAGGTTCTTTTTATTTGATTATTGATCATTTGATTATTGATCAAATGAATAAGTAATAAAGATAACTGCTCAATGTTGACTAGCAGTGTATGACCGGTTGCTTTTCATAAAAAAACATACTCGATGCACACTATACATTTGTCATACAGTTATCATGTCAATTGTCCATTTGTACCTGGTCCAGTGGTGATAGTGAACTTGTGATCACCCCAACTTAATTAAAAAAGTTATTATTATTATTATTATTATTATTATTATTATTATTATTGTTTAAACTGTCAAATCCATCTGGGCCAATTCACCTTAATCTATATTAACACCAATAACATTAAAACACATTATATCAAGTCTTATATATACAAGTTGAAGTTGTAGCTGCTTCTTTTGACTTATTTAAAACTTATTTAAGACTTTTTTTTAACTTCCCCTTACAAGAGCACCTCGATTCGTGGAAAAGCTTAGCTTCACCGCACACGGTTTCAGGTACGACGACTTTCTGTTGCACCTTTATCAGTGTAGTTCATCGTTTTACTGTCCCCCCCCCTTGACAGAATGTATGAATGATTAGCCACGAGGTGTTTTACTGCGAGAAACGCCCCGATGTAAAGGACCACTCATGCATGTCCTGATGGACCTGGAGGAGAGCTGACAGTGAGATATATGACTGATTGTTCAGTTTCCCTGAGCGACAAGGACACACCAGAGCTGCTGGTGGTCCTCCTCATCTGAAGTGGCACTAAGGGCACATCCCCCAAACCTCACTGCACCCCCACACACCAAACCCATCACATTCAACTACGAGTCAACTACAAGTTTTCATTTTGTTGTGTGGTTCAGCTTCATATGCATCATCACACCATATTCTGTGCTGTTACTAGATGTTCAACGTCCCTGTGTGTTGTCCCAGTGACACCACTAGGGAGCGCTGCATCCATTCTGCAGTGAGCACTCATCAGCACCTAGAGCAGTGGTCCTCAACCCTCGACCCTCCACTGGTTTCCTATTGACTGAGAGAGCAGATAGAACTGAAGATGTATTCAGCGTCCTGATGTATACTGGACCATATATCAAAGTTAAAGCAGTATATAAAGGGAGACGAAGCTGTTGGTCACCTTACCTGTTAAAAAGCATCCATGTGTCCCTGGTAGATCATTAGCTAACACAATTGACTAGCACCCAGATGAGACAGGAAGAAGCAGTAATAAAAGGTTGTTAGTGCTTTTTATTATATTGCCTGTAGATTACAAAGTAAAAAAAAAAATTGAAATATTACTACAATATAGCTGATGTAGCCAGATTTATTTAGGGAGCAACCATGTATTCATCCACTGTGCAGTGATTTTTAGCTGCACACAGTCTCCCATCACCTGCCACACTGACTTCATATGGGAAAGTAGTCCCTGGTAGTTCAAAACAGTTTGTTATTTTTATATCATACTTTGTGTAATTTTGACCAATCTGCACGAAACGGCCAGACCTGGACATTCAAAATGAGTTAGCATTTAGCTTTAGAGCTGCTCCAAGCTCTCATTTCTCAGTTGTCATCACATATCATTCTATCTATTTTTTATTCTATTCTATTCATCTATATATCATTTAACGATTAAATTGACCAACAGGCCAATCTCCACAAAGCCTGGTGTATTCCTTTAACTGATGGTTGCTCTGCAGTGATCCAGTCTGTGGAGTCAGCCCTGCAGAGAAACTTAGTCTGGAGCACCTGCAGCTCCTGAGAGACGCATTTACCTGTCACACTCTGTCGGACAAGCCATCCCGACTGAGAGAAATCAGACAGAATGGACGGAGCGGTGGGAACAGAGGAGGACGTGAAGAACATGGACTGAATTTTGAGGAGTTCCGGGAGGCTCTAAGCTCCGTGACTGGTCCAGATGTTGAGGTTGGATGGGTGGAAAAGTTCTTCAGTGAGGTAAAGAGACCAAACTAGCCACACTATACTTTATTTCCTACCCTATCAGTTCATTTATGGTATAAACCCACTGCATTGGTAAAGAAAATATAGGGGATATTGTAGATGATGGTCTCAAGCTACTGTAACCCGTCCCACCTCTTCATAACCAGGTAGATATCAACTGTGTGGGTCGGGTCAGCTGGCAGCAGCTGTGTTCCTACCTGCTTCTGGAGTACACCGAGAGAGACCGGGCCTCCAAGCCCAGGGCCGCCCTACTGGACACTGAACCACAGATCAGACACTGTTCTCACAACAAGGTAGGTAGGGAAGCTGTAGGTGATCAACATCAGTGGTTTTTGTCCTCCATGCAATGAAATCAGGAGTAGGGGGACGACGGATCGGGGTTGTCCATCTGTCAAACGTCTCAGGTGATGTCTCGTTATTGTCTTGTAATTAATCATCTCATCTCATTTTCTGCGTACTTTTCTCTCCTCCCCTATTCTTTTCCCTCTCATTTGTGTTTCTAAAAGGACTTCTTTCATTCCTCCAATGCCTTTTGTATTCATTACACTTTTCCTCATCCCCGTCTAGCTGGAGCCGACTGTGCGTGTGGTTGCCGTTCCCCATCCTCCCCCTCTCCGCTATATTAGTGTCAGTAAGACGGGGCAGCTCACGGTCTGGAACAGCAGCCTCGACATCCTCAAAACCCTCGGGGTGAGTGACCTGGTAGCTGCACATGCCCTCGGAAGCGTGCACAACACATACACACACTTCTTTTTTTATTTAACACATTTACTCCTCAGCTTGCCGGGGACCCTGCAGAGGAAGGGGCCAACAAGAGGAGATTCAGCGGCTGGGCCACCGATGCCGTCTACATGGGCAACGTCCGCAAGGTCGCCGTAGCAACCGGCTGCAGGGACCTCCACTTTGTCAATGTCTCCACGGCCAATGTCGTTGAGGATGTGCATCTGTTTGGTAGACTTTGATACTACGAGTTGGCTCGCTAACTGAAAATAAGTCACTTTACAATACAGGAGTGTCACTGCATATCAGGTTATCACTGTGATTCTTTCCTCATCTTTCCTCCAAGGGTTTCGTAGTGACCTCACCGCTCTTTGTTACTGGCATGACGTCAAGGTAAGACTGTTATTCCTGTAGGTTTTCTCTTTATCTGGCTGGATTCATTTTGGAAACACTCGAGTTCACCAGTTTCATCTCCTACCAGTCTCCAGAGCAGCCCTCTCTACTGCTGTGGGGGGACGAAAAGGGAGGAGTCCACCTCATGCGGTTCCTGAACCCCTCTAAGGGTCTCTTTAAGAATCCCTTCAGGAAGGACAACGGCCCACAGAAGATCTACTTCCCAGTAGGCCCGACCTCCTGTATTTGCTTCTTGAGCTCACATTCTGCTAGTAACATGCACCTGTTGATCATGTGTCACACCTCACACCCATTTCAACGCACTAATGTTCAATTAATATCCATCTCCTGACCGACAGGACCTTGGTGAACACCACGACCTGGTCTCCTACCGTCACATCCCCAACATCCACCAGGAGCCAATCAACAGAGTGATGTTCGAGGCCCCACACTGACCTCATCATGACGTCATCAGAAAGTGACAGCACCTCTGTGGTCATGATGGACGTGTCACTCAAGCAGGAGCCTTACATCTGGAAGATTGACCAGGTACCTCGCTTCTCTGAGGAGGTTTTACCTTGTCTGATGTAGTGTTGTATGATGTGTTGTGGTATTGTCAGTACTACATCATAGCTTACTCAGGTAAGATTCAGACCTCAACATTCAGAAAAACACATACCCAGCAAAGGCTTTGGTGTCTTTTAGTCCCCACATGGCTTCAAAATAAAGGCTGTGTATTTATAGTATTGTATTATATATTTGATGCACTGGAAGTATATTTTCCTTAGTTCAGACTCTAAAAAGACACAAAGACTATTGCTGTCATTATAACTGGTCCATGACAGCAGCAACATAAAAACCAAAAAAACTCTTGGTAAAAAAAGAGGCTGGTGTAGGCTAACATCTTAAAGGACAATTCCAGGATTTTTATATATCCACAAAATCGCCTATTATACCGCAAAATAGGTCCAAAATGTTTTGGAATTGCTCCAGTAGATCGGCTCAGTCAGCAGTCGCGATTTATGTTTATGTTTACACCATCCTCTTCTTGCAACAAGTCAACCCTCTTGCTTTCATAGACCACCTTTGTCACATTTCCAACAACTCTGAACTCTCTTGAAAGCAAGAGGGTTGACTTGTTGCAAGAAGAGGATGGTGTAAACATAAATCTTTCTACCGTCCTCTTCCACCGTCCATTTCAGAGCGGGACTTCTCCTTGAGCTAGACTTTCGTTTTCTGGTTAAAAAAGGTTTATTTCTGTAGCGATCCTTTCAGTAATGTTGTCAGACACACGAATAACAATCTGAGCCTGTCAGTGGCAAAATCAAGCACTTTTAGTGGACGTACTTTGACCGCGCCTCTATGCCCCGTCAGATTACATTGCAGCCATTGAGCCGTTTCACGACTGCCGACTGAGCCGATCTACTGGAGCAACTCCGAAACTTTTTGGACCTATTTTGCGGTATAATAGGCGATTTTGTGGATATAGAGGCCAGGTTTAAAAATCCCGGAATTGTCCTTTAAATGAACACCCAGGTTGTTTTTACAAATGTATTTATTTTGTTGAGATAAGATGGAGGTCAGGTGGACATGTGTGGGTCACGGTCCTCTGGTCTGGGTGACTCTGACCCAGCAGTTTGGGTCAAGGTTCAGTCAACAGTCAGCTCTCAGTCCATCAGGCCTCGTGGGCCTCATGGTCAGACGGCAGCGAATGTCCTCACATGATGAACGCTGCATTACGTAACGTACTAACTGAGTTAAACATTGGTTTCATCTGCAAAAACAGCTGACAGATGTGAGCCAGGTTTATCGTTTCAAGACGTTCACTCACGCCCACCATGCCCTGGTAGACATGGTGTCACTGACTGTGGAGAAAAGCTGTTGTACCAAACAATATTAAACTGGGTGTTGGTGTTTCCTCTTAGTCACAAAGGCTTTTTTTTTTTTGAAAGAGCACTCTGATTTTATGCTCCAATAAACCGTCTGGCCAATTTAACAATGAAGCTGCCCTCAACTGTTTCCCGGTGCCAGCTAATGAGACCAGCTAACTCCAGTTGTATTATTAGAACAGCGGTCATGCTATACTTTCCAAAGGGCACAGAACTGTGACACGCCGAGTCATGAAAAGGTCCCTTCTGTCTCAGAGCATTTTCCCTCGACTCCTACATCTCATGTCTCACTTCCTCTCCTGCTCCTACCCTCCTTTTTTGTGTTCTCCTGCAGGGAGTCAGATGTTTTGACTACAGCAGGCCTCTGCAGGTGGTGGTGACGGGAGGTTTCGACAGAGCGGTCAGGCTGTGGACTCGGTGTGTGACCGCCCATCCTGTGGCTGCCTTGCTGGGTCACCGCACCACTGTGTTGGACGTTGCTATCTACCAACCCTTTGGGCAGATCTTCAGCTACTCCAAGAATGCTGTGAGTCTTCTGAAACAAAAGCTGAAAAGGAGGTGAACTGCCCTGACAATGGATCTGCCTCAATCTACCGTGCCTCTTTTGTTCGTATTGCCATTGATTTTTAAAGAAAAGTTTGTTCAGAGCTGGATACCAACCAAGAAATTGCTTTTATTACCAATATTGCCATGGTGTTCAAGTGTCAAGTCAATCAGTCAGGGTTGAGACACTTCAGTTTTATTAGTATTATTGAGGAAATTTCACTTCAAGGATGAGTCTTCACACCTTAGCTGCACATTTTCACACAACTCTCACAAATCCTCTCATGACTCTCCATCATCGCCACAATTGTCACCACAGAACCGTAGAGAACCTGCACTGCTCCACGGTTACCAGCCAGATGATGGTTTGCGCTTTGTTCCTCCAGGAGCTGAGGGTGTGGGACATTTCCACCCATCACTGTCTGAGAACCCTCCACCTGCAGTTCCCGTGCCTGCAGCCAGGACGCATCCCCGAGCACGGCAGCTTCCCCTTCCTGTTGTTGAGCCCTCCACTTCCTGGGCAGACACCGCCTCATTTGCTGGTGGGCTGCAAAGATTACCTAGCGCTGCTGAGTCTGGCCGAAGGAGGGAGGGGGGAGGGAGGACGGCCGAGTGAGGAAGGAAGGGAGGAACTGGGACCAGCAAATTGAAAGTGGCGCCCCCGTCTCCTGTGCGCTGTACAACCCCACCCTGGGACAGGTGGTGACCGGGTATGCTGACTCCTCTATGTGCTTGTGGGACGTGGAAACAGGGGTGAGACGGGTAACGGTCGCCAATGCTCACGGAGGGGAAGAGCTCACTTGCATGGCACTAGACTCCACCCACAGGAGACTGATCACCGCGGCCCGAAACGGCACCATTAAGGTTTGACACCACCTCACGCTACCGAACCTGCAGAGATACTGTGACCCCTGCCCATACATGGTTCAGTGGTCTGACCCTCTTTGTTTTCTCCGCTCTCTGACCAGGTGTGGAACTTACTCAACGGCCTTAACCTGCACAAGCTGGAGCCTGTCGACAACTCTGAGGTCACGGGGGTCACCTGTCTCCACGACAACAAGGTTTTGGCTGTGGGGTGGAGCCGGCTGATAGCGCAGTATGACATCACCGCCGCTGCCAAGGTACAATCAAAGATACTTTCAAGTAATAATCCGCAACAGTTTCATATCAATAAATGTTTGTTAACCTCTATCGTTTGCTGCTCTCTATGGCTGATTGGTATAACACAATAGGGATTCATCCTATACTAAGTTCATGAAAATGTTTTCTGCAGAAGACAGCAGTTTGTTTGGAGTAAATAGAAGAAGAACTGGGTAGTTAGCATGAGCAGCGATAGCCACCGTGGCTGAACAGACAAAGAAAAGAGCGCCACCTACAGGAACTCAAACTTCCATCAATGGAAAACCCAAGGAGAAAGACGTCACAGTGCTGGAGACACTGTTTGATTGACAGGTGATCTCTGGGGAGAGCAGTGAGGAACACCACAGCAACAAGACTTAGATATGATGTTGATGATGAAGATGTTGCCAAAAAACAAATAAATAGTAACCGGAGGATTACCATTGTATTGTTTGAAGATGTTGAGCTATCTTGTTGTCTCAACCGTCACACATGCACTCTTCCCCAGATGCTGAATGTGGACAGATGAGTGTTTCCCACACAGAGCGCTTTGACCGTAGCGACTAATCTGGTAGACTTCAAACGCTTTTTTTAAAACTCAAAAATATGATTTAAGAATGCTGACAACATTTTTAGCTCAAGGAGAATTTGGCCCAAACTATTCTCAGACGTTCACAACATACATTATGTGCAGTAGCAGCCCGTATATCTCGACCTCAGAGTTGTATCTGTGTTTGTATCTCACTTCTCGCTATTTCTGGTGAAAAATGTTAAAGTTCTGGAATCTTTTGAGACGATAGATACACTCGTGTCCACCTACACATTTTTACACACTGACTCATAGGTCTCCAGAAATGAGGACAAAGTATTTGCCAATATAAACACATGAACTGCAATGTGAGACAAAAGTCTGGGTTTTGCAGACATGCACATGTTCACACCTCAAAGTGTAGCGTTACCTTTCACCTCAACCTTTAAACACCGTCTGCTCTGTGGTTAACTCGATGCCTAGAGGACTACAGTAGCAACTTTCAGTATTCATGCTTGTCCAGCAAATTCTGAACGCTTTTTTCCAGTTATAATGTTTCTTAGTACAAGGTCCCCTATGTCAGCAGAGCCAGGTGGGTTTTGGAGGAAAAAGCATCTTAAGTCCAGATAAATGTGCGAGGAATGGTTTTAAGAGTAAATGATATCAGTCAGTGACGTGAGTTACGGATAGATGGATTTACATGTGAGTCATGAGATTAAAGGAGTCGGTGCCATGCAAGCCATCTGCACCAGTAGGTCCCTGAAGTCCACCAAGCTGTTCCATATCACTTTGGATCTGACAATGGTAACAATTTTATCCCAATTTGAAAAGGATATCGATGCACTTTTGACTTGCACATACCAAAGTTAAACAAACATGGAGCAACAAACGGGATTTGTTTTTTTACAAATGGCTGCATCATGTGTATGCAGGATTCGTATGTGAGGGCGGATCTGTCGTGGAAGTCCAGCGGCGTCCACAAAGCAGACATCCTGGCTGTGTGTCAGTGCCCCGCCCTGGGGGTCGTTGCCACGGCGAGCCAGGACGGCGAGGTCATCATCTGGAGGCTGGAGACACACGGACCCCTGCTCCGCCTACAGAGGGACACGCAGTCGGGGTGAGAGGATACAGAGTGTGCGTGTGTGTGTGTGTGTGTGTGTGTGTGTGTGTGTGTGTGTGTGTGTGTGTGTGTGTGTGTGTGTGTGTGTGTGTGTGTGTGTGTGTGTGTGTGTGTGTGTCGATCGTATTCGATGAAACTTGTGCATCTACTGCATTGCGACATAATCATTCATGCTTCAACATGCTTCATTCGTGCAGGGTGACATGTTTACTGTTTTTTCCCCCTGCTTGTGTGCGTCCAGAGTGGCGCCCCCTGTGGACGGCCTCCTGTTCCTGCAGCACAGGGCTGGAAACAGGCAGCTGAGGAACAGAGCCGTCCTGGTCTCTTCGCAGGCCGGATGTCTCTGCTGCTGGAGCATCACTGGACACACACACACTTACGGTGAGAGGCACCGGGGACAGGGAGAGTGGATGCATGCAGTATCAGGATGAAAAAAGACACCTTGAAATATATACCGCAGTACAAGAGAGCTTAGCGGTACGCCAGACCGAACCAACCCGGTGACAACCAGCTGTCACTCATAATTATCCCGCCCCTCCATAGGATGGAGTTATACGCAGCTAGAGAGCTGACAGCGAGGGTGAACTGTCGACTTGGCCACGTGCCGCCACCATTCCTGGCAGCCCACAGCTATGTCTCTTTCCAAATCCCATCTGTGTTTAGCGGTGAGGGATTCTTGCACCGTGGCCACGGCATGAGAGAGAGAGAGAGAGAGAGAGAGAGAGAGAGAGAGAGAGAGAGAGAGAGAGAGAGAGAGAGAGAGAGAGAGAGAGAGAGAGAGAGAGAGAGAGAGAGAGAGAGAGAGAGAGAGAGAGAGAGAGAGAGAGAGAGAGAGAGAGAGAGAGAGAGAGAGAGAGCATATGTCTATATTTGTGTACATGCGTTTGTCTAGCTGAGAGGAGTCTGACCGTGTGACATAACAGGAAGACAACTGTGACATAACTGAATCCATTGAAGAGCAGCAACAGCAACTTCTCTCAAAATTGCATGAAAGTCTTTTCAAAACGATTCGGTTGGTTGTTCCTGCTGTTGCTGCAACTTCTGAATGTAAATAGATGGTCTCTGCAGCTTCCCTCCCTCTTGACCTCCTCTAGTACCACTAACAGAAGTCCTCCTAAAAAACCTCAGTTCCTCTGAAACTAAAAATCGCCTCCATATTGCAAAATCACTGCTCTCAACTTTCCACAACTTTCCATAACTCTGTTGAGTGTTTGTATGAATTCAGTTCTGTCTCTTCCTTCTTACCCCAGGTCAGTTCTACGCCCCAGACCAGCCAGGTGAGCGTGTGCTGGGTCTGAGCTCAGACCAGCGTCACAACACCATCCTGGTCTCAGGAGACACCACAGGCCGGCTTCAGATCTGGGATATGTCGCAATACGCACTGGACGTCACGCAGGAGGTGTGTGTGTGTGTGTTTGTGTGTGTGTGTGTGTGTGTGTGTGTGTGTGTGTGTGTGTGTGGATAAGAAAGTGTGTGTATCCTCATCTACTGTATACCCTCTCTCTCCTTACAGCCAGTCTGTGACCGGCCTCCTCGCCTGCAATGCTGGAAGGCTCACGAGGGGGCGCTGGTGAGTGTGGAGGTCCTAGAGGTCGCTGACAGACTCCTCCTCCTCACAGCCTCGGTCGACGGCTCCGCTGGGCTGTGGACGGACGGCGGCGATCACGTGGGTTCCTTCGGACAGGAAGTGCAGTGGAGCATCTCCGACCCAGCTACTTACCGGCGGTGAGGCTCCATGGGTTAGCAGTTAGCAGTAGCGCTAACTGCTGCTTCACACTGCAAGATACTTGGTTGGTTGTAGCCAAGTTTTGATGGCTAGCTAGCACGAATACATGCACACAGACAAATATTCACATAAACACACATGCACATGCACACCATATCATGCACAGGCTCATATTATTGATCTTTTTAGCCGATATTGTGATTTCAGCATGATAAACATTTGAGTTAGCATCACTTATTACGCGGCTTTGTGGAAAGCTCAAATCTGATTGGCCAGTGAACAGACATAACAGACTGTTTGGTCCAATCAAATCACTCCTCAGTCAGGAAGTCTGGTCAGTTTTGTTGAAACCATTTATGCTTCTTTCAAAAGTTTATTTTGTACCTGGCTGAAGCTCTCACTGAAAAACACATTTCACATGGCATGAACAATATAAACAACAAATAAACAAACAAACAAACACAATATTTTCAACAGCAATGCCTAAACTAAATGAGGTATTATCTATAAAGAACTCAAACAAAGTCAGGTGGTATTTAACAACCAGGAAGTCTTAACTCTCTGTAACGTCACCACCAACCTCCTCAGCATCATTCATTTCTTCCAGCTGGTTTCCACTCTGCTCTGATCCTCTGCCTATCATTGCCTCTCTGGCTTCTGATTGGTTAACGGCTGGTGAGGAAGCCTCCAATTGGCCAGCTCTGTATATGTCCAGTCCATGCAGAGTGGGATTCTCAGATTGTCAGCATATTGTTTGTTTCATTGGTAGTTTGTAAAAGGAAATTTTACAAATTTTTTTTTAAATCTTAGCCTTATATGGTTTAGCACAAATCTCAATTTCACAGACAGACAGGAATTCCTCCCACAGTGGAAGCAGAGAGCACACAGAGTCCCCATGTGTGAGCCAACTGCACCACAGAGTCAGAACAGTTATACAATTCTGCTAAATCATATCTAACAACAAACATGGTCACAGATAACCGGCTGCAGGTCAGTGACCGAGCGCCGTCTGTCCTTCAGGGCGCTTGACATGGAACCTCTGATCTAAAGTCAATAGCTTTGTGTTTGCTACAAATGGATCCCTTCAGCAAAGAGCAACAGTGTATGGCGTTGACACCCTAGGGAGAAACGGCGCAGCCCGGCGGGAGACGAGGACGAGGAGGAGAGGACTGGACGCGACCAATCGGTGCCCGGCGGGGTCGAAGGTCAGGCGTCCGACCCTGCCAACAGGACGCACAGTCCACAGGGGAAATGTCATTCTGAAGGTAACCGTTAAACTAAACAGGTGCTGGACACACACACACGCACACACACACACACACACACACACACACACACACACACACACACACACACACACACACACACACACACACATCCTCTCCCTGACCCAAGCCTGCTCCAGCCACATTTGGCCATGCAGGTGGACCGAACCTTCCAGTAGTTTCCCCTCTCTGTGTGTGTGTGTGTGTGTGTGTGTGTGTGTGTGTGTGTGTAGCTGCGGGAGATGCTGCAGATACCGGGTTGAGTAAAGGGTTGAGTAAAGGGGGTTAACCCTACAGGTCAGGTGGCTCTCCCAGCCAATAAAACCCGATACTCCAATTCAGTCACGGCCAATTTCACCACATTATGAAGAGGAGAGAAGAGCATTCCTCACATTCTCGTCCTCTGAAGCCTGGAGCTCGGCTCGGGAACATTTGGGCAATGTTCTGCTCCAGAGACGCAGGCCAGCTTTTTAAGTGCACAAGTGCTGAAGTGTGTGTGTGTGTGTGTGTGTGTGTGTGTGAGTGTGTGTGTGTGTGAGAGTGTGTGTGTGTGTGTGTGTCTGTGAGTCTGCAAGACATTTCCTACACTTTCCTCTCTCCCCCTGCCTATTACTCTGAACTTGCCAAAATAAGCGATTAGCTGTGCTTTCTCCTCAGCCACACCCAGACACGCACACACCCACACAACCACAGACACACACACACACACACACACACACACACACACACACACACACACACACACACACACACTTTATGTAATTGTCTTCTGTTGTCCAGCTTCAGCAGCCCCACAAAGCCAGACAGAGTCTACCAGCACACCAGAGGATCACGATCAGCCTCAACAACTCGAGGTAACTCTCAAACACACTCATGCACACATCCTTAGCTTACCCGTCCCTCTCACCTCCACACCTCCTCGTCTCCCTCCGTCCGTCCGTCCGTCCGTCCATCTCTAGGTGTGTGTGTGTCAGAGTTTGTGCGAGGACGTTCGCCGGAAGTTGGCGTTGCGTCGTGAGAGGAGGCGTTTGCTCGGTGGCGTCGACGTGAAGAAGCTGTTCAGTGTTGACGGAGGGTGTACTCCCTACCAGGCGCTGGTCCTGCAGGTGAGTTCTGTCCTCCCTCCCTGCCTCCCTCCCTCCCTCCTGCTGGGCTTGCAGGTGAACTCCCATTCCTGAGTCACATCCAGTTTCAGAACCAGCTGATAAATCTCTCCGAGTTTCCCCGCAGAGGATCGGCGATGTTTATCTCATCAGTGCATTTTCATCTTGCGTGGTGGTTTATGTCCCGTCTGTGGTCCTGCAGGCTCGTGGAGGTCCAGTAGCGGCCTAGCATAATAATACAGGTCAGTAAACATGACTATAAAAGGCATGATCAATGCTGCAGGAATGTGACAGCATGGTTCCACTTCCTTCAGCCGCTGTGGCTGCAGCATTCCACGGTCGGGATGAAGCCGTCCAGAATGGCGTGATGGATGGGAAGGGATAATGAGAGAGGGATGAAAGAAGGAAAGAGAAGTTATTGCCATTCTATTTCAAACACATTTCTCCGTGGAGACGCTGCTGCACGTCTTTACCACTTCCTCTCTTTTCTTTTTGTTCTTGATTTTGCTCAAACTCTCTTTCCCTTTGTCCTTCTATCAATCTGTCGCTCGCTCTTCCTCCCTCACTCTCCCCCTCTCTCCACCGTGGTCTCGTTCCTCATGCCGTGTGTTTGCTGCCACACTGTGCTTTTAGTGGCCTAGACATGGAAGTGAGAGGCTTTACTGTAGCTGCCAATTCATCTGGAGTGACCACGGTGAAGAGGACAGAGTAAAAGGCTGAGAGGAAATGAGGTTTGCTGTTTGATGCTCCTCATTTTCTCGTTGCGTTCCCCCAACAGGAGATGTCTCTACCTGAGGAATTACCCACAAGCCCCTGGGTGTGGTACCAGGAGTTTGACCAGCAGAAAGGAGAAGAGAGGTGAGCCGGACCGGTCGGACGGAGATGGAGATGAGGAGAGGAACGCGTCTGTTTTTCCTCTTTCTTCGTCTTCTTCGTTCATGAAGTGTCCGTGACCGACCTGTTGACGTGACCCGTTTCTTTCATCCTGTTGACTCTTTGTGTTTTACTCCCTTTGTAAATGTGTTTTAAAAGTGTATATAAATAAAGATTGCTTCATTGATTGTGTCATTGCCGGTAATTGCGGTGAAGAAAAGTACATGTTATTAAAGGCAAAAAAAACACCCTTACTCATGTCAACTCTGCTGTTAAAAATAAGTATTGGTGATTTTGTATTTCTGGGTGCATTTCTTTTCTTATTCCCTACAGAGAACTGGCCAAACGTAGACAACCTCACCTCAAGATATTTCCAGCTCTACTACATTTGGAGTTTGATAGCAGAAAATGTTTCATTTATCTAAAACGTCAGCGGTAGGTTTTGGTGTCAGTCCGTCAGAATCAAAGAGCGAGGGGCTTCTAGACCGACGATCCACAATCACACATCTGAGGAGAGGAAGAGAGACCAATTTCTCCACCGACAGCAGCCAAGATAGACCAGAATGCACTGCAGCAACAAGACATGTTGAGTAAGGGGCACGACTCTCACGTTTTCTCGACTGGAAAAACCTGCTGTCTTGTTTTGATGCTATATCGCTGTTGATCTCTGAGCCACCTACTGAATGCAACAAGTTCATGCCTGTTCTCTGAGGGGATAGTTGAACGGCATTCTGGGAAATGTAGGAACTCGCGCAATAACTGAAGCGGAAGTCATTGAGGCCGGTTGAGGGACGGTGGGTACACCAAAATGACAGATTGATGACATGTAACCGTGTAAGAGGATCTAAGGTGTTTTTTCCTTCAAGATGCTGCAGCAGGACATCACAGGACATCTGCTGTTCACACTCCAGATCATGTAGATGGAAGAGGTCTGGGTGGAGGTGTCTGGTGTCTGGTGAGACGATGCAGGCGAATGCATGTGGGGCTTGAATGCTGTTCCCTCCTGGCTAGATGACAGTGTTGATAAAGCTCTTCCACTCTGAATACTGAATGCTGGCAGTCTTTCCTTCACAGCAGCGAAAAATAACTCCTAGACGAGACTAACTCTTCTGACTCTATTTATGCCTTCATGTCCTCTTTTCTGGACTTCTGCTTGTATTTTTGCTTCACTTTTGCTTCTCTATTGCCCCATTCCCTCCTCACACAAGCGTCCCCAAACTCTGGTTCCAGTTCTTGGAGTTTACGACAATACTTGCTCCATCTCTTGTTTCTACCATCCCGTCTTTTCCAATCCTGACGATGAACCTCTTCGTTAAGCGTGCTTTATCAATACATTTGACTGGAATCTCTGAGACACTTCTGGTACTGATAGCTCTTCATCAGGACTTCAAACCTGTGAGCCAACCAGTCCGACCCAGCTCTGCCTAGAAGAAATGGACAGTCAGTCAGAGGCCTGATGGCGATGACATCATCCCATATCTGAGCCACGTTACCCATTCGTCCCTTTCGCTACGTCACAAACTGCTGACGCGCCACCTGAGGCCTCGTCATCATTTTTATTCAGTTTTGCAAATTGTTTGTCGTCGCACCCTAAAAACCTGAGTTATTTTAGGAGCTTTCTTTCCTGTGAAGCTATTCTGGAGAAGCAGAGCAGAGTTTGTGTCTAGGGGATAAATCCAAACAGACAGCAGCGAAGTAAACTAGACTGCACTTAAGCCCCAGGGAGCTGGAGGATAACACGGCATCGTTAAATTCACGTATATCTTCTCTCTTTTTGACCAGGCATCATCAGTGCACCGGCGACATGGCGAGAGGTTTTCAAACGTGACTGTATTTGCCTCGCCTGTGTTTTTGTGCAATGAAATAAAAGCGAAACAACATATTAGTCCACTTTCCCTGTCAGTTTTCCCTGGAGGTCTACATCTGGGAGCTCGGGTTGTGGCTTATTTTTCTGCCTCTCATATTGGTTTGAAAATAGCGTTTTTTTTTAAGGGACCGCACTCAACTGACAGAAAATGTAAATGGAAAAAACTCATTCGGTTGTGAAAAATGTGGCCCCCTGCCTGTCTAAAAGGGGCTTATTTTCACATCAAGCATTCGGGTCGTATACGAGCAACAATAGCTTCTCTTGTTTTCATAGCTGTGGTCTCCTAAAAGAAACCCTCACAAGGAGCGTTCACCCACTTAGCCGGCGTGTCAGCAGAGACAGAACAGGAGCACTTTCACAGCCCGGCTAAGCGGCAGGTTAAAACCGCCTCGTGCTAATTTCCAACATCGATCAAAAAAAAAAAAAAGTCCCGCCTGTTTTCCTCTCCAGAAAAAAAAGGGGATACAGACGCTCAGACGCTCAGACTCGTGATTTTGCCAGACTTCCACACACACACACACACACACACACACACACACACCCAAAACAGACGACAGATGTTCCAAAATACCACAGTAACAACAGCACAGATGCAGGCTGGGAAATGCCCTGCGAGATCCTCACTTGCTGCAGTGCAAAGAAAAAAAAAAAGCTGCTCCGGGGGGCTTCAGAGCGAGACAGGAAAACAAGCAAGCAAACAAGACGTCATGACTTCCAGACGTTCTCACACTCTGGCGAATGAGAGAGAGGCAAGAAAGAGAGCAGAGGAAAGGTGACTTTGCGAACGAGAGCGCTGTTCGAGAAGCTTCTGGCTTTCTCTCTTTCTGCCTCTCCATAGCTCGGCCGAGACGAGGGGAGGGCGAGGGATTCATGTTTGTCTGCATTGGAAGTGCAGCAGGAAGGAAGGAAGGAAGGAAGGAAGGTTGCAGCTGGGAATTTCGCCTGGAGTGAAACAGACTGGAGAGGTCAGAAGGAGGGAAAGAATTAAGCCTCAGGGAAGACGAGAGAGAGGGACAGAGGAGGAATAATGCTGTGAGAGATGGAAGTAAAAGGGGCGGAGTCAACAGGTGACATGCAGGGAGGAATGGGCGGAGACGCGAAGGGGGCGGGGCGACGGTGGTGAGTTAACGAGGAGGGAGGGAAGGAGGGAGGGAGGGAGGAGATTGGAAGATGACAAGACAGAGGAAAGGGAATCGTGTCTGCACGCCCTCTGCACTCAACGCTCAAACTCTGCCGGGAAAAGGGATGTCCAGAGACCAGGCAAGTTGACTGGGATTACACACGGCGGGCGCGTGCACGCACACACGCATACACGCACACACACACACAGACAGGCCGAGCACGTGCACGCTGAAACACTTGATAATCTACACAGACACGCACACAATCCTTCCTTTGTCCCAGAAAATTTGACTCACCCAGAACAGGTTGCAAATAAAGAGGTAGCCAGGATACACGCAACACACACACACACACACACACACACACACACAGAAACTGGACTTAGACCTGCAGCCACACACTGACGCTACATAAAATACACACAAACACACACACACACTCACACACACACATCATTGCGTCAGAGCAAAACCAAGTGGATAAGCCAGCTGGACCGGGTTTCATTTAGATCTGCTGTGATAAGAAGGAGACAGTCTTCACCCCTCCTGCTGCCAAGGAGCTTTTTCTTCCTTGACCCTCCAAGCCTGTCACTCCTTGTGCATGTGTGTGTGTGTGCGTGCATGTAAGCACCCCAGCTCACACTCTGTCTCACCTCTGATCTCATCAGAACAAAGGAATCCTGGATCTGCTAACCTGTCATTTGACGTTTGTGTACATGCCCACACACACACGCCCACACTGCACACACACACACTCTCTCTCTCGCTCTCACTCACTCTCTCTCTCTCTCATCTGTCTCATGCACACTCTCTCGCCCTCGCAGCAGCAGGTCCCTGGATGCAGCCAAGCTGTCAGTGACTGTTGCTAACACATGCTCGGGGTCAGCTCGGCTCTTTCTTCGGTTCCTGCCAAGGGAGGAGGAGGAGGAGGAGAAGCGAGGCTGGAACGAGTCGGCTCCACACAGCAGAGCGAGACACAGAGATAGATAGAGTGAGAGAGGAAGAGAGACTTGGACCGACCTCCGACTGCTTACCTCTCGCTTCTGTCTGGCTGGCTGTGTGGGAGACTGGAGGCAAGGCTACAAGTGATGCCTCGCACACACCGGAGCAGCACATAGTTGTTTTCCTCCCCGGGACTTTCTTCAGCTTTTTTTTTTTTGGTTTTGTTTTTTTCACTATCTGTGTATAATTTCACTTTCTGGTCCGGTTCCTTCTCTCTCTCTCTCTCTCTCTCTCTCTCTCTCTCTCTCTCTCTCTCTCTCTCTCTCTCTCTCTCTCTCTCTCTCTCTCTCTCTCTCTGTGTAATGATGAGGAGAGACCGCCTCGTCCTAGCGGCGACTCTCGCGGCCATCTTCTCGGCCGACCTCTACTTCATCCTCCTGCCGAAGCTGTGGGCCTGCGGGGCGGGGGTCGGGCGAGGGTTGCCCCTGCTCCTCCCTCGACAACCTCACCCTGCCGGGGCAGTTCGGCCTCGCCACCCCGTGGCTGTCCAACGGGACCCCCGTGACCCCGCCGGACGGGACCGCCCCCGACCCCGCCGACGGAGGCTCCAAGCTGGAGAGGCTCTTCGCTCATCCGCTGTACGACATCCAGACTCCGGCGCTCGGGTCGGAGGAGACGCTGCTGCAGGCGGAGCAGCTGATGGACTACTACCGGAGGAAGGTGTCGCGCTGGGAAAGGTCAGTCAGCGGATTTTGATATGCTTTTTTTTTTGTGCTTATTTTGTATCAAATAACGAGTAAAACCTCTTTCTGATGAACGTGTCTGAGAGAAGCACATGTTCGTTTTTTGATAGTTTGAAATACTGACAGAGAAAACACATGTTGAGGCTTGACTGTGGTGAAGGGGCAGGGTCACTGACATTCAGGTTGAGGCTCCCAACCACACACCACACACACGCACACACACACACACACACACACACACACACACACACACACACACACACACACGCACACACACACACACCAGGGCACGTAAACAATCCTAAATGTTTGCTTTTGCTCCATGAAGCCAATAAACTCGTTTTAACGTCTGCGTCATAAAAAAGTCCCAGCGTTGAGTTGAGTTAGAACCGCGGCAGAAACCTTTTTACCAACATGTCATTTCTGAGCGCTCGCATCTGGAGCTCGCTCTCTCTCTCTCTCTCTCTCTCTCTCTCTCTCTCTCTCTCTCTCTCTCTCTCTCTCTCTCTCTCTCTCTCTCTCTCTTTAAGGTAAATAGGGATTTAAAAAAACGGGGCTGAGATCCTTCTCCGTCTGTGGGAGCCGGAGCTGTGTTGGCCTGCGAGGCGCTCTCAACCTCGACACAGTGAGATAGAGATGTTGGGCTCCGACGGTGGAAAATCAGAAGAAATATGAGCATGGGATCTCTCTCTCTCTCTCTCTCTCTCTCTCTCTCTCTCTCTCTCTCTCTCTCTCTCTCTCTCTCTCTCTCTCTCTCTCTCTCGCTCAGCTGCCTTATAAATGTGCACATAACAACACGTACCCCGCGGGCTTGGAGTCAGTCTTGCAAAATCTTGCAACAGCCGCTTAAAAAAAAACCAAAAAAAAAAAACATTTAATGAGAGTTGAGCCGCGGCGTTTTGTCGAGGGAAAACTCAACCGGACACTCAGGAGTTGTTTTTATTTACATGATGAAGTTTAAAGTTGATCCTCTGGTCAACCTGTGTGTATGTGTGTGTGTGTGTGTGTGTGTATGTGTGTTGTTTCCTGGATCTTTCACCTTTCACCACCTTCTCTCCTCTCCTCTACTCTGCTCCCTCCTCCCTCCCTCCCTCCTCCTCTTCCTCTCCTCCCTCGTCCCTCCCTCCCTCTGTGGTCTGCGGTCTGCACTTGCCTCCTTGTCCTGATTTCTCCGGTCTGTCACTTCAGCTGGCTGGGTGACTGATGGCTTGGCGGGAAGAAAACTAATCCTATTTATAGCCCCGTTCGCCGTATTAACTCAGCGACTCACTCAGCCCGTGATGAAGTTTGTTTGGGTCGGGAGCTGCTGACCGTCCCACTCGGTCGGCGGTCGGCCCTGGCAGCACGGTGCTTCTGTCACCGCAGGCTTATTTGTTTTGGTCTCCGAGTGATTCCTGCCCATCCTTTAAGTATAGGGGATGGATGGATGGATGGGGTGTGTATCCAACTGAGGAGAGGAGAAGAGAGGAGAGACGATATCAGATAAACGATAAATGCCAGGACGTGACTCAAAAATATGTTTATATAAGAACACAAACCCGAAGAGGTCTGAGTAACCTGTTGATTACTTTGTGCCACAGATGTTTCTGGTGGTACGTAGCGTGCGGTAAGAAGTGATTTTAAAAGAATGAATGAATTTGCCCAAGATTCCCAAGCAGGTTATTTTAAAAGCTGCTGACCCAGATGCAGCTGGATGTCTGGATCTCAGGCTAGTCTCGCTACTCTCCTGGTCCACAGCTGGACTGGGACCAGATAGTACAGTCTGAGCTCGCTTCCTCACCCCAACCCGCCTTTTTTTATCGACCTCTCGCTCCTCCAGGCATATGAAGGTGTACAGCGAGGTGGCGGCTGCCTCCAACATCACCGTGACCGAACACGAGGTGACCTTTGACCCCGAGGCCAACTGGCTGAAGTTCCACCTGGGGATCAACCGCTACGCCCTGTACGCCCGCAGTGACCCGGCTATCCCTCAACTCCTCCACGACATGGAGGCGCTGACCGTCATCAACGCTGGTACGGGATGGATGGATGGATGGATGGATGGATGGATGGACGGGGTGATGGATGGATAGATGGATGGATGGATGGATGAATGGATGGATGGATGGGGTGATGGATGGATAGATGGATGGTTGGATGGATAGACGGATGGATGGATGGATGGATGGATGGATGGATAGGTGGGTGGATGGATGGATGGATGGATGGATGGATGGATGGATGTATAGATGGATGGATAGGTGGGTGGATGGATGGATGGTTGGATGGATGGATAGGTGGATGGATAGATGGATGGATGGATAGGTGGATGGATGGATGGATGGATGGATAGGTGGATGGATGGATGGATGGATGGATAGGTGGGTGGATGGATGGATGGATGGATGGATGGATGGATGGATGGATAGGTGGGTGGATGGATGGATGGTTGGATGGATGGATAGGTGGATGGATAGATGGATGGATGGATAGGTGGATGGATGGATGGATGGATGGATGGATGGATGGTTGGATGGATGGATGGTTGGATGGATGGATAGGTGGATGGATAGATGGATAGATGAATGGATGGATGGATGGATGGATGGATGGATAGGTGGATGGATGGATGGATGGATGGATGGATAGATGGATGGATGGATGGATAGGTGGATGGCTTAAACATTCATATATCATTGTCAAATGAATTATTGGTATCATGGTCGAGACGATTGGTAGCCTCCAACTCAAATTAAGACCGCATTTCCCATAAACCCCTGTTGTTTCCTGTTGCAAAGAGGATGTGGCATCGCTCTACATATGTTGATTTTTCAGTCTGCATTTCACTCGTTCCACCAACGCCACTGCGAGAAACTCTGAAAGCTTTAGCTCGTGTTTGGTCTGGAAGAACAGCGCCCTCTTCCTGTGTTATGCCGTGTAAAATGTTGGTAAAATGGTGGTAATGATGTATTGATGAACACCTTCAACATGATCAGCTAACAAATATCTCTCTCACACAGATTACACTCCAGATGAAAAGGCCCTGAAGGGAACGTGCGACTGTACCCAAGGTATGGCCAATCACCACCGACTTCACTGAGACGTCTGTATCGGTCGGACCTGTCTGTTGTGTTGTATCTTATATCCACTGACAAGCGCTGCTGCTGGATCGGGCCCCCGAGTCTTCCTGACTAGCCCCCTTTGTTTTTCTCCTCTTTTTTCCCCGTCTTCTCTGCGGTGCTCGGCGGCGCTGTCAGAGACAAACACCCTGCTGTGTTTGTGACAAGGAGGATTTTGTTTTCATTTGGCTCCAAAATCCCATAAATTACCGTGATTGTGATTTGTCTCTCTCTGTACAAGACAGCAGCAGCTCCGGGGCAGAAAGCCGGGGCGGGGGGGGGGACTCGTTCACGTTCAAAGACAGAGCTGCTACTCCGCTAAACGTTTGATCTCGGCGTCGCTCTGACGGGAGCCGAGGCTTCCAGGCTCCAGCCTCCACACCGGCATCCTCCCACACAGCCAGCCCATACCTCCGAGTAGCACACGCATCAAAGACACCAGCGTATGGATGGATGCTGCTGCAAAAAAGTACATGTACCAGAAGAAGGAGCAACTGTTGTGCAACTTGAGTTTCCCCCAACAAACGCCTACAACCGTGGCAGCCTGGTGCTTTTTTTCAAAATAAAAGACCTGAAGAAAAACATTGGTAGCACAAAACAGGACCAGAGGTGGAACCAAAACTAAAATGACCCCCAAGCGCCACTTCTGCAGAAACATTTGCAGATGTTAAAAAAAAGAAAATGTGTAAAAACAGAATAACAAAAATAATTTGTTCCTGCCAATTTGTTCATTTCAACAGTTAGGGAGGGAACTGTTGAAATGAGCAAATGTTTTGGTGTCCATGTATGTGTTTCTTTGCTTTGCGGTGGAACAAAACATGAAAAATCAAGTTTCAGCAGAATGAGCAGGTAATTCAGGTTGGGCTGTGGAGCTGCAGGTGGCTGCCCTCATTCAACCAGAGTGAAGAGAATGATCTGGAGGAGGACAGAGACAAGACGGTAACCAATCTCAAGGCTACAAGTTCATCAAAGAGTTCCTCTTTCCGCAATACACAATGTTATCAGGAAGTCGGAGGCCCATGGCACTGCAGCCAACCTCCCTGGACGCGACCGCGGGGGAAACCTGATCGGAGGCTGCGGCAAGGAAATCGCTGTACGTCGGTTGAAAAAGATCGCGACGGTGCCAGCATTTTCAACCATGCCTGTACTTCACACACACACACACACACACACACACACACCAGGAACCTGCAGACAATTCCGAGTTTTTCTTCTATACATCTATCTATAAACTGGCTGACCACACAAACGCTGAAGCAATGCAGAGATGTGTGTGTGCCAGTTTGGTCCTCTTTGATTGGCTTCCAGCAGCGATTGTAAACTATGAATACCCGGGCGGGGGGGGCGGGGGGGGGGAGGCGTGTGTGTGGTTAGTCTGGCCTGCTGCTGCTGTGACATAACATGAAGCCAGACGGAGCGGAGGGAACGCCAGCCGCCGGGAGCGGAGCCCGAGCGGTGTGACCAAACCCCTAATTATGTTATCACTGGGAACCCGGGGGCCCCCAGACAGATCTAGAGCGGCTCCAAAACAAGCCTCCAGGGTTTAAGCTGCAAAACAAAACTTTTTTTTTTGTTGCTGAGATCACCTGACGTCTGGCGCTCGAATCCACACCCTGACAGGACAGGAGGTGTGTGGGAGTGGAGGTGGAATTAGATGTTGTTTCAATGCTGGTTGCTTGTGTTTGAGCTGATGCTTGACCTGACAGGTTGACCCATTCTCTCTCTCTCTCTCTCTCTCTCTCTCTCTCTCTCTCTCTCTCTCTCTCTCTCTCTCTCTCTCTCTCTCTCTCTCTCTCTCTCTCTCTCTCTCTCTCTCTCTCTCTCTCTCTCTGTCTGTCTGCTCTAGTGGTGAAGCCCAGCGGTCACCACCTGAAACTGGCGCTGAAGATGCAGAACTTCGGCAAGGCCATGTTCAAACCCATGAGGTGAGGGCTTACACCCAGGTCTTGGTTACACACCGTCAGTGGTGTTTCTGTGGCCCGGTGGGTAGAGAGAGAGTAGCACTCACACTGTCAGAGTTAAAGGTTCGAATCCCCCTGGAGGCACCAATGAATGCACTCATGATACTGTAAGGCTTTTTAAATGGAGGTGTCCACCAAATGTCATGTCATGGTAGAATCTATTCCGATTCTCTGTTGAATGGATTTGGAATTGACCATCTGCCTACTGTGTGTGTGTGTGTGTGTGTGTGTGTGTGTGTGTGTGTGTGTGCCAGGCAGCAGAGGGACCAGGAGACTCCAGAGGACTTCTTCTACTTTGTCGACTTGCAGAGACACAACGCGGAGATCGCTGCCTTCCACCTGGACAGGTGCCTCTCCCTTTGCTCGCCTTGGGATTTTCGTTATTTTTGTTATTCTGTTTTTACACGTTGGGTATTTATTTATTTATTTATTTATTTATTTATTTTGAACGTCTGCAAATGTTTCTGCAGCAGCGGTGCTTGGGGGTAATTTTAGTTTTGGTTCCACCTCTGATCCTATTTTGTGCTACCAATGTTTTTCTTCTGGCTCCTTTTATTTGATTTCATACATCAGGTTGTTTTGTTTCATTTAATTATACTTTTATTTTATTTCTAAGTATTTTCCCAAACAGTAGTAGTAGTGTTCTTGTTGCACACCGCTGATGAATGGTAAAAAAAAAGCAAAAACTCAAATAGGTTGCAAAACTAAATCTCCTGTTGCCAACACACACACACACACACCAGTCAGCCTCCACAAAGATTGCAACATGTTTGCCCAACCCGGCATTTCCAAGCTGATTAGTGTAAATACAGTGGTCTATGGGGACACACACACACACACACACGCACACACACACACACAGATGATTCTCCATGTTATTGCACATTAGCTGAGGTGAGGTGATTCACTCTGGAGTACAGTCATCTGTGCCAGACGGTATCATTAAGGAGCCGCACACGGGTTGAAACCGTCTCTTGACTGCGTGAGACAGGAGATAACAGCGGCGGGTGTAATGCCGCGTCAACAACACTTAACGCCAACGACCATCACATCACCGCGGTGGCGCTCAGACGGTTCTCCGCGTGGATTCAGCCGTGACGAGCGAGACGGTGAAATCATCCCTCTGCTGTTTTTTTTTTTGTTTTTTTTGGTCGTCTCAGCGTGTTGAGTGCCAGGATCCCTTATCATTACCCCTCACAATCAGCAGTTGAGGAATGCAAACAGCCATTGAACGCCCCACACACTGATTATGGTTTGATTACTGTTATTGAGGCGTGACTGGAATAAGGCCCTCGGGGAGGTATAGGCTCTGGAAACTGTATATCAACACCTGCTAAATTACAACCGCCGTCAATGGAGCTTATTCATTGATAAGAATCAGCAAAAAAAAATTGGCCCGCGAGCCTCGAGTGAGAAGTGTGAAATGAGATGATGGGGAGATGAAGAGGAGAGAGGGTTCACGTGGGTTTACACTGACGCAACAGAGATGGAGGTGTGAAGCGAACGGATTATGAGGCATCCCTAGAAAGAGAGTGATGAAGACTTTTTTCTCTCAATCTAATTTGTGTTGTTTGTTTTTTTCAGAGTGCTGGACTTCCGGAGGGTCCCGCCGGTGGTGGGCAGGCTGGTGAACGTCACCGGAGAAGTCCTCCAGGTCTCCCACAACGAGGACCTGCGCAGCGTCTTCTTCACCTCGCCTGGTAAAACACCGACATCCTCATCCTCTCACTCCTCCACATTCACTGTGGCTTGTCAAAAGAGGTTTTTTTTTGAAGGCCGATATCAATACTGATATTTTTGTACTGAAGCTGCTGACATTTTGTACTGATATTCAATATATTAAATTTGAACATTTTTATAAACCTCTGAAGCAGTATTTAGACCATCATGAGACACTAAAGGAACCACCACACCTATTCAGTGGAAACTCTGGGACACGTTACTGTCTTTTAAATGAAGAATTCATTCACGAAAAATCATTATTGATCGATTAAATAAGACGATAACTTGTGCAAAGAAAATAAAATGTGATTGCGTGTTTCACAGCCTCAGTATGTCGCTGTAACCCAAAGCAGAACCGTGGATTATTTCTTGTGGGTTTAGTGTTTTATGTGTGGTGACAGAGCAACCAGCTGGAGGCAGAGACGGAGCTGATCGAGAGGCATGTAATTGTATCTGAGCTGTGATTTTTGCTCTCCTACACCGACAGCGAACAACACGTGTTTCTTCGCCAAGTGTCTGTACGTGTGCAAGACGGAGTACGCGGTGTGCGGGAGCCCCGACCTGCTGGAGGGCTCCCTGTCCGCCTACCTGCCCGGCCTCAGCATCGCCCCCCGCATCTCCATCCCCAACCCCTGGATACGATCCTACACCTTCACCGGACGGGAAGAGTAAGGCCTCAGATGATGACGCTGAAATACTTGTTTAGTACTTGGTGAACTGCGGTCCTGTTAATACTAATACTGCTAGGTCAAGGGTTCAAGTCCCACTGGGGCCCTCTCTTGTTTCATCCAGTGGTGGCCGGTGATTGGCTGACTAAGTGGGGCGGGTCATGACAGACACGTTAAATGAGACTGGCCAGGGCGTTCTGCCCAGCGCCCCAAATGCTGTCATAGACCTCAAGCTGAAGTGCAGTCCTTCCAACTATGGAGGGTTAAATGCGACAATATTAAATAAATAAATCATTAAATATGGAAATAATTAAATAAATGTGGAAATGAACAATTAAATATATTATATTTCCCATTTTAATTAATTAATTGTTCATATATTTCCCCTTTTATTTAATGATTTATTTATTTAATATTGTCGCATTTAACCCTCCATATACAACAACTGCTAGGTGGCAATGCATGTCAATGTAGTGTGTGAGGGACGTACGACTCGGCGCCCCAGAACAGAGACGGTAATGAAGTCCGCAAACCAACCAAAGCCAATTATTCAACATACATGTATTGACTAGAACACATTTATATGAATTATAAATACAATCTATGAAATGTGTTCAGATTAAAAAATATATTTATATTTATATTTATTATTATTGTTATTATTATTATTATTATTATTATTGTTGTTGTTGTTGTTATTATTGTTAATATTATTATTATTATTATTATTATTATTATTATTATTTAATTTTTGTTTTTTTTCTCCATCCAATCAAGAAGTGCGCCACCCCTAGCGTCTCTATGGACGAGCCGCCACTGGTTTCATCTCTACTTTATTCTTGTCTGTTTGTGTCTCTGTCTAACAGGTGGGAGGTGAATCCGTTTTACTGTGATACCATAAAGCAGCTGTATCCCTACAACTCAGGGAACCGACTCCTCAACATCATAGACATGTCCATCTTCGACTTCCTCATGGGTATCGTATCCCAGTACACCACTACTCATATAACTACTATAATAAAAAAACATCCTACAATGCATCTCCATGATATTCTTTGTCCTCCCCTGCAGGCAACATGGATAGGCACCACTATGAGATTTTCACCAAGTTCGGGGACGACGGATTCCTCCTGCACTTTGACAACGCCAGAGGGTGAGAGGGAAAATGTCACGGAGCATTTTGGTTTATTGTGAAATAATGTTGTGCACTTCAATTTTCCTGACCACACCTGTGGCGCCACACCTTGTGTTCAGGTTCGGGAAGCACTCCCATGACGAGATGTCCATTCTGGCGCCGCTGTCTCAGTGCTGCATGTAAGTGTGGTGGGGTTTCTGTCTCTGGGCTATGAGGAGGAGGAGGAGGAGGAGGAGGAGGTGGAGGAGGAGGAGGAGGAGGAGGAGGAGGAGGGGGGCTGTACATTTATAACCAAAACACAAAATATTGCACACCAGCTAACAATCCATCCTCTCTCCCCGTGTGGTACCTGAATCCTAAGCCTGTCTCCTCTTCCCTTCCCACTCCATGCTCCCTCTCTTCCCTTCTATTTAACACCTCCCCATCCTCCTCCTCCTCTGCCTCCCATCCTCCATCTCCTCCCGTCCCTCCTCAGGATAAAGCGCTCCACATTTCTGCGGCTCCAGCTCCTGTCCCTGCTGCCGTACAGGCTCAGCGACGTGATGAGGGAGTCCCTGCAGGGAGACCCCTTGCAGCCGGTCCTGACGGAGCCCCACCTGCTGGCGCTGGACCGCAGGCTGCAGAAGGTCCTCCGGGTGGTCCAGCGCTGCGTCCGGAGGCTGGGCGAGGCCGAGGTGGTCACCAAGGACTTCATCGCATCCTCGGCTAAACCTCAGACTGCCCGGCAGGCGGCCACACAGGGGAACAAGGCCAGGTAGCAGAGGACGAGAGGGACCCCGTGTCACGGCTCTCTTCACGCCCAACCGGACTTCATGTCGAAGCTCAGGTTTCTTCTGGACAAACAAGACTTAGATGGAAGAAGCTACGGAGGGATAAAGTCCACGAGTCCGTCTGAGAAGGAACGAAAAAGTGCAGAATCTCTTGTGGAGGTTCAGTATGGGAATGTCTTCACTGGGAGTTCATTTCCTGCTGTCCTGATCTCTACCTATTGGATACCAGTCACAGAGGGAGCAGCGTGTTACTGCATCACATTCCAGTCTTATTGCTTCTTTTTCATTTTTCAAACATTTCCGTGTTTAATACCGGACAGGGCTCCCACTTTGAATGTCTGCATACATGCGCACATACATCTGGGTGACTAAAGGCTTTCTGCAAATGTAAGACCTTTATAACGCCTATTTAAATCAAATTCAAGACCGATTTCATCCCCAAAACTTGAAGAGTAATAAATAAAAAGCAGGAGGAGAGAGTACGTCTGCACAACCAGGGAGACTTCTCACTTGAACAGTAGTCCACCGAGACAAGGCGACATTTGTAAGACCTCTGAAATGTTTTTTGAAAGCACCTATGACATGTATCAGGGTGCCCAGAGGTCCTTAAAATGAAAAACCTCTCAAGCCCTTGAATTTAAAACCTGAAAACTTTTTAAGGACACAAACACCCTGATGCACGCCACATGCGCTCTCTCTCCCTCACACAAAATCAGCAATGGAGTTGACGTTGACAGCGTTGCAGGAGGGAGACGTTGAGCACGAAGCACTGGATGAGACGATCAAATTAATGAAACATTAAATTAAATATTGTGTCCACGCGATGTTAAAGGTGTAAATAAAGTTATTTTTGTGTGATTCCATGGTGCAATTCCTGCAATTCCTGCAATTCCTAGTGTGTGTGATGTCTCCCCAGAGAAAAGTCATTTATATTGCTCCAGCCCATTTTCCAGACTTCTAATCCTCGTCTGTCTCATCAAAGGCTTTACAACATCAACCCAACTGAAACAGGCTGAGACAGAAACGGCAAACCTAAATCAACTGCATCATGTGTCATATCATACCACCTTAAGCCCCCAACAATCCTGAAGCAAACCCATCGCCCTCAGCCAAAAATCTATATAATGCGTTTTCCTCTCTGAACGTGTCCGGGCTTTTCCTTTTCATTGTTCTTATTCGGGTGTCTACAACTCTGATGCATCCTGGGTCTCTGTGTGACGTGAAGCAAGACAGCGAAAAACCACAACTATTGTAAAGAGATCCCAGAGTCGCTGAATCATCAAATCAAGTTGGGCAGAGCAGGCGGGGAGGCTGATGAGCAGCACAGTTTATAAGGTGTGCTGACACCTGTGGAAAAAGGGTCTGCTGGTAAACACAAAGCGACGGGGTTCCTCCTGAACGCTGCCTGTCATTAAACGTGCTTTCTACCACGGGCAGATCCAACCATGTGTCTTCACTAAAACCTAAGCATATTATTTACCTGTGACAATGAGTTGAGAAATTAAGGAGAAGATTTAACTCAAATTAATTTGCTTTCACTCGTCCAGCTCTGATCCAAATAACCCACAGCAAATTTTTTAAAGTGGCAAAAAGTGCCAGAGCAAACTATAAATGAACTATAAAAAAAGGTCAAAACTTCTACTCATTATGAAAATATCACCAAATGGAAAAATGAACTAAAAAAAATGTACTATTGAGTGACATGTTAACCAGCCTAAGAATAAGAATGTGCAGAGTACAAGTGATAGCACGTGTACTAATAATGCTGCGTAGTTTTATATTTAAATTGTGGTTATATCTTGAAATATGAAGTAGTAAGATGGTAAAGTTTGGTGTAAGAAGAACGAGCAGCAGAACGAGTGTAATTCTTGTTTTGCCTTCTTAAGGAAATCAGGTTGTTCTGCACTTACAGCAGCTCAACGTCTCCCCCTGGTGTAGAGATGTCATATTACATTTTATACAGCAGTGACTCCCAAAACTTTTTTCACTTTTTCAATTTGCTCCCATTCCACATCATTCTAGCCAGTCAAAGTAAGTATAAGTCCAATTACAGCAGTATGGCTGTAGTTACATAGTCCCATCAGAAAGACACTGCTATAAGAACAGTAGTGCTGTCAAAGCTGCACCACAAGACCCCAAAAGAACCGAAATCAAGACAAAACTCGACTCTTTTTACTTTTTTATTGCTTAAACTGCCATCTGGAACAATCTATACCAAAAGGATAAACGTCTTTGCACATACAGGAGGTCAAACTGAATACAGGGCAGAATAGAAAAAGAATGGTCCTCTGATACCCTGCAGCTCTTTGTGCTGCAGGCCTAACAAACTTGCTGAAGTTCGGGCTAGCAGGAGTGACTGTCTACTACTGTAAGCCCAGGTTAGGTAAGCTAAGGCAAACCGGGACGATTGCAGTGTGACTAAAATGTTTGGACTAAAACCTATCATGACGATGCTGCTCTTATTTACAAAAACAATACGTTGACAAAAGTGAGTCGAACCCTCGCCCCTAACAGAGTCATTTCCTGTAGATCAGGATAAAGAGGATGTGTTATCATACACAATAAAGCTGATGACACAAATCCAAATGTAACCAAATCAACAAGGAATTCCTGAGGGTTAGGGGAGGATGGTCGGTTTGACTGTAAAGAAAAAATGCTGAGGTGTCCATTAACAAATACACTCTTATCACTCTAAGCTGACCGCACCGCAATCGGTGCAAAATCAAATCTTTTTGGACACACAAACAATCAATCCATCCGCCCACAAATCGATCAATCATCCATTCTGGTCATACAACATCTTAGAATGGAGACACACTGTAACAGAAAATGGAAGAAAGAAAAAAAAAACAGCTTTGAAATAGATAAACATGACTGGTTATAGGTAATTTCTGGGAAAGAGTAACAAGCAGTGAGGCAGGAATGAAGAGTTAAGCCTATAATCCAGAAGTCAACATTGTGTAAATTGGTAAAAAAAAAAAAAAAAAAGACAGATTACATTTTATGCCATCTAAATAGTCGTCAAGCAGTTAAGCTAGGGAGTAAATAACCAAATATTTGACAAAGCCTGCTTCTGCACGTCGCTGCAGGGAAAGTTTTTAAACACACGCTTCCATTCACACCAGATCACTGGATGCCTAAAACATTATGCCAAGTCAGCATAGAGAACAGATCACAAGCTACTCTGATGATAAGACAGTCACCTTTTTCAATAGGCAGAAGCAATGACACTAGCTTTAAATAAATATCCGCTCACACTCCTCTTGACTTCGAGTCGGGCTACCGCCGGGCGCCGTCGGCTTTCTGTTGCCCTCGTGATGCTTAGGTACATAAATACTCAGAGGCCCCGAATCCAGAAAACCACCTATTTTTTTTTTTTACTTCAATAACTTGTAATGACCCATTTGACCTACTTTAAAAAAAAAATTAAAAAAGAAAAAAAAAAAAAAAAAAAAGTTTAACCCATGACGTTTTACACAATACAATTACATACTGTTTTGTCGGTTGACAAGAAGAAGCATTTATTTACTTTGTGGCACTGGACACCTAAAATAGAATTTATGGAAAAATAAGTGTTTACAAAAGACAGTTAAACATATTTTTTTTAAGATCACCATCACTCCAAACCATAGCCAAAACATTAGTTCATCATGTCGTCAATGATGACAATAATATAACTATGATCATTTCAATTATACTAGAATAACATTTCGAAACCATAGAAGAAGAGTGACAAAGTTATTTGGTGTATACTGAAAAACTCTGAATACTGAAATACACTTAATACTCTTATGTTTTTTTTTTTCCTCAGAGTAGTCAAGGCAGTTCTTGCATGTTCAATGGTTCTACCAATTAGAGGACAATGTGGTAACAACTACTTCCTGTTTTGAGCTCCAAATGCATGGGAGCAGAACACACACTGCGTTTCCACGGCTATGCATCCTTGTGTTGTGACAATAATCGACATTTGGCACTAGCCTGGCAGCTGAACGATTAAAACCTCGTGGTCGTACAGGTTCTCTCCAACGAGCTAAAACAGATTCATCATCGGTTCATCACGCCGATCAAAGGTAACCCAAAATGAGTAACGGAGTACAACCATTGTTTATCATAGCTTAAACCTAGAAATGGTTGACAAAATTAGATGCAATCATACTTCCTGTCTTCTACAGTATCTATCAGTATCTGCTCTACATTATATATCTAATCTAGCGATCCGATGTCTCAACAGGAAACTCTGAGATGGGGAAGCAGCGGCCCTCTTTTGACTTGAATCAATCTAGAGCACAAATCTGGAACAAATTCGCCAAGAGCGCCGACGTCACCGCGTTAAGTCTGATTGTCCTATCTCACCGGTCGGAGAGCCTAACGTCTGTCAGATCCCCTAACAAATCCTGCTTGGCGTTTAAAGTCGAGTCTAAAAAGAAAGCATAAATCGGCAAATACATTTATGAAGTAGGTAACGTGTAACTGTGCCTATAAGGTAGCGTACAGCAGCTGGTACAAGCGCTGGTGAATGGCTAAAGTCACCTCTGGGCGACTGGTAGTAACAATAAAATGAATGTGTGTAAAACCAAAAAAAAAAAGGGGGGATAAGCGAACAGAAATAAGAAGAAAGTGACATAAAGCAAATTGCATTGGTGGACCCTGGGTCTAAAAGGGGTAAAGAGGGTTACAGGGGAAGGGAGAGAGGGTAAGGGTGGGTGGGTAAGAGACCCCCCCCCCCCCCTCTACCTCCGAGCCCCTTCAGACAGACAGCGAGACAAAGCTGTTGTACTGTTGGATGTTGCGTTTGAGAATGTCTGAACAGGGACCCAGGACGCGCTCGAAGCGAGGCCGGTCCAGCTTCACGCACTTCAGAGGGCCGCGGGCCACCACGGTGGCAGCGCGGGGGCGGTTCATCAGCAGGGAGATCTCACCTGGAGGACACACACACACACACACACACACACACACACACACAGACACACACAGAAACACACAGAAACACACAGAAACACACAGAAACACACAGAAACACACAGATACACACAGATACACACAGAAACACACAGAAACACACAGAAACACACAGAAACACACAGAAACACACGCACACACACACACAACTTGTAGTTCAAAATCACAAAATCCTAAAATGCATACACAATAAAGCAGGTTATATACAAAGCAAGTGAATTAAAGATGTTTTGAGTACAATATACCAAGTCAGAAAGTTTTCAGTCCCTCCAGGTATCAGCAGTTTTTGAATTTTTAATGCAGATTCAACCAATCCCTGCAACACTTGTGACAATTTGCAATTTTGCAAAAACATTTTTTGCATAAAATGGTGCAATCAAACCATTGGTCAACAACAAACAAACAAAGACTACAGCCGGTGATGCGGTGAAGCTTCTGAGGGTTCAGGGGGAAATGAGCTGTTGTTTCATATGTGACTTTTCTTCACCCTTGCACGTAGAAGTTGAGTTGCATTTAACATGCACTGCTACACTTTCATTTATCCTGAGCCTTTGGGTTGCTGTTTTAAAAGAAACTCTAAACCTTTATGTTCATGAAACATAACGGACTGGGTTGACTTGTTCTTACTGTGCTATGTTGAGTTGAAGGTATTTTAGAATGACGTTTGTCTGTTCAGAAAAGGATGAACACCAAAGTATTTCCTGTAGTTTCTGTGATATGCAGTATGCTTCCTATCACAGGAAATGAGAATGTGACTCACTTTTAAGGGGAGGTACTATCTCATTAGTGCCACGTAATACTAATACTAATACTACTAGTATGAATTTGTCTTTTTACTTGCAAGGAAAAATCTAAACAAAACCAATAATAAATATCCTTAAACTTGTGATTGCATCACAATTTTTAAAGTGAAGCTTGTGCAAAATGAAGCAATGTGTGTGTGTTTGGTTTGGTGGTAATAATGACAACAGATCTCCCCTGGAGGGGCTGAGCATTTCTTAATTCTTACCAAAGTAGTCAGATGGTCCTAACCTCCCCACTTCCACAAACTCCTCATTCTCTGAGCGACGCTGCAACACAGCTGCAGAACCCTGAGGAACATGAACACACACACACACACACACACACACACACACACACACACACACACACACACACACACACACACACACACACACACACACACACACAGAAACACACACACAGAAACACACAGAAACACACAGAAACACACACACCATCAATAAAACTAAAATTCAAAATTCTGGTATCATGACAACACCATGTGTGTGTGTGTGTGTGTGTGTGTGTGTGTGTGTGTGTGTGTGTGTGTGTGTGTGTGTGTGTGTGTGTGTGTGTGTGTGTGTGTGTGTGTGTATATATACCTCCAGGATGATGAAGAACTCATCTCCAGGCTCTCCCTGCACCACAATCTTCTGCCCGTCCTCGAACTGGACCGGCTCCAGGGCGTCAGCCACCGTCAGACGCTCCCATTTGTCAAGAGACTCTGAGGGGAGGAACAGGAAACAACACAGCTGAAGTTGTTTCTCTTTTTTCTTTGTTTCCAAGTCAGATGTTTGTTTTATCTCAACAGGACAAATAAGTCATTTATTTCACTTCTTGTTTTTTTTTATTATGTTTCATGGAGGGTGAGGGGCAACTTGGGAGGGAGTGGATGGGACAGAAAGGTAGGGAAAGATGATGTGTGCTTTTGGTATGTCTGTAAAATTACACTTAAAAAAACTAAACTAAACCTCTTGAGTATATTGTTGATGAAAAAGCTTTTTAGCCAAACGCTTTGAGAAAGCAGTGAGGAGTGTGGACAGGAGAAAAGCTACAACTCACCTAAGATGGATACTTTCCTGAGGAATTCCTCGTACATCTTCCTCTTTCTCAAAGTGCTTCCCTGTAGATGAAGACATTTGTTTTGGTGCTACAAAATAACATGCAACAAAAAGCACTACGGAATCCCACGAGAGCTACACCACACCAAGGCCTTAGATTATACTGGATTAAGTTAGATTATATGAAACTTTAAGAAAAATTACATGGACAATGGTTATAACACAAATCAGACTGAGAAAAGAAAATGCATGACTTTACAGTATACATGTAAAGTCATGCATTTTCATAATTTCATTTTACACTCTACACAACTTGACACACAGCCACCTCACCATGAGTATTCTCCTGTAGCTGTCTCTGTCGATGCCCCACAGCTTGACGTTGGTCTTGGCTCGGACGGTGGCTGCCCTCGGGGTGCCATAGATCAGGGCCAGCTCTCCAAAGCTGCCTCCCTCCCCGATGCTGGTCACCCAGTCGTTGTTCACGTACACCTGTCAGGAGTGGGCAGACCGGCAGGTGAAAAACAAACCTAGCGGGGACTGAAACAGTGAGGAAAGTGATATTCCTACGTACTTTTTGTATAAAAAAAGCCTTATAGATAAAATCATTAGAACTGCAATGAGAGAAAGAGATCCCATTGCCATTGGAGAAGAGAGAGAGAGAGAGAGAGAGAGAGAGAGAGAGAGAGAGAGAGAGAGAGAGAGAGAGAGAGAGAGAGAGAGAGAGAGAGAGAGAGAGAGAGAGAGAGAGAGAGAGCGCTATAGATAAGAGAGGAAGACCTCTGTTACACTTGCATTAACATACATCCTCAGTAATCGTACTGTTTGGATCAAAAACATAAAGATCAAGCTGTAAATGCACCACAAACACATTGAGGTGGTCTGAGACACATTAGGCCACATTGATTTTTTAAAGTGTAAATTATAAAATAAAATGATTTCCTTCCAATCCACATGTAGCAACTACGTAAACATAAATAAACTTGTGCACTGATCGAACCAGGAAATGCACACAAAACATGTTGCAGGCAGCTTGGATAGTAATAAACATGTAATAAACAGTAATAAACATGTAATAAACAGTAATACACATGTAATAAACAGTAATAAACATGTCGAAAAATGGACTGTCAGTAAACTCCTCATCTTGCGTGTTTAAATTCAGGAGTATTCTGTCAACTTTAAAGAGGAAGTGACAAGCTTGTGGTGCTTCGATAGTTGTATATCTAGCAGGTGTGACATTGCTTCCTAAAGTGCATGAGGGTCAGATACTCACGTCCATCTCCCCTTGGTCAATGACGTAGAAATTGTCACCTTCGTCACCTGTGTGCGTTAAATTGTGTTGTTAATAACACAATCACACTAGGAAATGCTTTGATCGCCTTTAACGTGCTGAGCAGATAGAGAAGAAGAGATCCTACCCTGCAGGATAACTGTCTCCCCGGCGATGTAGGTGACTGGAAACATTGCATCAAATATGTCGCTGGAAAAAAAAAAATGGATGTGAGTTATCCAGACTTCAATTTAAAAGACCTCTGAAACACAAACACTGTTTAAGGTGGTTACCTCCTCTCGTTGTCGTCCAGGTGTGAGAACAGCACATTCTTTTCAATAGCTTTGGCCAAGGCTGCCATCGTCTTGTAGTCTTTAGGAATGACCTTGGAAAACAACACAGGCATGTAGTGTGTGAGTGTTTTGGCTCTGTGCTGTAATTTTGTGAAGCCCAACACAATGTAGGCTGACATAACACTGATTGCATATCATTGTGGACATAGTAGTAAGTGGTGTTGCACTGTTTTGTTGACACTGCAGCTTCCACTGTGTTTCCTGTAGAGAGAGTGTGTGTGTGTGTGTGTGTGTGTGTGTGTGTGTGTGTGTGTGTGTGTGCGTGCCCCTACCTTTCTGACGTAAGAGGCTGCGTCCTCCTCTGTATAGACCTCTGCACTAAAGGCTCCTCTCCGCCGGCGCCCCTTCACCACAGGGTTCATGGGTGGAGACACCTCCTCATCACGGGAGTCTGAACGGGAACTGCTGGCCTTCTGCTGGTTCTGAATCTGCTTGGCCTCCTCCTGGGGGGAGGAAGGAAAAGGGCACCGTCAGTCAGTAGGGTCTAGAGCTGCAACGATTCATTGACATCATCAACTACATTGACTAAGTACATTTGTTGATTGAGCGTATTCATAGTAAATGCAGTTTCCTTTTGAAAAGCATATACTGATATTCTTCCAGGAGTGCAAATTCTTAGATGGTTGTTTCCCAGTGTGCCTCAATCAGCTGTTTGGTCCTTACAGGTGTACTGCAATAACTGAAATGTAACAAATATGTAGGTAGCGACGGCTGTAACACAGTATTGTATTAGGATCTGGACTCAGGCAACAATACGCTGAAATATAGTACTAACTTATTCCACATGAAAGTTTATATACATAAAATATTGAATACATGAAGCTTTTAATCGGTTAAGTAATCATCAGATTAGTGTATACCAAAATAAACTGCAGCCCTAACAGGGTTAGGGAATCGTAATAGAAACAGGAAGTGTTTCAGGGTAATGACTGAGGAATTACTTTCTCCATGAGATCCTTTGTGTGGAGTCGCTGTGAAATTGACAAACTTATTTAATTGGGTTGTATTTAGCAAAGAAATAAAGAAAATATTGGCTAACCAAGAGGAAAGAAATCAAAGTAAAACGTTTTTGATTGTATATACTTGGTGGCTTATTAAACACACACACCTTCTCCAGCCTCTCGAAGTGCTCCCTGAGGAAGGCCATGGGCCTCTCTGGCCTGGAGGTGCACAGCTGGACGATGCAGTCCTTCAGCAGCTGTTGGATGCTGTGTTTCTGCACATACTGCTCGCACTCCCTCAGGCTCCGCTCTTCCTCGCTGCTCGTACTGCCCGACGCCATGACGACAAGCACAACCCTGCTCCGTGACCTCTAACCTCTGCACTGGAGAAAGGAGATTGTAAGGGACAAAAAGGAACACAGTTTAAGAGGGTACAACATGGACTCACTGGCTCACAAGACAGCAAAACAGAGTAGGTGTGCCTGTGTGTAGCAATGTGAAATGCACAGAGAGAAAAAGAGGGAGTGTGAGAAAAATAGAACCAGAGCGAGAAAGCACAGAGAGAGATGGGGTGTTGTTTTGGCACCGTGGAGCCTGACTGTTTCTAAATGGCAGCAGCGAAAACTGGTCATATGATGCGATCACACATTTCTGACAACAAACTAGGACACACAGTTTGGCTTGGCTCTATTTACACAAAACAATTAAACTTTTCAACCAGCCCAAACAAAGCCTGCTTCCACAGAGATAGCAACTGGCTATGCCTGCAACGGTATCATACACATTAGACCTATTTTTAGGCTAAATGGTGAGTTGGAAGGCCATTGAATCAATGGCCTTCAGGCATTTCAGGCTATGATACTGCTGCTGAGCAAAATAGCCTGAGAGAATTCTGTGATACAAGCTCCTTTTGATAGCTGTGCTTGGTCTAACTGTGCAGTCTAAAACAGGAAGGCCTTGAGAGCCCTAATACATGTATTTAAAATGAAAAAAAGAATGCAATCCAATAAGATCTACAGATAGATCTACCTTGTGCCTGCAAATGCATCATGCATGTGCAGCAGTATAATAGGATTCAGATAATTTCTAATCTGACAAGGCCCGGGGGAGATTACCAGCCATGTTATCAAAGATGGGGCTGGCACAACACAGCCTTTATGCAACTACAGTCGTGGTGGAAACTTGGCAGTCCTATCTAAATCTTAATCTGCCATAGGGACAACTGAGTGATAAAAGTGGTTTTCAGACAAGGTGATACATATTAAGAACAAAGATAACCACAAATCTAAAATAACTCATTGATGTTTAGGCCCCAGATACATTGATAATTTGATCAAATTATTGTGTTGGAAAAGTGGAAGGGGCTCTGCTGCCTCAGATATCATCAGTCTTCTCCTGTTATAAACACCTGAAGTAGTGCTGCGCCTTCAAACCCGAAGTTACTGAGCAAATTCACTTAACCTGCCTGCTAAGAGCATGCTGTCAATCAAATTAAAGACAACAACGATGCAGAAATGACCTTGCTGAACAAGTGACGGTGGAGTATGCCGGAAGATGGATAAAAAAATAACGTCTTTAAAGGCGAATAGTCTACATAGTCTGGTGAATGTTGCTTTAGCTTTTAACGACAGTAAACCAACTGTCAGTTAACAGCCTAGGTCAGGAAGACTTCATGAGGATGTTGATGCAGCCAAGCACAGCAGAGCAGTGCTGAGATACTAGCTACCTTACAGTACAAATACCAACACACATTAAATGCAAATGGATGGCAGGGGTTTTACCTTTCGCTTAATTATCTTTGAAATACATTATGTTCAGTGTGGCTAGCAAGTTTGATGCCTAGCTGGCTAGCTGGTGTCAACTGGCCTGCAAAGGCAAAGCTTTCATCCAATGACGCCATCTTGAGCTCTATAATAAACAAACGCGAGACGGAGCAAACAAAATTCAGCTATCCAGAGGTCATATGTTTCGAGAACGGAGACAAGCAAATACTTACAAGAAACTATAAATTCCTACCGAGCCCTTCGATAGTGACTCGGGGTGGATGATATTTCTCAAAGTGTACTGTTACCAGATCCTCGCTTCGATTTTTTCCCAAGCCCTGGACCGCTGCCCCACCGGATACGGGTTAGGACCAATCACGAGCCGTCATTGACGTCAATGCTCCTCGTTCTGACATGTGAGCCGTAACCCCTGGCAACCTTAAAGGGGACGGCGAGATATCGTGACGTCAAGGAAACTGTTTTAAAATCGATTGACTTCAGAATGAACATTACTACAGAAATTCCCCACTACTCTCATGAAATTTGAGATGCAATGGACTGTGTGGGTCTCTTCCAATTCCCTAATGGAGAAACTGTTGGGGAAATCGCGATACATGTATAAAGTCACACTTGGTTCCCTAGATAAATAAATCCCCACATAGGAAGATTATACTGTTTTGATATAAAGTTATAGTGAAATCCTTTGCATAATTGCATCATTTTTGTAATCTATCCTAGGGTCAACTCGTTATTGTTGTGGCGCTGCACGGGCGGGCAGTGAAAAAAAATCTTCCTACGTTTTTGTATCCAATGAAATTATCAAAACAATTCCTCGTGACAAGACTGAAAGTGTAATTGGTCATTCAACAAAGGTTTTTCTAAGTAGGCGGCTCTTATTTGATCGACTGGCATACTGACCAATCAATCAGAGGCTTTCAAAAGCTCGACCAATTGAAATGGTAGAGAGGCGGTCTTGACCGTTTACCGTCAGCCAATAGCAATGTGCCTCGGTGTGACGCATCCACCCATCAGCTGTTTTTGTTTTGCTGTCTGGTTATTGAAGTTAATAACGTAATAATAACAGTATCGCCTGACTAAAGTGACCCGTTTCATTAAGGAGACGCGTCTTTTCTTTAATTTAATGTTTAGGTTTGTGATAGTTTAGTTGGCGCCACATGTATGACATTTGAGACAGCAGCTCGCCCGGACGTCGCTCTATCCCTGAAGAGTGTGAGCGTGGCGCTTGGTGTCGGGGAGCAGAGGAGGGGAGCGGGTTTCGGCAGGGATCGATCCGAACCCAAGGCCTCCGACCTCGGCCAGCGAGACGGGAGGGTAATCGGCGGTGCGGATGGAGTCCCAAGAGACACCCGACGGTCCCGAAGGGCACCAAGGCTTGATCTGCGCCTCGTTCAACCAGGACACCACGTAAGCGACCTGCGAACTCGGGCCACTCTGAGCTCAATCTCCTTGGTGCACCTGACTGTTGCATAATGTGCCAACGCAACAATTACCCAACATGCTTTTAGTTTCTGCTGCTTCTTAACGTGACCAAAGAGTGTGCAGTTGTGTGTGTAGATGCTAAAAGCTTATCCACGTCTCATTAAAAGTTCTGGATCAGGCCCATGCAGGCTGCAAGTGAACTAGGCCACTGGGTTAATCTGCAAGGCCTATTGCACATTACACTAGAATGTTGTTGGCCAAACCTCTGGTCGCTGTGCCTTATTCCAGTCGGTCGTTGTGTAATAATAAACAAGTTTGTTAAATATATTCCGTTTTGATGTTATTTATAAACCAATACCCTTTGCTAGCCTGAGGACATACAGGGCACATATAGGGCAGTGTGGTATTTTCTAAGGCTATATATTATTGAGACTAATTTTAAGTGATTCCCTCCCAAAATAACACAACATGGCTATGTTCCTCTATGACTCCCTAATAGCCTTTGCCATGGGCATCCATTGGCCCAGTCCTAGGCTAGCCCAGAGGGGTTATTTGAGGCTAACTAGTAAGTGAAAGGACAACTAACCATGTAGGCAAACAGTCAAGCTGGCCGTCTCTTTTCTATCCTTTCACCTTCAGCCATGATAAGATAAGATTTTTTTTTTTTTTTTTTTACAATTAGCATATTTTAATAAAGGAGAGGGATAGGCCTGATAGCCGACATGTCATACAAGGCCACCACCTCTAAGGATGAGGTGAAGCCTGTATCAGACCTGTTGACTGTCAACACAGCAGTACCTCTATATGATGGCCATACATGGGCCTCATGCAGCTCCTGCTGATCACCAAAGATGGTTGAGTTATCAGTGGAGCTGAAGTCACCTGACCCCACTCACCTCAGTTCATACTGTATTAACCATACGGGGTACAGTAACACTGGATCCTTAATATTCCCCTTGATGCTCTATTTATAGTCGCAAAGTCAGTGGCACATGGCATGGATTCATTTTATTTCACTTCCTGTTCAGTGCAGCTGTGTACTTGTGAGTGTGCATGTGTGTATGTGTGTATGTGCATACATGAATAGAAACACACTTGTAAACAATAGAAAGCTATCCCTGTAAGCCAAGTCCTACTTTTGTGGTTTCATTTATTTCTATTTTTTTCCAACCAGTGAAATGTTGAATGTTCCAGCTTGGCTGCTTTGTTGATCCACTTCCACTTTGAGGAATAAAAACCCAGATCAGAAATGTCCTGATAGTATCGGTCCTAAGTGATAGTTGTAACCAGAAACAAGACCAGGGACATTCAGATCAGATAGTCAACGTAAAGAAAAAAAAAAAGACATTTAAAACATCTGTGACAAATATGGGTCATGAAAATTGTGCCATATCATGGAATAGTCTTGGAACTGTCATGGCATTTGATTATCGAAAAGCTGCTGCCTCTCTGTGTGTCCTAGTTCTCTGTCAGTGGGCACCAAGACTGGCTACAGGCTCTTCTCAGTCACCGCCGTGGACAAGATGGACTGCATCCACGAGGGAGGTAAACAAACTGCACCTCATCTCCCCTACAGGCCATCTACATCCATGCACCGTGCTATTAACGGAAGACGGTTACAATGCTGAATGTTTTGTGCACGTACAATGAGTGTGCACGTTTGTCTCTATGTCTGCCAGCAGCTGTAGATCATGTATAAAGACGTGCGTACACACACACACACACGCACACACACACACACCAGCACCCCCGTCTAAGGTGACAGGAGTTCAAACTATTGTTCAGCCGTGGTCAGGTTCACCTCGGTTATACGGAGTGTCCAGGATGTCAGACAGGCTGCAGCGTGTTTGCTGTTCGCTCTGCCGCCTCCCACATACGGCTGGTAAACAACACCGAGCAAAGCAAAGTTTTCTAATCCTCGGCAGCAGTTGCAACAAAGAGAAACGGCCTGGAGTCAGTTTGAGTCAGAGCTCATTATCTGAAGACTGGCAAATGTTTTCTCGCGTGTAAACAAAGTGAGAACAGAGTGCTATGAGCAGTCGTAACTCAACGTACTGTACACATGTGACAAAAATATAGTCCTTATCAACAGGATTGTACCTGCGTTTCATATCAGACTGTGACTAGTAACAAAAACAGGATATTTGCCTGTGCGAACACACACCGAGCTCACGTTTAGCTAGGTGTTCGTAGCTTTTCTGAAGACCAGTATGCACCGGTGTCCCAACCGAGACACACTCCCCCTTCCTCCCTCTCCCAGTCGAGTGTCCGGACGTGTACATCGTGGAGCGGCTGTTCTCCAGCAGCCTGGTGGTGGTGGTCAGCCTGTCTGAGCCGCGGCGGATGAACGTCTACCACTTCAAGAAGGGGACGGAGATTTGCAACTACAGCTACTCCAACAACATCCTCTCCGTCAGGCTCAACAGACAGGTAGGAAGAGGAGGGACAGCGGTAGACCCCAAAAGCAGTATACGTGTGATCCCTACAGTTGTCGCTGATGTCTCTCTCTCTCTCTCTCTCTCTCTCTCTCTCTCTCTCTCTCTCTCTCTGTCGCTCTGTCTTTTTGCTTTTTCTTGTCCTTGGCTGTGTCTGTCTGTCACTTTCACTGTCACCGTCCCTCAGCGGCTGGTGGTGTGTCTGGAAGAGTCCATCTACATCCACAATATCAAAGACATGAAACTGCTCAAGACGCTGCTCAACACACCCACCAACCCCTCAGGTAGACTCAGGCACATATTTACTGTATAGACACAGCATGATATACGCACACACACAAAATCAAACTCAACCTTAAAGCGTAACGCCGCCATTTTTAGTGCTATTTTAAAAATGTAGTCTTGAGTAAAAAGTTAAGAAAAGTTCATATTCATCAAAAAAGTTTTTTTTTTTTTCTTAACTTTCTTTTTTTTGCTCCCTAAGAAAAACACTACAAATAAATCGGATTATTTTTATTTTCATGAATTTTCTTAACTTAAAGATAACTTTCCACTTTTATTAAAACGTTTAAACATTTTAGACAATTGAATAGGTATTTCCAAATATTAGTAGTTGTACTTTGGATGCTTTTGGGGTTGATGTGTGGGGTTGGTGTATTGGAGAGCCGTGCACCATGGGAAGCAAGTTGTTTAGCACTGTAGTGAAGCAACTGTCAAGAATGGCCAGGTAGAAAATGGGCGGAGTTATCAACCACTCTCCTCTCCACCCCTCGTAGGACTCTGCGCCCTCTCTGTCAACCATAGCAACTCCTACCTGGCGTACCCCGGCAACGCCACCATCGGAGAGATCATAGTGTACGATGCCAACACCCTGGTGAGGCCACAGTCTCCCCCAAACTCCCCCAAACATTACAGCGTTGTCAGTCTCGTGCACGTCCACGGGGGAAAGCCATGCAGCGTTTGTGCAGATGTCATTAGAAAGCTTGTCTGTCCCCCAGAGCACCGTGACCCTGATCCAAGCCCACGACAGTCCGCTGGCAGCCCTCACCTTCAACACCTCTGGCACCAAACTGGCCAGCGCCTCGGAGAAGGTGAGCTCTCATCCCTCACTCTGTCTCTGTCTCTCTCTCTGTCTCTGTCTCTCTCTTTCTCTGTCTCTGTCTCTCTCTGTCTCTGTCTCTCTCTCTCTGTCTCTCTCTCTCTGTCTGTCTCTCTCTGTCTCTGTCTCTCTCTCTGTCTCTGTCTCTTGTCTCTGTCTCTGTCTCTCTCTGTCTCTGTCTCTCTCTCTCTGTCTCTGTCTCTCTCTCTCTGTCTCTGTCTCTCTCTCTGTCTCTGTCTCTTGTCTCTGTCTCTGTCTCTGTCTCTCTCTGTCTCTGTCTCTCTCTCTGTCTCTGTCTCTTGTCTCTGTCTCTGTCTCTGTCTCTCTCTGTCTCTGTCTCTCTCTCTCTCTCTCTCTGTCTCTGTCTCTGTCTCTGTCTCTCTCTCTCACATCCTCTTCATTCCTCCGTCTCTTTTATGATCTGTCAGTCTCGGTCTGACCCTCCTCCCCTCCTCTCCTCTGCAGGGTACTGTAATCAGAGTCTTCACCATTCCTGAAGGACAGCGACTGTTTGAATTCCGAAGAGGGATGAAGAGGTAAATGTACAAACACAGGCTGACACTAAACTATCAACTACTAACAAGAAAACTACTGATAGAAGAGAGAGAACAAAAGAGGTTTGTTTTAGAAAATGAGAAATAAAAAGCTCTGATATGAAAAAATAAAATCATATGTGACACTGTGTTTTTTTAAAAGTAACTCAGTAACTTTTACTCTTAAGTACATTTTAAATGAGCTCCTGTTTACTTTTACTTGCACAGATTTTTATACCAGTAGTTTTACTTCTACTAAAGTAAAATACAAAATACAAAAAGTAAAGTGACAGCACTGCTACTTGAGCTGGGACTGGGGGATTCCCAGGTGTCAAAGAGCATGTGTGCTCAGTCAACTTTCCTCTGATAAATAACTGTAAAACTAACGGGTCAGTAAGGGGAGGGGTTTACCAGAGGGGTTTACCAGAGGGGTTTACCAGAGGGGTCCTAGCAGCAGCTGGAGGTCTGAACCGCCACACACACCACTGATTTATTTTCAAGGTTGAAAGTGTTTAGAGAAATGTGTTACAACACATACAACACAGTCAACACAACTCTAGAGCCCATTCAGATTCATCAGTGCTGCTCTGGTCATGTGCCAATCTACGTACATATAAAAGCACCGATAAGAGGCTCCTCCATCAGAGTGGATATGTGGTTATCAAAAGTGAGTGTTGAGCTAATAAATCTGTTTTTGTTCTTAATAAAATCAAATATTGACAGTGGATCTCAACCTTATTGTCCCTTTCCATTTGGTGTCTGGTGTGTGTGTGTGTGTGTGTGTGTGTGTGTGTGTGTGTGTCAGATATGTTAGCATCAGTTCATTGTCCTTCAGTACGGATGCCCAGTTCCTGTGTGCCTCCAGCAACACTGAGACTGTCCACATCTTTAAACTGGAGCAGCACAGCCCCAGGTAACACACACAACAGTACTGATGGAGGTTTTCATCTCTGTAGTAGTTTATTCACATATTTAACAGGTAGCATTTTTAAACATGAGTGTTGTTTCTTGTCACAAAGAGGATGTTGCTTCTTCGGGCATCTCTTTGGCTTTACTGAAAAGGATAAACATGGTGGAAGTGATTTTCTCTCTGAAAGCTTTGGCTCTGTTTGCACTGGAAGAACAGCGCCCTCTTCCTGTTTTGTGCCGTAAAGCAATCCAGCAGATTTCCCACCAAACCCGGTGGTACACGATGTAAAATGCAGTGTAGAGGCCGGTAGACGCTGCCAGTCGTCTCTGTGGTGATGATGTTTTGGTTTTAAAATGCCACCCGCAGCACCTTTAACCGTGGCGCCTGCTTTGCTTCCTCCCAGTCGAGAGGAGGTGTCCCCTACGTGGTCGGCGTACGTGGGGAAAATGTTCACAGCGGCCAGCACCTACCTGCCCAGCCAGGTCTCCGACATGATGCATCAGGACAGAGCCTTCGCCACCGTCCGCCTCAACATGTTTGGCCTGAAGAACATCTGCGCCCTGGCCACGTAAGACACGGGGAGGAAGACGGAGGGAGAAACTAAAATGTGTTAAGAAACTGAAAATGTGTGCATATTTTCACGTTTCATTCAGGAACTATTCTGTTGTGTGCTGCTTGTTAGGATCCAGAAGCTCCCTCGCCTGCTGGTGGCGTCCTCAGACGGTCATCTCTACATCTACAATGTGGATCCACAGGATGGAGGGGAGTGTGTCCTGGTCCAAAAACACAGGTGTGTGTGTGTGGTTGTGTGTATGCTAGGGTGAGGCAAACCTGTATGCATGTTTGTACAGTACTTGTGTTGTTACAGTGGTAACATGAGAGCCTCTCTGTGTTCCTGCAGGCTGTTCGACACCGACGAGGAGCCGGTGGAGCAGAGGGAAGAGGAGAAACCGGAGGATGTCCCGCCCCAACCGGCCAACCAATCATACGCTGCCACTGTGGCTCTCTCTTCAACCCCGCCCTCCTCCACCACTCTCATGGGTAGGCTACACCTGCGCTGTATCTATTCAGTGAAACTCAGAGATTCAGTATATTGAGTCTGTTTACCTTCTCAAGACACTCCAGATGGATGATTCTACCTGAGTGCTTTGTAACAGTCACAGCTTAAAGGAGAATTCTGGGATTTTTAAACCTGGCCTCTATAGCCACAAAATCACCTATTATACCGCAAAATAGGTCCAAAAGGTTTCGTAATTGCTCCGGTAGATCGGCTCAGTCGGCAGTTGCGAAACGGACCACCTTTGTCACGTTTCCACGTCCTCTTCCTGCAACAAGAGTTCAGAGTTCAGAGTTGTTGCTGGAAGAGGATGTGGAAATGTGACAAAGGTGGTTTATGAAAGCAAGAGGGTTGACTTGTTGCAGGAAGAGGATGGTGGAAACCTAAATCAGCGTTGGAGACGTGTGTTGGAGCATAGAAAGCGTAGTTTAGAGTATTTGTTTTTTCCCGAAGATAAAAAAACAACAACAGTGGTTCGTTTTTGCGCATTTCTGAACTGTGCCAACAAAATGTTGAGGAAGACTTTGCGCAGCTTTCATAGAATACCTTTGTCAGGTTTCTACCGTCCTCTTCCTCCAACAAGTGAACCCTCTCGCTATAGACTACCTTTGTCCACCGTCGGGACTTTTCCTTGAGCTAGACTTTAGTTTCTCTGGTTAAAAAAGGTCTATTTCTGTAACGATCCTTTCAGTAATGTTGTCAGACACACGAATAACAATCTGAGCCTGTCAGTGGCAAAATCAAGCACTTTTAGTGGACGTACTTTGACCGCGCCTCTATGCCCCGTCAGATTACATTGCAACCATTGAGCCCATTTCACGATTGCCGACTGAGCCGATCTACCGGAGCAACTCTGAAACTTTTTGGACCTATTTTGCGGTATAATAGGCGATTTTGTGGATATGGAGGCCAGGTTTAAAAATCCCGGATTTCTCCTTTAAAGGACTACACTGACTTTTTGGGAAATTGGTCAACTTGGTCAACTCTGTTTTGTCCCCCTCTCTCTCTCTCTCTCTCTCTCTCTCTCTCTCTCTCTCTCTCCACAGGATACTCTGAGGACGGCGGCGCTCAGAAGGGCGAGGTCATCCCAGAGCATGAATTCGCCGAGGGCCCCGTCTGTCTAGATGACGAGACCGAGTTCCCTCCGGTCGGCAACCAGAGCAACTGACCACCACCCCCCCTTCAGCAACACAACCACACGTGTTCGTTTCAAGCTGGGAGGAGGGACAAAAATATTCCAGACATTATGACCCCTCCTCTTGAACCACATGTACCCCCTGCTGCTGGCCTAGGGTCAGATCCTGCCAGAAGCTTATTTCCTGTCTATTCCTCTCACATTTTTCCCCCCTCATGTCACCTGGGAATCAACCAGATGTAAGCAGCAGAGACTAAATGTCATCTGCCGTCTCCAGACACATTGAAAGGCTGTCTGAAGATTCCCACTGTCGGCTCCCAGTCTCGCCAGACAGCAGTGTTACACTTATTTATATGACACCACGTCTGCGTCCAGCTAGAAACCTTACTTACCCCTGACGACACCGCCTCTACATTATTATTGCGCACTGTTACCATGGTAGCAACCAGATGAGCATGTGATTGGTCCAGTTGGCTGATGATGACCCAGCACCTGTAATCTGGTTTCCACTCAGAGTAGAGGAGATGACAGGCGGGTCGTACCTGCAGCCATTGAAGAATAACGAGAAGCCGGATTCACAAAATATTCCTGTTAAGAAGTTTTAGGAAGTTCTTAAGAGGACTTTAATCTGATTCCCTAATATTTTCTTCAGATCGGTCTCATCTCTTATGATCTCTTGTTTCATCTCTTGGTTTCTTACTTCTCAAATATGGCCGACCTACCACCCACGATGTAAAAAAGGAAAAAAGGGAGATTTTCTTATTTATTTCTTATTATTTAGGGTGGTTATATTTATGTTTTACTTAAACAAGTATAGGAAAATGCTCAGACATCGGTTGCCCTCTTTTGGTTAAAGGCCTATGAAGTCTAACTAATTTGCTATCTTCTTTACATGAGACAGTTTTTTTTTTCCTAAGTTGTTTTTGTGAATCCGGCCCCAGGGTGGCGTCAGAGCTATGTAGTTTTACACAAATACTGGTAGTGATGAGGGGGATGGATGATGAGTGGGGGATTTCTTCTCTTACAATACATGTACAGTGATTTGTAAAAACTACGATGAAAACGGAAGTGTGCAAAGACGACACTATAGCAATACCCTTTTGCGAAGTTGAACCGGAGGAGCAAGGTACGAGCGCTCAGACCAGGGAGCTTATCAATGGGCATTAAACGTGTCAGGACATTGTTAGCGTGAAACACTATGCAAGTCATGGTACACAGTGTGAGTATTATATGACTTGCAGATGCTTTGGGTGATGCTGAAAACGTAACCTGATAATATCTGTTTGTGTACAGGTTACGTAGGAAGAGCAGTCAACACCTGAAATGTGAATTACTTGATAGGGAGCTGTACGTAAGAGATACAGGTCCTCAAATATCAGTGATATCATTAATACCTTTTATTTACTACATGATGTTAACATTTAAGTCATAGACGTTTTTACTTCAAAACTTGATGTACTAAGTATTCTTTTGGAATATCTTTAAGTATTACACATCAACGCATAGACCTACAGTGCGTTAATGAATATTGAGGATTTTTACTGTGTGTATAATGTGTATATAATACATTTATATATAGTACCTATTGTAAACAGTAACATGTTAATATCATGATTTGCCAAAAGGTGGCGCTGTTAGGACACCCTTATTCTGCAGTGAGCTGTTTAATACTTGATGATTTGAGACACATTAAAGCTGATATGTCAATCAAGCTCCAGTTGCAGTGTAATTCTGGTCAGAAATGGAAAATAACAAAAATCAGAACTTGTATCAAATCTTTAAAAAAAAAGATTTAAAAAAAAAAAGCTAATACATTTTAAAGCAACGTGAATCAACAATAAACCTAGAGGATGTTACTTTTGGTGAGAGGGTACCCACTGAGAAATCCTTCATTGATTAGCCTTTTGAAAGATGTTTAAATGGTTTGTGGCCATTTAGGATCAAATTAGGCCACATGGGGTTTAAAAGAAAACTTGTGCATTCTCTGGTGCATATTTTGTGTCATATTTTGTGATATTTACAGATGTTTGAACATGTAATAATGTATTTACAACTTGGTCTAAAACGGGCCAAAAGGATCCTGATCTATATGAGAACTAAAGCAGAGATGCTCCTTATATTTGGTTGTGTTTGTTGTAACTAGCTCTCCGTCAGACTAAATGCTTAAACTGTAAATGTACAAATTGATTCTGTTAGTATTTTGGAAGGGTGCAGTAGATGGTACATTTACACATAATACCTGTTTAAAAAGACAAGACAAATGATCCCTTCTGCATACTAGTATTAAACTCACAGAACCACATCAGTCAGGTCTCTTCTAAAAACTGGCCATAGTTGGACCGTCTGCTCCTGTTGTCTCTCTGTGGTTGTTTGTCAGCACCCTATCCAGGTTTTAAAAACCTGAACTTCCGAGAAACACAAACAAACAACTGACCAAATCCAAACTGGATATCGGTCTCTGTGTGTTTCCTCATGTCTGCATGTGTCTGAGTGTCCCAACCCTCAGCCCCGATATGTGGCAGCGGCAGGCAGGGTGATGCGGGTCGCAACAGGGGGCTGCCGATTGGTCTGTGGTGTAGTCGGCTGTGGACACCGATTGGTCGGTGGCGATGTCCCAAAATAGCTCCTCCCTCCTCCTGGTAATCCTCTCAAGCACTTCCTGGTGCTCAGGTGTCCCTGTCTCCAGGGGGCTTTCCTCAGCATCGTCACGTTCAAGATCAAATATCAACGGCGGGTCATGGAGCTCCTGCCTCCCCATGCCTCCGCCACATGCCTCAGCTGAACCTGATGGTGGTAGTGGGGGGGGGGCGGGGGTAGGTGATTGGAGAGGTTAGGTTATATCCACATCACTGAATACTAGTTTGATTGTGGTTGGACTACCTGTGATGTAGAAGGCTTTGTATTTCCCTGCTCTGACTGTCTGCAGGTCCCCAAACGTCCCTGCAGCGCCACTGTTTGGGTGGAAGAGGAACTACAAGCAAGGAGAGCAGATCATTAGAGACCACAGGGCCTTAACTCAGCAGGATATTCCCCGTCGGCAAGCTTCAACGGTTTTGCAATCAACATTTACCTCGTGTCCAGTCTGCTGACCCCGCAGCAGAATGTTTGTGGCATCGATGCCGTCGTAACGTCTGTCTGAGGGAGGATCCAGCCCTGCCAGGGACAGCAGGGTCGGGAAGATGTCCATGCCACTGGGACAGGAGAGGAAAGGGGAAGTGAGGATTATTTTGTTATTTTTGTGTCTTGTTGTTGCTTTGTGACTTCCTAAAAAGTGCTTCATAAATAAAACTGATTAGAACAAACGGGGGAAAAAGCAGAGGAGATAAAGGAGAATCACATCCATTTACTGCTAAGCAACACAAGCCTCCAGTAGCACCCGCCTGCTTAGTGAACTAGTAACGTGCCTCAGTAAACAGACAGCTGGTAGATCATCACATCCTTTTAAGAGTCCCCGAGTACAAACAATGAGACAAGCTGAAATGATCCAGAGCGTCGTTTACACTGTAGTGAAAAACGATGTGTTTGATTGAATGTAGTCTTGGGAGTATGGAAGTCTCCTCTACCTGAGCAGGGCAGAGCTGGTGGTGTTGGCGGGGATCCTACCGGGCCAATAGGCCACCGTGGGCACCCTGTGACCTCCTTCCCATGTGGTCCGCTTGGCTGAGCCCCCACCTGCACAAGTAAAACCACGACTTTCACGGCAACGGATGGATGAACGCATGCTCACGAAGCTTGCGTGAGAAGAGTTCATCCATAAACCAGAACAGAGATTTGTTCGTATCGTTTTTACCTCTGCTGGTCTGCCACTTCCCTTCGTAGGGCCCAACACTTCCTGCATACTGGCACTTCTTCTCCCAGGGGCCGTTGTCACCTGAACACATCACACAGCATTAGCACACACGCTAGCATAACGACGGCATACGCATACGTTTCAGAGCAGAGGTAACCGGTCACACCTGACTCACCGGTGAACCAGATGAGGGTGTTGTCTCTGTCCGCGTCGTCAGAAGCGCTCTTTACCGCCCCCACCAGGCGGTCCATGTCTCGCAGACTAGCGGCGTACACTTTGCCGGAGGAGGTGGGGGCGCCACCCGGAGGAGCCAGGGGGACGTGCATGTGGGCCAAAGCTATGTAGAGCAGGTAGGGCTGCCCTCGCTCCCTGGGAAGACGTCAGCGACAGGAAGTGATAACATGACGCCGTGATAAGACACTTTCCTCTCATCCCCACAACACCATTATTCCATCTATGACAAACATCTATTTCTTCCCGTCCACAACTCAAACACACCTCTACACATTCATTTAACTGCTGTGTCATATTTTTAAGAAAGTTGTTTTTGCTTGCAGTTTTGTACATTTCAACCAAACTCCATCAAAAACCAATGTGAAATAAAAGTCTAAAGTATTTAGTCCAGACAATACATCCTAAGTTTTTCTTCCAACCAAACACTACAGCAGCTGGTAACACTAACTAGTCCCTCCTCCCTGGTTGATGGTGTGCTAACCGGTGGAACCCGCCGGCGTAGTGATTGGTTGGAATGTAAACCTGCATATGGATCACGATGGCACATGACTGAAAACCACTCCACTAGTCACATGACCTGGTGCTACAGACAGACAGACAGACAGACACACACACACACACACACTGCCTAGAAGCTCCTCTCTGTCCCTGAATGCTCCTGTGTAATACTTGTAAGACCTGTGCGTGTGAGGTTCAGGGCCACATTCGTTCACAGGATATTTGCCCCGCAGCAACCTGTCAACGTGTCACACACACAGAAACACTAAGGTGTGTAGGATTTCGTTCCTCAGGTGTACCTGGCGTGGCGTATGACCCTCAGTGCGGTGGTTTGGTATTGATGCGTGAGCGTCCACAGGTCCAGGGGCTGATCCACGATGCTGCTGTTTTCAAGCAGAGGAAGGCCCACTTTGGAGTAACAGCCCCCGCGTACACTCCTCTTCAATCTAGAACACATAATAACATGAAAGGTGTTTTATGTCAGGTGGGGAGAGGGTTTGGAAATGAAATGACTGAACATGGACTGATCTGTCTCTGTCTCAGGACTCCCACTCTCCCTTGGAAATAAAATTCAAGGATGTTTCAATGACTTTCATAGTTTTGTTTGATGAATTCAAGGACTGAAAGTTGGCATGTTTTGGGGTAAGACATGATATTGGTCAGAATTATACATCATAGAGGCATCCTTTTTTTTTACCCATTTGAGTACTATATTTATATTGAGTACATTTTTAAAAATCAAGTACTTTCAAGGCCATCATTCATTTTCAAAAACTTTTAAGGTTTTATTAATCTGAAATACACATATAAACTTTCAAGGATTTTCACAACCTGTGGAAAACCTTCCTTCCTTCCTTCCTTCCTTCCTCCCTTCCTTCCTCCCTTCCCTCCTTCCTCTCTGTGTGACATTACTACAGTTTGTGTGTGCTCCTGTTTGTTTCCAGTCAGTGAGTAGTAGAACGAGTACCGTGCTAAATGTCCAGTCGGTGTGTACAACATGAGCCCCACCTGACTCCCTGCGGTCCTGATCCACAGGGGGGGCAGCGGGGCAGGTCGTACCCGGGGACATCTGTACAGCCCATATCGTTACTGTAAGGAACTCCCAAGTAGTAGTCGAAACCTGCCGGAGAGACGAAAAACAACACAACAACACGCCCAATGGTTGCTGGACAAATCTGGTTTACACCGGTTGTTGCATACACCTGATGGTAGAAGGTTTTAATCCCTCCTCCTGTTCAGCTGGGTCCCGTTGGACTCGGGGTGTGAATGTCAAACTCTCTCCCACTCACCTTTGCTGGTTGGAGCGTATGGTCCATTATGACCGAGGTGCCATTTCCCTATCATGGCGGTGTAGTATCCTGCCCTCTGCAGCAGCTGGGGGAACGTGATTTCAGACAGAGGCAGGCCGGCCACCGAGCCCACGGCAAAGTTATGAGTCACTCCGTTCCTTAGGCCATACCGGCCTGTCAGGATGGCAGCACGGGATGGGGAGCAGGTCGAGGCTGGGGAGTGGAAGTCTGTCAGTCTGGGAGAAACAAGGATTTTTTTAAAGGAGAAAGGGAACTCGACCCTGTTGACAATCAAAAACAGGGAGTACCACAGAAGGACAAGGCATGGAACGCACAGGAAATGGATCTCTGTCAGAGATTGTGAAAGAAATAGCTTGAAACGTCTTTCTTTCCCTTCATGCTTTGACTCAAAGCATCAAGTACCGAAGTACCATATATGACATCAAAAGGGTTTGGTAAAAATATTGTAAATCACATTTTGATGAGATGAGGGTGAAAACAGATCACTGACGAGGCTAAATTGAAGAACTATCGCACCTTGTTCCCTGCTGAGCCATCAGGTCGAGGTAAGGCGTGTTGCGCGTCGTCGCTCCAGGCCGGTTGGCTGACAGGTCACCCCAACCGATATCGTCTGCCAGTATGATTATGAAGTTGGGTCTCTTACCGGGAACCCCGGCTCCATGTCGGCTCACCGTGTGGAGCAGCAGTCCACAGAGCAGTGTCCCGGACAGAAGCAGCAGGGTGACACCCGCCGCCATTTTGGATCAAAACCTGCATGGGAGACGACCAAGTACTCAGAGGCCAAGACTTCCTGTTGCTTATCTATTCTCTACTTTTTTTAAAAAATGACATTAATCATAGATCTGAATCTGTGAGCCCATGTTACACACGTAGGTTACATTTGGAAAGTTGAAATGAGCAGATAATGACTGAATTTTGATTTTGCGGCGAACTATTCCTTTAAGGGATGAAGATGTAAGTGTGTCAATGGCGGAACATCATGTATAATTGATTGTGAGTGTCAGGTAGTAGTAAGAGAACAGTCAGGGAGCTCCTGAGCTCTGCAGTGTTTACACCATGCACTCAGCCAGCAAGCCTGTTTCCACACATACACACACACACACACACACACTTGAGCCACACATACATGCACACACTGCAACCATCCTGACACACACATGCACACGTAGAACACACCCACAGACACAGAGCAAACCAACAGTGACTAACACACACATCCAAAAACCAACCCCCTGTCTGTCTCACACACACATAAACAACACACACACACACACACACACACACACACACACACACACACACACACACACTGCACACCAGCCCTGGCCTAGGGCAACATTCAACCACCAATATTTGTAATCGCTGCAGGCCAGAGTTGAGATTGATTTAGGTAAAGCACTGACGGTGACCTGATCCCTGTCGCCTGGTTTTACCCTGTGCACGTGAGGGCGTGCGTGTGTGGACGTATGTGAGAGAGTGAGGGGCGGTAAGGTTGAGTCGTTCATTCGATAGGCACAGCGCCATACTAGAGGGATTACAGCAGGACGCGCGAGGGAAGGAAGGATTACTTTCCTCTGAATCTGACCACACAGGTGAGAGGCTGGCCACTGCACGCGCCCTGCAACTACCTCTAAACACAGGGCTATTTTACTCTAACCGTGTGGTTTAGTCACATTAACTATGTAACAAGTCATGTATTACATATAGATTATTTTAAGACACAGGCACATGCATTAAATATAGATTTCTTTTCAAAGACGCGCACGCGGAGTACTTACAAAGTCTGTACAGTCTGTGAACTGTTTTCAAAGGCGGTGCTCGCTCTTTCTCTCTCTCCCTTACACAAAGTGAAGCTCTGCTCTATTTGAAATCGACTCAATGTCCTGTAATGGACTCGGTGACTGCAATAAGAAGCGTGCCAGATGGCTCCCGGTCCCGTACAAAGACGTGCCTTGTGAATGAAGCGAAGGGAACAGGAGTGGGGAGGGGGTGCGGGGGGGTCTCGCTGCAAGGCAAGCGGTGCTCGCCAAGAAGGCAGCGGGCCGTTTCCCTGCAGGACAGGATTTGACCCAGTTGACTACCAATTAAGAGACACGTCAGACCGCTGCAGTGTGATAATACTCACTGATATCTGAGGATATTGTAGTTTCTGGGTGTATACGGTTGCAGAAACAGTAAAGCCTATACACCTCCACCCCGAATAAAGTATAAGGTAACATGTGGTAATAGAATTCAACTTATTTTGCTGCGACTCAGTAGAGCAGGAGATCTACTGAAGTCTGTCTGATCTGATGGTCTGCAAATGGGAACTGAGCAATTCTGAGCTGTCACTATCAAGGCAACATCCAGTGGTGACGTGTGACGGATTAGAGCATCGTGATAAGAGACATCGCAATACATGTTCAGGACATGTAGATTGGTTTAAGGCGGTTTAAAGTAGTTTAAATTGCTGAGTGAAGCCGGTTTGTCAAAGTGGACCAGCCCCGGGGCAAGTCGAGCCCAGACTAACTATATATGTACATCCTGTTGAAAAGGCCTTGGAGAACAGACGACTGGCAGAATGCTACTCAACAGGTTATGACAGACATACATCTGCACAGACATGGTGCTGCTGACAGTTGCGTTGAGCCTAGTTCTGCATTATTATCTTTTTGAAAATAAGAGAAATTATCACAATGTTGCTTTGATGTCAAAATAAGTTGCCCAAAAATGGAACAAATTCTCAGAAGAGGAGACACAGATCGTCCACCCTGCATGCTGGAAAGGTCCGAGGGCTGCCTGGCGTCGGGGGGGGGGGGGGTTCTGTCTCTTGAGTAGTTTGTTAACATCTCGGTGTGGGACGGTGTGGTGGGAGGGGGGTGCTGTTAAGTCCAGAAGTGTGAAGTAGAGTGTTGGTGGGTCTGGTGCAGGGGGATGGAGTCAGTTCTGTTCTCTGGTCTTTCAAATCTGCAGTAGAACTCATTCAGGTCGTTTGCCAGGCGAAGGTCATTCATAGAGTGGGGAGGGTTTGGGTTTGTAGTTGGTGATCTCCTGTAGGCCCTTCCAGACTGACGAGGAGTCGTTGGCAGAGAGGTGATGTTTCAGCTTCTCTGAGTACTATGTTTGGCCTCCTTTATCGCCTTGCCAAACGAGTGCTCGGCCAGCTTAAACCGGTCCCTACCACCACTCTTGCAGGCCTTCTCCTTTTCCAAATGCAGCTGTTTGAGTCTAGCAGAGCACCAGGGTTTGTCATTGTTATAACTCACCCTCGGTGCGTGTTGGTATGCAGTGGTCCTCTCTGATCATCCAGACTTGTTGGAGGTAGTCCTGAAAACATCCCAGTCAGTACAGTCCAGGCAATCGTGTAGCTCCTCCACAGCTTCACTTCTCTGATCTCCTCACCACAGGTTTGGAGAGTTTGAGTCTCTTGCCTTTTATGCAGGGATCAGATGGATCAGGGAGTGGTCAGATTGTCCCAGTGGAGGGCGGGGGACTGCGTGGTAGGCGCTGTTGACTGTAGTGGTCCAGTGGTCCAAGGTGTTCCCCTCTGTGGTCGGGCATTTGATGAATTGTATTTGGGAAGTGTGTGTGGGAAGTGTGTTTGTGTTTGTTGTTTGTTAAAATCACCCAGAACAATGACCAATGAGTCCGGGTTCCCTCTCTCCACACCCAGCATTTGGTTGGCGAGTTGTCGCCAAGCGTCCTGCACATTGGCTTGCGGGGTTGTGTAAAGTTTCTAGATCCTGGGAACATGATTGAAGAACCGCTGCTCTTGTTGCACCAGCTGTCGTTGATATATAGAAGCATCTCTGACATTCTCTAACCTACAAATCTCCATCCCCTTTCTCTCCTGTCTTGGCCTCAGACATGGCACTGTGTGACTTCAGAGGAAGTGGCTTCACGAGGCCCAACGTGTACACAGAGGCCCCGGATGGAGGCTGGGGGTGGCTGGTGGCCTCAGCCTTCTTCCTAGTGGAGGTTTTCACCTACGGCACCATCAGGATCTTCGGCATCTTCTTCCAGAACCTGATGGAGGAGTTCGGGGAGACCAACAGCCGAGTCTCCTGGATCGTTTCCATCTGCGTCTTTGTCATGACCTTCACCGGTGAGTGAGGCTGATGGACATGCTGGCGAAACTGAAAAAAAGAGAGACTGTTGGACAGCAGAGTGAAAGACCTGCTGTGATGTGATGGCGTCGTCTACATTAAACAACCTGTTCACCCCTTGTCCCCAGCTCCTCTCTCCTCTGTGATGACTAACCGGTTTGGCTTCCAACCTGTCGTTATGATTGGAGGACTCCTCATCACCACAGGGACCATCGCCACGGGCTTCACCAACTCCGTCAATGAAATGTACATCACCACTGGATTAGTTGCGGGTATTGGATTGCTTCTCTCCCTTTCTCTGCACCACAAAATACAAAATGATCTAAGGTGGTTTGTCAATGTAACTGTGTGTGTCTCCTCTCCCCTGTGCAGGTCTGGGCTACTGCCTGACCTTCCTGCCCACTGTGACCATCCTGTCTCAGTATTTTAACCATCGCCGGCCTCTGGTCACCTCTGCGGCCTCCACTGGAGAGTCCTTCTCCATGTTTGCCTTGGCACCCGGTGAGTGCCGCCGATGTGTTTTACATGACGGAGGTTCGATCCCAAAATATTAAAAGTATGCAGAGCTTCCCCCCCAGAATCTTATTCTTGTCGGGGTGGAAAAGCTTCTGAATTCAGCATTTAGACCATCATAGGACACTAAAACTCTCCACTGAAACTAATGACATTCTTTTAGGGTTAGCAGCTACTGACCAACCCCACCTATTCAACGTTAGGAGAAACTCTGGAATATATTATTTCCTTTAAATGAAGATTTACAACAAAAACGTTATTGAAATTAATAAATAAAAGGGGCAACGGAAATATTTCATTGCAGGTTTTAGACACTGTTTTTATGTAGCTTTGGTTAGGGATGCACCATCATATCGGCAGTAGATGACTGGACGATATCCAATGAGGTGACAAGGATGTTTGAGAGGATGTTCACACACAATGTTGCCTAATGAACACGTTCCCTCTTCTCAGCCTTCTCCGTGCTGAGGGACAGAATCGGCTGGCGCTACACTATGGTGGTGATCGGAGCTTTGCAAGGCACCGTCATCATCTGTGGAGCTCTGCTTCGGCCAATCGTCATCAAGCCCAGAACAGCCCAGGAGACCGAGACTGACAGAGCGTCCACGAGGGAGCTGGAAGCCCTCAGGACACAGGAGGACCTAGAAGGAACGAATGAACAAGACTTGACGTTATGTTGCGTTGAGGACAACTTGGATGCTCCAAAGATCTCCTACAGTCAGGACAATGAGCTGACCAGAGATTCTGTGACCTCTGGAGACTCTGGTTTCCAGTCTTTGAAGGGCCCAGATGAAAGTAGCCAAGAGGAGAAGACTTTACTGCATAAGGAAGAAAGGTTAGATGCTGTACAGGAACAGGTGGGAGACGCTAAGGAACCCGAAAAGGAGGAGGAGAAAAAGAACAGAGGCGAGAAGGGAATGAGAAAAGAACACGGAGAGGAAGGAGGGGATGAAAATGTGCCTACAAAGACACATAAACTTCTAGATTTCTCCGTCCTCAGAGAGGACACGTTCATCTACTATTCTCTGTTTGGACTCTTTGCCACGATGGGCTTCTTCGCCCCTCAACTCTACATCATCGAGCTGAGCGTGAGTCGAGGGGTGGAGCGGGACCACGCCACTTACATGCTCTCCATCATGGCTTTGGCAGGAACCGTAGGCCGTTTCTCCATCGGATGGATCCTGAGCAGGAAGCAGCTGAAGAAGAGGAAACTGCTAGTGCTTCTGGCATATGTCATTTCCATGACTATTGTCCTAGTGGCCTTTACTTTAGTTTGGGGGTTCTACGGCCTTGCTGTGTGCTGCGCCTTCTACGGGTTCTTCATGGGAAGCATAGCAAGCACTCACATCCCCATGCTGGCTGAGGAGGATGTGGTGGGCATAGAGAGGATGGGCTCGGCTGCTGGGGTCTATGTGTTCATACAGAGCTTTGCTGGGCTGGCCGGCCCGCCACTCGGAGGTAAGAGTGATGTCTTTAGAAAGTTTAGAAACACTGGCTACAGTTAGACTCCTAGTAATCCCAATATACTCTATTCTCTCTAGGTGTCCTGGTGGATGTGACTCACAACTACGGCTCAGCGTTCTACTCCTGTGCAGTCGGCATGGGTCTGGGCGCCTTGTTCCTGGGTTTGGTAAAGCCCGCTAAGAGAGGATTACTCTGCAAAAGGAGGGATCCAAAACGCCCCGAGGCCATGCGCGCAGGAGAAGGGAACACAGTGGAACACAGTAGAGGGCATCAACAGGACAAAAGAAGAGGCAGTCCTCAGGATTACTTGGAAGTACATGTTGAATTGGGCCAGAACCAGAAAGGGGCCACAGGAAATGGCCAGCAAGTCATCGGTTCTGTGAAAACATAGCGCTTAGGGTAATAAAAGGGTCAAGCCATGAGGATATTGGACAATCTGAAGGCTGCTGCTGGCAGAGGGAGCTCAAGCAAGAGGAATGGGATGGATAGATCCCAATATTGATGCTTTAAGACCTGCCACTGGAGATCTGCTCTCTGAGAGGAATCTTTAGAGCTTTGAGATCACAATATGAACATACCTGCTGTACCATACAGTGTTTAACCTTTACATTGAAAGGGTTATACTGTTCAATACCAGCTAAATGTGGTGGGACATTTGTAGTTGTCTCACTTGAATGGATGATGGTCAGGGATAGAGCAGTAATTTAAAGGTTGGATAAACTATGACCTCCAATTGGTGAACATCATAAGGGAAACAACCATCAATACGAACAAAAATCAGTTATATTTTCGCCAAAAAAAGCGATACTTTGTTTTATTTTCCTTCAAAAACTTCAATTTGATACTCCTTACTATGAATTAGATTCATTTCAAACTATTTCGCAAATAAAGAGTGGACAAACGGGTTTAGGTGGGTTTACCCTCCACTCCTTAAAATGGTGTCAGATACAGCTGGGAGCTATGGATGTACCAAATACACTAAAGACTATACCATGTTCAAGAACTGGTAATGCAGTGTTTAAGAGGTGCCTCAGGGGTGAGTCACTGTTTCATCTCTAGACTATCTAAAACTATCTGCTGGTGATCAATACTGTGACGATAGCCTGAAAAACTGTAGTATGTGTAGCTGCCAGAACAACTGATTGCACTGATTCTCTATCATGAAATCTACTGGAAGAGATGTTCTCATAGAATACGTGTGACCAGGCCTGGTCCTGTGTTCGTATGTCTGCGTTGTGTATGAAATGATAGACTGGACCTCTGCTTGCTCAATGATTGTGCATTTATTCTGCGAAGAATAAAAGAAAAATAAGAAGAATGCAGTCTTCTGGCTATTCCTGGCTGGTCATCAACCTAAAAAAGGACGCATGAGCGGGAACAAGACCAGCGCCATGCTAACGTTACTGCCATTTTAGCTAGCTAGCATACATATACGACCCGCTGCATTCGACAAAACACTCCATCTACATGAAAAAGAAAATGACAACAGCACTTCGCCAGGCTCTATTAAACAGTTAACTTATGAATTACGATATTCACAAACACTTTTATTAACTTTTATGAACTTTTATTTCGAATTGATACGAGCTCTATCGAACACTTACCTCTCCACAGAATGCTCTCAGCAACTGAGGAGGAAGCCCGCGCTGATGACATCAAAAAGAGCAAAACACAACATCCTCAAAACAAATGAACAAAACTCCCAAAAATGACTCCAACCCACTTAGAAATAACTTACATGTTAGAAAACACTTAGAAAAACAACACAACTAAAATAAGCAGAGATTTCTGGTGAAATACATCACATATTTTATACATATGCTACATATGCTTGAAGCTCAGGAGTGTATGTGATTTTTTTAATTTTATTACATTTTGAGATCTTGCATTTTTAAAGGAGCCAATAGCCACAGTGGATGCATTAGGTGACCCTTTTTCAGTATGCCCAGGCACCTGTGGAGCCACTGGCTGGATGAGTAAAAGGTGTTTGGGGTGGGTTTGGGGAAGTGGAGCACAGACTGAGAGGCTGCTCCACTCTGATCCTCCTCCATCCAGTGCAGTAAGGCCTGATGAACAAAGACAATAACGATTCGATAAAAAAATCATGTCTGTGCATTCAATAAAACTGATCTTCTGGCAAGCCTTGATTAAAATGAATGGTGGAGAGATATTCCTCAAACAATTACTCAAAGACTGCTGGGCTTTATTCATAACATAGAACACTTTACTTTGTTTTATCCATAACCTCCTTTCACCTTGTATCTTTTGGCTATTTTGAAGCCGATTGAGGACTGTAGCTTGCGGAGGCAGATGGGACAGAGGCCCAGGGGCCGACGGTCCGACTCCTCCATGTGGTTGGAGCCCTGCATGACACACTTCATCCACTGGCAGTGCCTTATCCCAAACATGTGGCAAATCTGATGGGTCATTGACTGGAAACAAATGTTCACAACAAGAGCTTTCTGATAAAAGAGCAGGCACAGAAGGTGTTGTGTTTCATCAGCTGCATTGATAATAGTGAAGGGAGAGAGGGTCAACCTTGCAGAAGTCTTTAGCTCCAAAACATGAGTTCAAAAAATTGCATTAAATGACATTGCGATCTAATGCACCTCACATAAAGTAGTGTAAATAATATTGAGTGGAATGGCATGCTTGTAAATAACCTTGCAGGACCGAAGCAGCAGGTAGCTGGTGATGGGGAGAGTGTAACAGCCTTCAAACACAGAATAGTCCCCCTGCTTTGGTTGAAACTGTTCGTCCAACCTCCCAGCGTAACTGCTGGTGTCGAAGTCGTCATCATGCCTGGCAAAGCTGAAAACGCCCATTCCTGCATGTAGAGATGGAAAACCACAGCGAGGATACACGTAATACAAACTCTTCTATTTACTGGGTTGGATTAGATTTGAGTTTAGCGCCATCTAGTGGCACCTCAACCAAATCACATCATCTGAGACCACATGCATGCAATAAATAATGGTAGCCATCATGACTATGTATTTCTATGTACTCTGACATACGGGATTGAGGATTAAGGGTTATGCACTACAGGATTTCATTGTAATAAGGCTCATTTTATTGATGCTCTGTTAAAATGTCATGCTCTGTCTCACAGTTTTAGTCTGACAACAGCCTTGCTCAGAAGTTATATTTTCTTAACTATTACTTTGAGCTCACCCCTAGTGAGTGAAGCCTGTCCAAAGACAACGTCCAAGGAGTCTTTGTGGTAGAGGTCAATCATTGTGACTCCAATAATACAAAAAGCATCTTCAGGCTTCCTTTTCTCCAGAAATTGCAGCAGGTCATCTAAAAATGAAGAGAAAACAAAAAAGTACTATCATGGACAGCTTGAAATAACTACTTTTACCCCCCACATTCGTCAACATTTTCAGATGGAAAATGACCAAAGATAGAATGTAGGCAAGCTAAAAGTTCAGGTAGGAAATTCCCTAACCTACCAGTAAGGATCTGCAGGTTGCGCGAGTCGCTGTTAACCCTGAAAGAACATCCTGTTTCAGCCACAGTAACCGGGGGCAGCAACTTGACGGCGAGCCCATAGAAGAAGGCCTGGCAGTACTCTCTGAGCCACTCCACATACGGGCTTGTCTGGGCCGCCGCCTCGCCGAAGGAACCTAACAGAAAAGAGTGTGGGAATAAGGCTGAATATAAGGCTTAATAACCAGACGACACGCTTTACATGGGTAGTCAAGAAATGGCTTTAACTGTAAAGTGGCGACCAAAATACATTTAGTACGTGGCTTCTTGCATGTACGTCTCCTGTTCGTTGTCTGCATCAGTGGGTCGGTAGTGGATGTCAAACTAAAACAGACAGGCAACTCCTTTACACCAGGAGAAACAGTAGACTTACAGTAGCTTGTGGAATAGTCGTATAATATAATCTGGAGTCAAACTTTGTATTGAAGCTGATATTTCGTGCCGATATATTTTCACTTTGACCATTTTTATGCCCAAAAACTTCGATGTTTTCAAAAACTTTATTCTTGCCAGGGTGGAAAAAGCCTCTGAAACAGTATTTAGACCATCATGGGACACTAAAACTCTCCACTGACACCCAAACTAATGAAATTATTTAAGGGTTATTGCCTTTACAGTCTGTTTATATGTAGCTGTGGTCAAGGTGGACGACACGACTGGCTGATATCTGATATTTAATAAAAGCCCAATATCAGCCTGATGTATCAAAGCAATATATGGGACCCTACTAGACACACTCACCTATGGGTTGAATGTAGATGGTGTTGTGGCGTGGGGTGGGGGTATTGCGGTCAGGGTCTTTGTAGAAGCTCTCAAAGTCCTGGGGCTCCTCGGGGTGAACGGAGATCCAGTCCGAGCCAGAGTTCACTGAGAGTTCCAGGGAACAGGGAACCTTGCCACCCTGGTTCGCATCCTTCTTCCAGGAAACGCCTCTCATTTGCGGTGTACTCCTCATAACGTTCAGCCAAGTCAGGACTGCTGGAGACCAACGCGTTGTACAGTGTCACCACAGAGTGCCGCATCACGTACATCTGTTGGAGAGACATACTTGCAGAGGACGTTCAAGTGAAATTGCAACATCATGGCCTCACTATCATGTAGGGATCCATTTTCTGTTGCTCAGATGAGATGAGACTTTAATGATCCAGAGGGGAGGGGAATTGAGAAAATGACAACACAGCATACGTTGCTATTCGGAAAACTGTTGTAGAGAATCAATACCAGAAATGCCAGTTTTACCTTAACCAAGTTGGTTCATGGAGCCCAACAGATGAAGGTTCCAGTGTACTCAACTACAGTGAGTGTAGCCCAGCAGCATCTTGTGTTATCATGGGAAAACAAGGAGGAGCCTCGTAGTTTCCGCTTTGTCTGTACGTCACGTGACGTCATGTAAACAGAACCAGCTGCGGGCAGTGCATAAACTGACAACTAGCTGGCAGCTTAGTCAACGGTGAGGACTGGATAAAAGTGGTTTGTCACGTTATCTTCCGTTCGCGACTGTGGCCAAGTTGACAATGACGACGCCGTAGGATCATTCATTTTACTTCTGATTGATTTCTTCCTTCCCTTCCTTTCTTCCTTTTTGTTAACCTGCTGTCAAGACAGGCAACAACTACGGCAAGTGAAGGGAATGCGAAAGCGGAAGACCCTAGCATTAGCGTAGTAGCTTTACGATTGGTATGGTAGCACTTAGCAGCTAGCAAGTTAGCAGCTAGGAAGTTAGCAGCTAGCACGTTAGCAGCTAGCAAGTTCCCTTTCCTGTCATTGCTGAAGTTCCTCGAGATTTCATTGCGTAACCGAGAGCTAGCTCGCTTTCCGACGCCCAGCGTCCGTTTCTACTACCATCGATGCAGAGGCAGTGGCAGACTGGACTTGGAGAACTGACAGGTCTGAAGAGCAACCAGGATTTTTGCTTTCTAACGGTGACAAGGCTGAGCTTCAGCAAGCTGGAGTTTACTCACACAACCTGAGCTTCCTGATAAGATGAGCGTGAGCTTCCCATACTGAGTTTCAGCGATATGTCCGTGGAGCTGTAACGTTACTGGAATTCATATCGGTTTGGGTTTTGGCCAAACCTACAAAGTAGGATACCTCAACCCGGTTCACATCAGGGAGTGCCAACCTTTCTCTTGCTAAAACCATCATCCACCTAGACTCGTCCAAAAATGCTGACCAACAACAGGTAACGCGAGAAAGCCCCTTCTGAAATGTCGTGTTCATCAATTTATTGTTTGTCTGTTAACGATTTCCCATGATGATCAGACCCGGTGAAACGAGTCAGGGTAATCAATGAGTTGTCATAATCCCGGCAGCACATGTCTGATCATGTAACTGCTAGAGGGTGTTTCTATTTTTGGTCACTCTTCATGTTCACTCTCCCATTCTCTTCCCAATCTCTCTCCCCCTCCCCACAACGTCTCTCTCTCTCTCTCTCTCTCTCTCTCTCTACCATTCTTATATTCACTCGCCTTTCCTCTGCTTTCCTCCATCGCGTTCCGTTTCTGTTTCCACAGGAAGCGACGTCGTAGCCGTGACAGCGAAGAGGACCAACAGTTAAATCCTCAGGCCAAGAGGTCAGGAGGCGGGCCCAACCTGCTGGTGTCTGATTTGGGACGAGATGTCTGGGATTCAGAGGTGAGACTGAGTTCATCCTCATCTTTAACCTCAGTAACTCCTACACATTCATAGGTTTACCCAAATCTCATCTGGTTGGCCTTGTCTGTGAAAAGAGCCATTTTTTTGTGTGTGTGGGGGCGGTGGTATGTATCAGCTCAGTTATCCTCCACCATCCAATTTAGGTATTTTAAAGCCCGTCAACCAACATGTGTAGATCGAGGAAGCAAACTAGCGTCATGGCTGGTGACTCTGCTTTGCATTTGCAAACCACAAATGTCAGGAAAGCTCTGCGTGTTGTATTGAGAGCTCGTGCATCCCCCTACTGATGATTAATCTCAAGCAGTGCTGCGATTCAGAGTCTGTCTTTGCGTCTCTTCCTTTTTGTCTTCGCAGTCGTCCAGCAGCGACAGCAGCGGTGGCGTCAGTAGTCCAGAGAGGGCGGCCTTAGCCAGCACTAGCCTATGCACACATGGCCGGAACAACTGCATTTCCCAGAACTCCCTCAGCCCCCAGCCCGAAGAATCTGCCAGCTCCTCACTGCAGGGTTTCCATGGCGACGGCAGCAGTGTCTCCTACGACCATATCAACAGAGTCCTGAGGGAGGCACACTTCAGCAGTCTGCAGACCAGGGGTCGGCCGGGCTCGACGTGACAACGACCGCTGATCCCTCTCCTGACCTCGTTGTCCCTCGCCCATCAGTCCTGACACCACTGGAGCAGTGGCCCCTCCTTGAAAGCATCAAGAGACGTACTCGGGATGGGGGGGTGGGGGGGGGAGGGGATAATGTGTGGGGAGGTTTACAGATTTGGGGCATGAAGGCTCATCCCCACTTCACCATGTACCATGTGTCAAGACCATAAGCACACCCGCCTTTCCATGGCCCAACCACTGTGGTTCTGTGCAGTATTGATGTGTGTGTGTGTGTGTGTGCGTGCACCCCAAGCACTTTACAGGGGGGTATCATTCTCTTTACATGCGTGCGTTTATGCGTGGACATTTTCATTGGTGCTAATTTCAAGAAATGTGTGTACGATCCAAAGTGCTTGCAAAACTAAATAAAGCGAAGCACTTTATTCAGTCAATCCCCATTCTGTTTACTCTCCACTTGACAAATCAGTCACATTTTCATGAGCAGAAGTTGAGAGTTGTTGATTATTTTGTACTCATCTCTGTGGGGATCCCCCTCACAAAGGAAGTTGATGGGAGGCCAACCTATTCATTCCCAAGGAGCATTGTTAAAACAATCCAGTTACGCCACAATTCAGGCCTAACCTGTTATGTCTGACCAAAGTGAAGTAAGAGCAGAACTTTCAATCATCTAAATAAGTCCTGAATGTCGGGGTGTGGTGAGGCCAGTGGGTTCAGGGTAATGGAACAGAGATTCTTCATGAGCCTCGGCACCAAAATCTGACCTCAAATTAGACCCTGGCTAATTATAGGGACCTGTGAGTAAGTACTGGAGTCTGAGGCTCCAGCAGGGATATACTCAGCACAGTGCTTCTGACGAAACGAGGCCTCAAGAACAGACTCGATTTATTCTGTGAGAACCTGAAATGTTTACCACAGTTCTACACATTGTGTGCATGTGTGTGCGCTCAAAGCCTGCCTCCCATACTCGTCTATGGCCTGTGCAGTATGACCAATACACTGTGTTGCAAATGAAATAAATCAAGAGTTGTGAAAGTGATATCGGTGCTTCATATTTTATGTCGGGCTTTTGAAATGTAAAAATTAAAGGTTTGATGTCAGTGATGTCAGCGACGTGCCCCAACAGGGAAGATATGTAGTAGTTGGTGCTGTAGCAAAAAAGACAGCGTGTTTTATTGTTACGCAGCAGTCTCATACTGTACATGTGCAACAGCGTGGCTCCGGCTGACGTTGAAATAGACACAGGTGTGTTCGTTATAAACACCAGCAGGTTGCTTTACTGTTTCGGGTCTTCGTTCGGGGCTGCGTTCCACAGCGCAAACCACTATGCAACAGAAACCATGGCGGTTATATAGTGAACGTAAGCCGCTTTTTATTTATTTGGTGGCATGAGCAACTGGTCACGACGTTTCCATCTGCAGATACTTTGCACCATGCTGATTGCAGCCCACGCGTGTTAACATGGTTACGGACACATACGACGCCTCAATAGTTCCTTCCTCCATCACTTTGTTATACATTAGGTCACTGAGGTTTTCTTTGTAGGCGTAGACATGCACTCTACAACCGATCTCACTGGTATGTTTAAAGTAGCAGGAGAAAGGTATAATAAATATTTGTAAATCAACACTCAGTCAGATATGATTAATAGCTTAGTACCAAAAAATAACGGAAGACATAATCCTATGCTGTGGATCTCTGAATCCATAAGAAAAGCAAGTGTAGTGCAAAATATAGGGGGTGAAGGGATTTCCCCTCCGAGAGGTTGGGGGTGTGTTGCAGAGGCTTGAGTGTAATTTCATGAAAGGAATCCTGAGATAAAGAAACTGTCGCCAATAACCTGTAAGACACTAAGACTTGTGAATACTTTAGGAAAATGAGACTCGTAGGTCAGACGACTCCTCTCTCCTGACACTTGGGCTGACTCGACACACTGCCTCACGTTCACCTCGCAGGAGGCACCGTACAAACGAGAGCAATACACACACACACACGTAACCTGAAACCTGACTGACTTTCTCTATATTGCTTTAACCTTTTACGGATCTGCAACTACAGAGGCTGGTTTACGCAACACTCGTGATGACATCATTGGTTTAGCGATTAAAAACTGTTCCGGTCGTAATCGCGGGTCAAAAGTTGAGAAACGAGAAGGCTGATACTGCTTGGCTGCTGTCGGACGCGGTGTCACACGTCGGGGGGGAGACGCCGACGCACGGGAGGGACGAGATCACCGGGCCGTCGGCGTCACCGGCAGCTCGGTTCTCCCTCACAGCTCCCGCGCTTTCGTCCGTCGTGTCGGTCTCCGTCTGCGAGTCGTCTCGTTCGGCGAGAGGCTTGTCGTGACACCAAGACCTCCCCCTGGTCACCAGCTCCATACCGCTGAACAGGGACAGTATGCCCAGACAGGGCTGCTCACGCCGGGGCTCAGAGGGAGGAGGAGGAGAGCCCCCGTCTGGGTCTTTACCCTCACTAGTCCTGGGAGACTCCGCCTGGCTTTGCACCGACTCTTCCTCGTGACTCGGAGACATTTTCTCATCGTCGTCATTGTCTAGACTAGAAGAGGGAGGTGGGTGCCCTAGGGGTTGGGGGACAGGCTGGGGGTCCTTTGCCTGATCGTGGCTGAAGTTGGCAGAGTGGGTTGGTAGTAAAGGGACTGGATAGGCAGGCGTGGAGGGCTGGGCAGCGATAGCCAGATGGCTGTTGGTTGCTGTATCCTGTCTGGGCGTAGGTGGAGCTCCACCCATCAGAGCCTCAAACTGGCGCAAGATCTGGCAGGAAGAGATAAGGAGATAAAAAAAATAAAAATAGCATTCTGCAGTTCTGTTGTATCTTTTATCTTCTTTTGTTCTTTCTATCGTACTTTCCCTTTCTCTCTCTGTCTCTCATACCTTGGTGGCTTTGTTGGCCACAGGTCCAGGAGGCCCGTCGCTCAGCTGGCCCAGCTTGCGTTGGGTGGCCCCAAAGATGTGTTCCAGAGAGAGGAGGTCAGAGGTCATGAGGCAGGCAACAGCACACAGCGCCCTCTGCGGGACGGGAGGAGCACGGCGCATATTACGGTTCCACAGAATTGTCATGAGGAAAACCTGCGTCTTAACTTTGATAAAAAGCCTAAGAGGTGTTACCATCTGAACGGTGTTTGAGGGCTCCTGAAGTCTGCTGGACAGCAACTCCACCACGACCTCACAGTTGAGAATGGAGCACCTGGCAGGCAGAGACCGGACCGATTCATGAAAACTAATTCCCTGCGATTACACACTATATTAGAAGGGAAATGTATACATGTCTGTTTTAATGCACTAACTCTTTGATGAAGTGCTGGCTCTCTTCTCTGGACAGGAAGACTCTGGAGCCTTCGGTCAGTCTGCTGATGAGCGCCATCTCCTGGCCACAGTCCCCCAGCTGCATGGCCTCCACTCTAGAGACAGGAGGGACGGGTTGAGACAGAGATGAGATGAGATGAGATGAGATGAGATGAGATGAGATGAGATGAGATGAGATGAGATGAGATGAGATGAGATGAGATGAGATGAGATGAGATGAGATGAGATGAGATGAGATGAGGGCACAGAGCCAAAAACAACAGAAAGAGGAGGAGAGAGGATTTCTTTGCTCAGTATTGAAATGTATTTTGATGGAAATAGAAAAGTGAAAATAGAAAAATTGGAAATAAAAAAAGACATGGAAAATATGAAATATCAATTTGAAAATGCAAAAGTGAAAATAAAAAGTGAAACCCCAAACATTTTCGTTTTCACATTGCTGGCTCTCATTTCCATTTGGCTTTTTCCAATTTTGAGGCTGTATGTAAGGAAGAGGCGTGGCCCTTCCATCAATCAAGACAAGCTGGATCAATAAGGTCTGGCCACCTCAACCTCCAACTCCTCCTCCTGCATATCATCGTTTTTCCACTCACCGTTCTGAATGGTCGCCACTGCTCTCTCTACTGGCGCCCGATTGGCTCCCGGTGCCTCCCGACTTGCTGCTCCTGCCCACGGAGGCCCTGCTATTGGCTGCGTTGTCCTGAGAGGAGTTGTGAGAGGAGCTGTTGCCACTGTCAATCTCCTCCCAGCCCCCGCCTACCTGCCCCGGGCACCGCTGGGTCACCACTGTGGCGAGAACGTAGGGTTAAGGGTTAGTTATCGTTGAGTTGAATGAAAGTGAATGGTATCTAGAAGTAGGGAAATAAGTCACATCACTTTTCCCCCCACAAACAACCACATCTGACCTTTGGGTCTGCGAGGAGGCAGATTATAGGCACACGCCGGCACTGCCACCTCTATGGGCGCGGAGGGCGCCACCACGGCCCGGTAGTGGTTGTCATGGAGACGGATACCCTGGTGCTCGGTTGGGGGAAGGACAGCACTGGCCACGACCTCTGCAGCCTTCTGGATCTTGTCCAGGAGGGTGTCACTGCCTGCTGGACGCGTAAGTACAAGACATGGAGGAATCGAAATGTACAGTGATTGTTGTTTCCGTTAATAAAAAAGGTATTGTGTATTTTTCAGGATTTTCAAAAACGGCTGTGCCCGGTCACTCACCTGCCCCCTGCTTCCCTGCGCTGTACCCAAAGCCCTGCAGTCCTGACCTGTGGGAAGACGTTGAGCCCATACCTGAACAGAACGACAGACGACACTGATGACACTCATGGCTTTGTTTACAAATGACGGGCCACTGTAGAGGTCTGAGTAAACGGTAACTGAAGTGACGTTCATCAGTGGTCTGGTGATGTATTATTCCCCATACCTCAATGTCATTCAAACGGTACGTCGAGCGCCTGGATCAACACTATCAAGTTGTGTTTTGTAATACTCACCCATAGCTGTGGTGGCTGGCGTGCACGGGAAGAGGCTGCTCGTGGTGGAAATTGTATCTGTGAAAAGCAACCTGGCCACTTCCTGTGAAAAAGATAAAAGGCAGAAATTGTGTTTGCCTAACCTGTGATGGATTATACATCGAAACGAGTACGGACATGGTGGTGAAACATGATCTGTTGCTCACCTGCGCTGTGTTCCTCACTTTCTGGTACAATGCCGTGCCATGGATAGGATCAGGAGGACCGCTGTAAACTTAGGAGGGAACAAAACACACAGCAGCAAACAAAGTGAATACCTGAGAGTGGAACAGAGACCCACAGTGTTCTTTTCCCCCCCATTTCATTCACATAAGAGGCTCCATCACTGAATCTTTGGTTTATTCATATCAAATGATGAGCCACATCAGAGACACGTCAGACAGACCAGTCTCTAACCTGACGCTTGCTGGATGAAGGTGGAGTTCCTTCTGAGTTCTGTGAGGACCTGACTGGAGCCATGGCCACAGAGATGGACGAAGATCTTCAGCACCTGAAACAACAGAAGCAAGAACAGAATGTCAAGTTGCCCAAAGACCGGAATAGAAGAGTAAATACGACAAATGTTAAGGACTTAAATGAGGTAATGCTGACTCACCTTGAGTTTAACATGACAGGACTCCACCTGCAGCCTCTCCAGAAGGTACTCCAACAAACACTGACCGCAACCTGATGACTCATGGGAGATTTCTACAGTGCGAAGATGGTTAAGGAGGCGATAAACATGGACCTCTGCAGCATAATATTTGTATGATCCAAGCAAAGTGATCTTCCACGGTGTGTAACACCAGTAGATCACTTGAGAACTGTGTGTCAAGAACACACACACCTGATTAGAAGTGCTTAAGCTGTCTGCTTAAATAGTTGCCTGCATGATCCTGTCACAACACTTGTTATTATGGGGTTAGTGAACAAAAATGATTGAGACTAACTTAGCTTTGATAGCTGAGATGCTACATGTGGCTCTGAGTATTGGATTTTAATATTTTTAGTTGTGAAAGCTTCTCCAATATTGATGCCCTAATATGGTATCAGGTCCATGTCCAGTAATACCATCTGTGCATCCAAAGAAGCTGAAGCAGAAGCAGAAGCAGCCAAAGGATACTTCCGATCTCCTGGAAGAGATAGCCAGGACAGGGGGTTTCATCATCTGCTGTAGCCTTCATCAGAGTTGGCACCTTAAGTTGGAGGAAAAGATGGGCAGTGAGACATCCAAAATGTGATTCAGATTCCACATCACACTAGTCCAACAGTGACAGCAACGGCTGGTCCGGTTGCCTGGATAGTTTTGGTAAGTGGAGAACGGGGGGATGCCAAGCCCAGGGAGACGTGACATGCAACACCGACTGTATGTTTGTGCGGTTAGCTAGCATGCTACCTAGGCTAGCAAGCTATTGGTGGCACAACAAAACAGAACCGATCTGTTATTTCGTGTTTGGGACAGCTCAATTCATTTCGTGGTGGTATTCCAATGAATAACAGTTGTAAACGGAACTTACTTTCTGAAGAAAAGCAAGTCGTTCCATGAATGTTGCCATGATTTTGCAATCCAGGCTGCGGGATACTCATCTTCCTCTTCGGGTTGTGATGGGAAGGCGGGGTCTAAGGTGACAGCTAGCCAATCATACAACACTCAGAAGAACCCTGTAATTCTATTGGTCTGCTGCTTTTGCGTAAGCTTCGCCAGTAGCGAATCATTTAAAAGAGCGAGCGAGCTCACACTTTGATTGTCACAAACCTGGACGAATCACATCATCAGATAGTCTGCCCGACGTTTCCTTGATTACAGGGTCAACAATATGGCGCTGCCCATGGTTTATCGAGAATGCGTCGGCTGCTGTTGGATATATTCTCATTTAAATGCTCTAAAGTTAGTAGATTGAACAAACTTTAGAGCATTATCTGTTCCATAATCATAGTTTCTTCTCTACTGTGTTTGTCATTTGTCTTCCGAACCTAAAACACTCACTGTAAGTCAGTGGACTGTCCGTTGAGTGCAGCCGCTCCCTCTGACGAAGGCAGAAGCAGCACCATGTCTGGGTCAAATGTCTGGAGTCGCAGCCGTGAAAGATTAAGACGTTTCCCCGAGCAGTTCGCGCAGTGTGCCGGAGAGGTGAGAGGTGATGACGGGTGTTGGTTTGGTGCTGTTGGTGGATGTAGCTGTGTATCTTCCACACGTCTTGAACTTCTTAAAGGAATAGCCCATGTCAGCCGAAACTCCACTGCATGTCGTGCGACCACGATAGTTTCCAGCCTTCTCCAAAACTATTGAAGTTAACGAGGCCAACTTGTCACAGATGAGAAAAAGGCATAACATTTCTCTGAACAGCTCGTGCAGCCTAAGTTTTTTTGTAGCCACACGATTGACTTTTGGACCTACAGTGCAATCATTTGGCTACAAAACACTTTGATTATGTTGCACGAGCTATTTGGAGACATTTTATGGACATTTTTTGGAGCTGTAAAGAGATGGACCTGTTAACTTCACTAGTTTGGGACTCTGGGGCTGGCTGTGTGTTTGGGGGTGGGATGAACTTGGCTTTGAACTAGATTTTCATAATCACGATACAAGACAGAAGGTGATGGGGAAAGACAGAGCTTGGGTCTTTTGGGTCTCTGTTTGATGCCTTCCCTTCTACCCCCCAGGCAGCAGCATATGGGAAGTGTGTGGCGGCTACAACCACAAGCAGACAGGAGCTGAGGAAGGACCTGTGTGCCAAGGAATTTGAGGCACTGAAGACCTGCTTCTCAAATGCAGTGAGTCTGTCATGGCCAGTATTCCCCACTGACCCTTGTAATATTGCCGATTGATTATGTCAGATTTGAAAACGTCTAATTTTCTTACAGGCCAAGAAAGGAGCAAAATCGTGACGGGAATCCTTCCTGGATGTTTGTCATGTGGCGTTCACTTCACAGTATACAACGGGTCAAGTCAGGTGACCTGCCTGGACGTCTTGAGTGACTCACGATGCCTGAAGCAAATGCTCAAAGACACTAGCACTTTGACTTCCTGCTGCTGTGAATGTGAATGGTGGGTCGAATCTGTTGAGAATGAAAAATCAGCTGACACCTTTTCATGGTATAATGGAAAAACAGAGACGACCCAATGTTACATTGAAGCAAGACCATCAGTATCCTCATTGTGTTCCTGTTTCTTGTGGTATGCAAGAGAAACAGAAACAGCCAGTTCTGCGATGTAGAAATGTGAATAAAATGACTTGATATTGTTTCTCACTATTGTCTGAACACGCAGACTGACAGCCATAGGTAATACAGAGATGATTAAGGGTTTGTTATATTTTATTTAATCTTAATAGCAAAATATCAAATTCAATGCGCATAGAAAAATCTGTCAGAAAAATAGCCTCTTGTACAAGCAAAGCCCCAATGTCTGTTGGCGTACTAACGGACAGGGGGGTTTGAGGAAAACCAAAGTGTGAGAAAAGTTGGATCGCTAACAAACACAAAGACATGGTCAGTATTTCCTTCAGGTCTTCATTCTAACGCTATTTACAAAGCTGATTTTTTCCTGACCAATCATTGTAATGTTTCACAGTAAACTAGGAGGCACAGAGGAAACAAAAGGGACCACATCTCCTTTTCAAAAAAATGTCACTGCGGCAGCGTGGGTTGGAAGGCACTGACACAAACATCAAGTACAGATATAGAAAATGGAATAACAAGGGGAACGTTTGGTTCAAGCTGCTACATATTCCAGGTTACGAAACAATAAGGTTGCACTCCAGGACCTCGTCGTTACGTTCAATTGAAAGAAAATAAGGAATATGGCTGCAAAGAATACTTATGAAATGGACTGATATTGGACTGAGTAACCCTCAAAGCAACATAACACACAAACTGACCAGAAATTATCAAAATAAAATCAGTACAGGAAGAAAAAAGAAAAAACAACCTAAAGCACAATCATTGATTACTACAGAAAGACAGACGCCACATGACTGGAGAATATGAAAGGATTTAAAGTGACTCAAATACAGCCGTTGGATACGTTCCCTCTCAAACACTATGGTATGGTCTTTGCATAGACTTTCATACATGTTAGCAGTGACTCATACAAAACTTTCACCCCACGAGAAGATAAAAATAAGTTAATATTTACATAAAAATCGCTCTTCAATAAAGACTTTGGATTATCTGCAGAGTGATATACAATATCAAAGCAAAAACAAAATATTTGCCAAGCTATTACAATCCTCCTGAACCACTGAAAGACTCAGTAAAGCAGCGTTTGCTTTGGTAGAAACAACAGAAATAAAGACCGTTTGATGAAGTCCACCCTGAACGTGACACGGTGAGCAGGAGCTCCGAGTGTTCCTGTCGGTCCGTTCCACCTCTGAGGGAAGTGAGGATGTAAGGCGAGGGGGATGCCGGTCCACGGCGGCAGGAGGTTCTGCAGGTGTTCAGTACGTAGTGAGTGTTCAGGGCTTGCGTCCTACTATTGACCGAGCCAGTTCTGCGCGCGGTGTACGCGTTACATCTCTTCCTCGGCGTCTGAGGCCTGTTTAATCTGCCGCGTGTGCACCATGGCCCCCGCCAGTAACTGCCCCTCCAGGGCCGCGTGCAAGTCCGAGCCCCCCAGCTCCAGCAAGGGCTCCAGGCCGGGCATCCCCCTGGACTCCCCGGCCTCCTCGGGGAGCCCTCCGGCCTCCCCGGGTCCCAGCGCCCTCCGCCTCCGCCTCAGATCTGGTCCCTGGTCCCTGACCTTCTCCTGGGACCCCTGGGGCTGAGGCTCGGCTTTGATGGCCCCCTCTTCCGGACCTTCTCTGGGGTCGGGCCTGATCGGCGGCTCTCTCTTTGAGGTCTCGTCCCTCCTTTCTTCAAAGCCTTGCCGTCTTCTCTCGCGGCCTCCACGCCGTTATCGGCTTCTATGGCTCGCTCCAGCTGGGCCAGCCTCTCCCTCGTCTCCTCCAGCTCCTTCTCTTTCCTCCCCCTCTCTATTACCTCGTTGTCTCTCTTCTGCATCTCCTGCTGGACTCTCTCGTCCACTCTCTCTTTCTCGGGTATCTCTTTGGCTGCTTTCTCCTGCGCTAGTTTCTCTCTCTCCAACGCCTGTTCTCTGGCCTGCTTCTCCCTCTTCTCCCTCTCCAGTCGTTCTTTTTCTACTCTGGCCTGCACCTCTTTCTCTATCCTCCCTTTCTCAATCCTATCCAGTCGTTCTTTTTCCACTCTGGCCTGCACCTCTTTCTCAACCCTCTCTCTCTCCATCGCCTCCTTCTCTCTCTCCAGCTTCCTCTCCTCGTCTTTAGCCAGGGCTACCTTTTCATTCTGACCGTCATCTGGTCGTCTTTGCCCCAACGGTACTCCCCTCGCCCCGAGCTCTTTGTGGGACTCTACCGCCGCCACCACAGCCGCCCCTGCGACCTGGTGGCGGTCTTCCTTGTAAGCCACCGGAGCCGCTTCGGCCTCGGCGATCTTATCCCCGGCCTGAGCTTGATTCGGGGCCACGGCGTGAGGCTCGGCTCCTCCGGCCTGCGGAGCTCCAGCTGCATCCCTGGGCTGCTTGGGGCTCCGAGGCCGGGGCTTCTTTGGGCTTCGCCGCTCCCCCCTCCATGATCTCCAGGTGCTCCTGGAGGCCCTTCTCTCCCTCGCCATCAGGACCACCCCCTTTAAAAGAATAACAACTTTATCACCTTCATCCCAAGTTTTTTTATTTAACACACCAAGCTATGGTGGACACTCAATTCTGCACTCGTGATGAGTGTACATACCGCCGGGCAGTTTCTGGTGGATCTCCTTGTGTTGCTCTTCTATGACGGCCAGCAGTTTGGCCTGCTGGTCCAGAAGTATCTTCTGTTGCTCCTGCTGCTCCTTGATCACCTGCAGCAGCACCGCGTGGTCTAACTGGCCCTCTACACAGACACACAGACAAACAGTCAGAAACGACCAATTACAGCTCTAAGACATTAGATTAGCTAAATGGGTTAGCATAGCAAGATGGTAGGGGATCTGTAAGGAGCGTATTAGGCTAGTCGGGCCAGACTCTGGGCTAGCCGAGACGGGAACGGTACATTTCAACGATTACATTTCAATTCCACTACGGCTTAGTGCGGTTCTCAGGAGATTGTTTGATTCAAACATACATTTCTGGAGTGTAACAAAACATAAATAACTAAGGATGAGCAACAAGAGCTGCACACACACAAGAACCAGGCTAGAGGGTTGAGGTCAGGGGGTGGATAGTTGAGGGTGAAATTATGAGGGACACGGTAAACACACTAACTAGTGACTAGTCGCTATAAACCTCACTGACCCACTGAATGTGAATTACACAAGATTAGAGAGACAGACCAAAGCCGAGAGAAAGAGAGGCGAGAGGGAGTTCATACCTGCAACCAGCTTTTTTATCACTGTGATAGGAGTCCAGCAGAGAAAAGGAGAAAAGGGGGTAAAAACAAAAAAGGACAGGGAGAGAGAGAGAGAGAGAGAGAGAGGCAAAAGAAAGAGAAAGAGTCAACAAAGGCCAAAAGGACTGGAATCAGGCCACGTCAAGAAGAGAAAGAAACATCTGAATCTCTTTCCTGCCTTTCACTCCTTTTATACCATCCGTGGTTTGGCACAAAACGTACCAGAGACGATAACTACTTGAGGTGTCTGCAAGTTTCATCAACTCAAAAGACTTAAGATATTTTAATGCCAGTTAGGATGAAACATCAGACCAATTTCATATTTGAAGAAACGTGAAAATGAAAACAACTGCAGACCATCAGAATACGGTCTGCATGACTGGACTCGTTTCTCAACAGACTAAAAACTAAGATTTTAAGACCTGTATTTAACTGTATTCAAAACCATTCATGGCATTGAGTTTAGATATAAGACATCTTAAGACGTTTTCAGGACCTGCAGGCACCCAGAAGATCAAAGATAAGCAGGATGAGGCAGGGAAAGAGAAACAGAAGCATAAAAACAGCATGCTACAGACCACAGCACGATCCTGTGTGCTCAACTAAAATATCAGTAGTGAGTTATCACGTTAACGTGATGGTCAACCGGACCCTGGTCCTCATCCTGAGTATGGGGCCTGAGACAGAGATTGTGCCAAGTCTTGATCTGCTCCCTTACCGTCCATCTTGTCCTCCGATGCGTCCTTGTTGTCCACGCCGTCTGCAGCAGGATGATGTTCTCCTTCAGGAGGCGGAGCTGAAAGATCACCACATATCACAGGGTCAGATCGGTTGCCGGTACTACTCAGGTCTCAGAAAGGGTGTATTTTTTATTACGCTCTTTCCACTGAGCTGGTCTGCTAATTAGTTCAACAGTAATGGTGAGAAACACTCACGTTTCCCAGCAGCCTCTGGGGCTTTGCCCCCATTATCAACCTGTGCCGCTGCAGCCTGATTAGCAGCCACAGCTGCATTCCCAGCAGGCAGCTCTTTCACAGCATCCCGTTTCTCCACTTCCTTTAACAAGGGAACTTCCTGCTTGCCTGCCTCTGGCGCAGCCTTCTCCAGCAGCTGATTGGACAGGACCTCGCCTCCCATATCCACTTGCTCTTTTCTCACCCCTGCAAGCTTCTGCTTCTCCTCAACCTTCTCCTCTTTTTTGTCCTTTCCTTCGAGGGCATGGCCCATCCCTTGCTCTCCATCTTTGGGGTTTTCCTCTCCTCCTCCTCCTCCTCCTGCGGGTTGTTTCTTATCCTCCTCCAGCTCGGCATTGTTCTTTCTTATATCTACCATGACCTCGTCGTGAGGGATTGGCGGTTCGTGGCGATGGGCCTCTGCCTCTGGCACCGCGACACCTGGGGAACCAGACAGACATCACAGAGCAGTTCAACCACTGGTTCTGAACTCCCATCCCACACCAGCATGACTGAAAACTCTTGTCAAGGTCAGTAAAACTCGTGCCAGCCAGCCGCTGCTGTTAGCCCACTAGCTGTTAGCCCACTAGCTGTTAGCCACTAGCTGTTAGCCCACTAGCTGTTAGCCCACTAGCCGTTAGAAGCATCTGGAGTCGTGAGGTTCCACCCCGTCGGTTTGGTTCCACGTTTAAAATACAGACAAAGTTCTGCTTGTTTCCGTACCAGCATCGGGGCGGTCCAACTGCACCTCCTCCTCTTTCTTCCTCTCAGGCAGTTCCACCGGTCCCTTAATCTGGGGAGGCTCCGCTGGGTCCCTCTCCACGGGTTGCACCACCTCTACGACGGGGGGTTTAGGTTTTTCCATGTCCACTGGCTTCTTGATGATGGGCTTCTCTATACAGACACACAAACCCAATGACCAGTTATAACTTGAGTTTTATGCTACTAAATATAACATACATTCAAAAGTAATATCAAACATCCGACACATTCACAAGTTCCTCTGGTCAGACTGCTGAGGACTCCCCGGGGGGCTGGAGTCTAGTTGTAGACCAGGACCCTAGACATGTCTTTCTCTGTAGCCTTTTACTGTTGCTGGACACATTTTACCTCACAGACTTAGTTTATGTTGTCAGTTGGAAAGAAACCAGAAATGGCACCTAACCCATCCCTGATCAGTGTAACAGGACGCCGGGCAAGTAAAATGTCTTGAGTGAACAAAGTCAGTAAAAGTAAGTAAAGCAGCACACCACTCTGTTATAAATACTGGATATGTACTGGTTTGTTGTAAACATAAACTACTGGCATTAAAACAAGTAACTCACTCTAGGTGTTATATATATATATATATATATATATATTATATTATTATGTTATATTTAGACAATAAATCTGATCCTGCCTCGTTCTTGTGAGTTGATCCACTAGATGGCAGCAAACACTGACAAGGGCCAGATGTAGACACACAATAGATATAATGAATGACAGAAAGCAAGAAAGAGAAAGAGTGAGAGAGAGAAAAAGAGAGAAAGTAAAAGAGAGAGACATCAAGCAAGAGAGAGAGAGAGAGAGAGAGAGAGAGAGAGAGAGAGAGAGAGACAGATGTATCCACTCTATTACACAAATTACAACTAAAAGTGGCATAAACAGGAAACAGGTGTGGCGGGCCAACGGGTTTCAGCTGACACAAAGAAAGAACGTAGTAAAATCAAAACAGGGTTCAGATGGACGGAGAGACAGAGCAGGAGAGGAAGAGAGACTCGAGGGTGAGGAACCGTCTTTTGGTTTGGATTTGTGAAGCTCCTTTTCATTTTTATGTGTCACCTTAAACTGGAGAACACTCCGCTTCCCCCCCCGCCTCAACTCCATTCGTTTCCCACATCACCCCCTTTTTACAGTCAAGAGCTAGCAGGCATTTTACAGCCGCCACGGGAGATACGTGGGGAAGATGGGGAGGTAGACAATGTATTTTGGGGGGGGGTTGGGGGGGAGAAACGAACAGGGGGTGTGAAAAATCGCTGGAGTTTGAAGGGCATCACTCTCGCTCCATCAATGTCGAGCACTCGGCGCCGCTCTCCGATACTATCAGGAGGTTATCTCCCCGCCTGCCTGTCCATCACTCGCTGGCTCGCCCGGCGTCTTTGTCTCCCGTCTTTTCTCCTCGGAGAGATGAAAAGAAAACCCTTTCTCTCGCCGCGGCTTTGTGCTTTTGTTTTAGTCGACGGTCTTTTAGGTCCATTTCTCAAAAAAAAAATACAAGCAGTGAAAGACGTCTCTCTCCTGCCACCCTCATTCTACGCAGCGCTGCCGTCCGGTTTGTGATGCTGCAGACGTCTCGGGCTTCAGCCCTTTGAGGTAAATGTTTCCATGCCTCATTAGTGAGCCGCTTTCATCTACAGTCCATCAAGCGGGGGACTGATTGCCAGCCGTTAGCGCGTGACATGATGGTCTTTTTACCGTGCAGCTCGGGGAGGTCCAGTTGCAGCAGATTGCTCTTGTCGGGGGCCGGCGGAGGCGGGGCTTGGATTCTGTGGGCGGGGCTACTGGCCGAAATGGACAGGGTGGTGAAGGTGCTGATGAGCAGGATGCCCAGACCCACGCACAGCACCAGCTGCAGGAGAGGAGAGAGAGAGAGAGAGAGAGGGGGGGGGGGGGGGGGGGGGGAACAGCAGGACAAGGTCAGAAGTGGTAAATAAACCTGGATTTCCTGGCAGCGGACGATGCAAAATAACGCCTGCGTCACCTGGGAGACGAAGCCGTTCTTCTGGATCTTTCTGTAGATGAGGGCGGGGCATATGAAGCAGATCAGACTGCCCATGGTGGCGCCGGTCAGACCCAGGATGGTTTCCACTGAGAGAGAAAAGGGAGAGAGAGAGGGAGAGAGAGGGATTATCTCGTGGTCCTGCACGGCTCAACGGGCATAGCGTGGCACCGGCGCTGCCAGGGGTCGGGGGGGTCGACCCCCCACGGAGGACACCGGTGCACATCTCCTGGGCTGAACCACTCAAACCCCCACCCCCACGCCAGCTCCATTCATACCCCCAGCTCCCCAGCCCACGGTCCCCCAGCTCCTGGCAGCAGCAGGCCCCGGCCCCACCCCTGCCTCTGTGGACCTGGCTGGCTGGGCGTCAGGCCCGGGACCCATTCTTCATCCAGAGGACGGAGGCCATATTGTCTCCCTCAGATTTAGTGTCCATTCTCCCCAGGGGCCCTACCTCCCTTCTCCTCACTCTATTAGTCTGATTAGATACACAAAGAGCCAGCCAAACACACTGCGAGTGTGTGTGTGTGTGTGTGTGTGTGTGTGTGTGTGTGTGTGTGTGTGTGTGTGTGTGTGTGTGTGTGTGTGTGTGTGTGTGTGTGTGTCCAACCCAATCAAAACTTTAACCAACAGCCACCGTGCAGCAGGATGAATGAAACATATAAACTAAGCCTAACCTTCACATCTCCATCATCCCCCGGAGCTGTTTGTGCGAGGCAGAGGGAGATAGACAGAGAGACAATATGGGTGTGTACGTGGATATGTGTGTGTGCGTCTGTGTGTGTGTGTGTGTGTGTGTGTCGGGGAGAATAATAGCCCCCATCTTCCCGTCTGCCCGTCTAACAGGAGATAAAAGTTAGGGCCCTGATTTAAGGACTGTGTTAGAGTGTGACAGTCACTGAGTCGTAAAGTCATAGTCGCACACCTCGTAAAGCTCCCCAGCTACTTCGCCTACATAAAAGAACACATGCACCTTAAAGACCTCCAGTCAACCAGCTACACACACACACACACACACACACACACACACACACACAATCTCAATCCACTCAATCCATGCACGACGGTTCGCACACCCACACACACACCCACACCCACACAGAAAGTACCGTTGGGGATGAGGATGCCTCCCAGCATGGTGCCGAATACGATGCAGAGGGTGATCATCTTGAAGCGCAGAGGAGGCATGTACCCCCCGGCGGCGAACGTCCCATCCTTCTGCTGTGTGGGAGAGAGAGAGGAGAGAGAGAGAGAGAGAGAGAGAGAGAGAGAGAGAGAGAGAGAGAGAGAGAGAGAGAGAGAGAGAGAGAGAGAGAGAGAGAGAGAGAGAGAGAGAGAGAGAGAGAGAGAGAGAGAGAGAGAGAGAGAGAGAGAGAGAGAGAGAGAGAGAGAGAGAGAGAGAGAGAGAGAGAGAGAGAGAGAGAGAGAGAGAGAAGATGGAGAGACGAACGACAAAAAAAAACATCACCTGGATAGGAACGTGGCCTCTGGGAATGATTCAGCAGTTTCCAGTGTGATTGGCAACCGCAATAAGCCAACATAAAGACGGTTTACGGTATTATTGCGCATGTGGCACGCTGTAAAAGATATATATGTGTGTGTGTGTGTGTGTGTGTGTGTGTGTCCGTAGGGAAGGTGTGTGTGTGTGTGTGCTAACCTGCTGTTCGAAAAGCATGGTGTTGATGGCCTGGCGGCAGGGCAGGATCATCATGGGGAAGCCCACCGCCACGGACATCATGAAGCCCACGCGGATCATCTCCGTCACCAGGTTGGACGGGAAGTTCATCAGCACGTTGCCCTCGATGTTCTCCGTGAAGCTGACGTAGCCGAAGAAGCCCACCTGGCAGGAGGAGGAGGAGGAGGTGGAGGAGAAGGAGGAGGAGGAGTGAATATGAGGAGAGGAACCAAGAATTGCACAACATGACTGAAGAGGTGCTCGGACTCACGGTGATGTAGAAGGTGGTGACCACGTTGAGGGACGAGGTGAAGATGGTGCTCATGCGTTTGACGGACGGCTCGTCCAGGCTGTCGTAGGTGGGCAGCACCTGCCTGCGAGAGACAAGCGGCCCCGGCGACGACCATGACAACAACAACGACAACACACTCGGCATGCCACATCAGACAGAAACCACACCGGGAGCCGTACGGTGCATTCATGTGCGGGTCTGGACGATCGGAGAACGCGCTTCTCCCGCTGAGAAGTTTCACTCGGACGTGGATAGTCGAGGAAGTCGGGATTCTAGACGTGGCGTTGACGTAGCTGCCAACATGGCCGACGACGAGTGAATAGCAGCTTATATAACTGCTTCATTTATTGCAGTTTCAGAGCAACGCCAGTCAAAGAATCACACCTGGACCTGGTCTGGATTGGCTCTCCTCTATAAACAATTTGCTACAATTTTGTTTGCAGCATTTGAACTAAAACACCTCCTGCAAGACCTCCACCCAATCAGAGGAGCTGGTGTTGTGGGCCAATCAGGGTCCAGTATTATGGCTTTTCTGTGTTCTGTGTTCAACTATATTTAATAAATACCATTTAAAGTAAAAAAACATCATGAAGCAGATGAATCCTGAGTATGTTTAAGAACAGATCAAGCCCCTCCTCCCGTCCTCACAGGGACTCGCTCCAGCTGAGCAGTCGGAGCGATGTCGACGGACGTAAATCAGACGCTTCGTCACCTCCGTGTTTGTTTTGCCATCTGACCAAAAACCACAAGGACGCGCACGTGAGGTGTCAAACTTCACAACGGGGAGGAAAAAAACCCACATCCGCCGCGCACATGAATGCGACACGTTACAGCACATTATTTAGTGTGGAATAAAAACCTGAAAACCGAGATGTCGGCATGTCGATAAATAACCATGATGCTTCGTTTTTTTATTACAGCACAAAAGATTATTTTCAAAAATGGCAATAGATGGAAATAATGACTGGCAGTGGGGGTGAAATGTGTTCATGTGTGTGTGTGTGTGTGTGTGTGATACAGAGTGGGTGACAGTAGCCAAGGCCAGCTGAGGTTGAGACGGAGACTGGTGGGTATTACCGCTCACAGATCTGTCTGTCTGTCTGCCCTCCTGTCTGTCTGTCATATGCTGTACTGTACTCTAAGAGGCATCAGCACATTAAGCAGTGAATTTACAGGCCTTATATATTACAGCGAGTGCCTGGCAGCTTTTAGAGCATTATAAACTTTCCTGGCAGACTCTTTGTGCTCTCTCCTCTCTCTCTCCTCTCTCTCTCTCGTGCAAGGGAGAGGAAGAGATAGAGAGAAGAAGCAAGAGAGAGAGAGAGAGAGCGAGACACCATAACTCTCTCTCGGCCCCCTCCCCCCATCCCTCGTTCCCCCGCCTCACTTTCACACACACACCGGTTTTATGAGCGAGCGCAGTCCCATGGCGCTATTCTCTGATGCTTGTTTAATCTGCGAACCAGTAAATCTCGTAGCCAAGGTTAAATAAAAACGGCATATTGTAAGTGGGGAGCTAAAAGATATAACGGTCACTCAATAGTCCTAACTCAGGAGCTAATGTGTTTTTATTTGCTTTTGCGCCGCCCTTAAATAGAGGAAATATGACAGAGCGCCGCTTTAAAGCGAGGGACGTTTCCTCCTGCTGTCCCTCCATTACGGAGTAAACTGCTCTTCTCTGTTCAAACGGTTCAGCCAAAAACACAACGGGGCCAGCCCCCGTCCCGCCATAATGGTGATGTTAAGTAATGTTTTAACTGAAAGTAAACACATTTCATGAATGTAATAAAAATCCAATGTGCTGAGAGCTGTTTAATCAGCCTGTGAATACATCAGTGTGTGTCTGTAAAGATGGCGGCCGGCCAATGTGTTGATTAGTGGTTTGGCTTGAGCTGCCTGCCGCCTGACGGAGCGCTCGCCTCGCTCGGCCTGACCGCAGGCCAAGAAACCCCCCTGCCAAATATCACTCAGCACCGCTAGTGGGAACCAAGCTCAAAACACACACACACACACACACACACACACACACACACACAAGCACGCAAACACACACACACTCCTTCTCCCTCGTCACACACACAAACCTCTATTTGCTAATGTACACGGCGGCCATACCCTAATGTTGTGTTGCCTCGGTGTGATTACGATAATTACAGTCTCGTTTCAGTCTCAGCGCGACAGTCACCCACTCCTGACACCTACCTCACTCTCACACCCACCCATACACCACCACCCAAACATCTGGCCCCCTAATGACCTCCTCAAAACGCTCCCTTACATGCTCCCCCCCCCCAACCCCCGCCCGCCACCACGCTCCAGTCACAGATAAGACTGCTTCCCATTAGACCTTCACACCTTTTGGGAAAACCCCACGTTCCCCCGCAGCCCCTCGACCCACCACCACCACCACCACCACCACCACCACCAAGCCAGAGCAGGCAACAGATGCGATGAGGACAGAGGAGAGGAGAGAGGCAGCGATAGGACATGCAGACGAAAATGAAAAAAGGGTGGCGATGGAAGAACAACGTGAATGGAGTGACAGAGGGAATGAATGAGTTTATAAGGCCGAGAGGGAAAATCCTTTGAAATTATTGGTGGGGGGGAAAGTTAATAGAAGGCACAGATAGGCGTAAAAAGCCTTTAAATGTCTTGTTAATGTGCAAGTTGGTCACACAACCTGCGTTTCCATCCAAGTATCGTCGTGAATTATGATTAGAAAAGCTGATCAATCTCACAAATACGTTTTTTCTGTTTGTTTGGAGTGGAAATGTTTTTTGGTCAATAAAGAAATGATGCACCAAAATGGAAGAAATAACCATGAAGGTTTTGGCAGAGCTGGTTCAGCCTCATGGTGCAGTAGAGTAGAGGTTTGGACCTCCTCAAACGTTATCTATCTGTCCGGATACTAGAAACGTCTTGATCCTGGTTGTCATTTGAAAATTGGCAAGCGACTTTCTCCTTTTGTCTCCTGATGAAAGGAAACATGGCCGACATCAGCTGACACTAAAGGGCAACAACTACTTGCCTAACACTAATCAATCCTCCAAAAGACTCTTTCCCCTTTTTACTTGATTCGCGTATCATTTTTTTTTGTGACATTTCAAGCGTTTGTGTAAAAATCCACTCGACAGTTGGATGGAAACTTCCTGATGAGAACCCCTCTGCTTCTTCTCTGCTTGCTTTGACTGCCAAACCCAAATTTTTTTTTATCCTTTACCAGTCAAAAAATAAATAAATAAATAAATAAATCAGAGAAAACGACTTCTTGGGAAACGACAAGCGGGTCCACAATCAACAACATTAGGAGGTTACGTCCAGAGAGGGCATACCTAGCGGCGGGACAGAGATGGATGAGCGGACTGTTTTAGGCCAAACAGCTGTGAAAAGCACAACAGCAAAAAATAAGCAGCCTCCCTTTGCAGCCCTAACACCCCCCCACCCGCCTCGTCTCTCTTTACATCGCGGGGCCGAAAGTCTCCACGGTGTCTTAAAGGAATAATGCAGGTATTCATGCACCGATTGTGACGTTTGCCGAATTTTCTACATGCAGCAATGAAAAGATTCGATTCACTCCCGCCGCCGCTGCAGGGTTAGAGAGTGGAAAGTGAAAGCCCACGTTTCAGGAACTACCCCACCGCGTGACTTTAGCAACTACAGTCAGGTCCCCCCCCCACCCCCTCTATGCTGAATCTATGAGCTTCCAACTTTCGGGGAGTCTTGTTCGACATTAGTTTCATTATGTGGGCCTGTGCGGGGGTGGAGGGGCGGGAGGAGTACTTACGACTGACAGGCGAAGGCCATCCCACAGATGGGGAGGCAGCGAAACACGCCCTCCCAGCGCACCACACTGACCCGCCCCAGCCACCAGCCACTGAGCAGCTCGTGTTTGAACGAGGACAGCACCATCTGAGGGGGGAAGGAGGAGGGGAAGGGGGGGGGGGGGGGGGGGGGGGGGGGAGGAGTTACGGACCAAACCAATTGAAGAGACAACCGCGGGAGGAGCGCGAAGAAGAGGAGGAAGAGGAGGAGGAGAGGGGGGGCCCATGCCGAGGGCTGGCAGACAGATAATGAAAGTAATGAATGAGCAGAGGAGAGAAAACCAGAGAAAATGAAGGGGGGGAAACAATACAGAGGCGTGACAGGAAACCCATATTGAACAAAAACCTGCCACGGCTAAAAAAAAAAAAGGACATAATGAAGGTGAAGGTAATGGATAATACACAGAAGAGAAATAATAATGAACAATGGATCTAGGAACTACGACAGGTTTTCAGTCAGCACGGATGTTCCCTGCCTCCTTGCTCCTTCCGTTCCCTGAACCCATCCTGAAGGACCAGAAAGCTCCACGACACCCCCCCAGCCCAAACCTCACACCCAGACCCAGACCCACACCCACACCCAGGGCTCTCCTCCTGGGTGATGGGGCATAGAAAGGGTGGCTGGGGGTGGGGGGGGTGGGGGGGTCAGCGGGACAGTAAGGGTAGGTCGTGTTGGTAAAGGTGACACAGACGACTGTATTACCTCTGCCTTATTATTACTGCCACCGAAGACACACAAACACACACACACACACACACACACACACAGCTGAAATGTCTCCGAATCTGAAGTAAAGAAATAGGGATGAGAGGATTTGAGGGGGGAGGGAGGTTCAGGTGGGAGGGTGGCCGGGTGGGGGGGGGGTGAGGAGCAGAGGGTTGCAGGGGGAAACACTGGGCTCCCTTTAGCTCCAGACTCGGTACCTTCCACCACCACCCCCCCACCAGCCACTGAGCACCCACCCCCCCCACCACCCCGCCACCGACCTTACTGGGGGTGTTATTTCGGGGGGGTGGTTTCTGTGGTTTACTTACGGGTGACAGCAGAAGGTCGTGGCGATAATGGGCAGGCACTGAATGACGCCCCTGAGACGCCACAGGTGAACCCGCTCCACCCAGGAGCCCGACACTAAGCCGTAGCGCAGAGAGGACAACACTATCTGCACCAGCGGCAGCAGAAACAACAGCAGGATGGTAGGAGGGAGGAGGAGGAGCCGGGGGTGTAGACGAGGAGGTGGTGAGCAGGAGTGAAGGGGGGGGTGGGGGGGAGAGGAGGAGGGGGGAGAGGAGGTATGGAAGGTGGGAGAGGAAAACCGAAAGAAGACAAAAGAGGAAATGTGGTGTGAAGGGAGGAGGGATAGAGAGGAGAGAACAAAGGGTAGGATGAAAGGAGGGAGGGAAGGAGATACGTTCACTGTTAGAGAGGGTTAGAGGTCTGGAGTGGGCTGGGCCGAGCCGGGCCAGGCCTGGTTCGGTCCTAGAGCCAGACACACACCACACTACTGCTCCAGGTCACGGCCATGCTACGGAGGAAGACGTCAGATCACACAGGCGGTACACTAACTAGCTAGCAGCACAGTCAAGAACACCAGAACCTACAACACTGGACATGCACACAAAAACACTGATGAGGAGGCAGAGGTACTTCTGTAACCTGAAGAAAGTGAGGAAGAGTTAACACAGATCAGACAAACACACAACTAAATAATATAGAAGGACGGGCTAATAACAGTGAGGCTAGCTAAGCTACATTGCAGGCTATGAATCAGAGGCTAGGTGACTGAACAGCTAACAGGCGGTAGTTTACCATCAGCTTGTAAATGTACAAAAACATAGAAAAGCTTGACACAACAAAACAAAGTGCAGTGAGAAAAAGTCTTAATAGAAGTTTTTACTCAAACGACTACATGATGGATTAAATACGTGATCGTGTTTCCTTTACAATTGTTTATCTGTGGTGAAAAAATGTGAATACAATCAAAATGTATTGTCTAGCCTCACTTCTTAACAGCTACAGCACAAGTGTCTGTTTATTGTGATATAAATATCCAAATAAGAGCCATTCTTTAATTGCATCACCTACAGGAAGTGATGCGGGAATGGACCAGGAGCAAAACTGGGCCTCAAAACCTAAATCACAACACATATTAAACAACATGGATCAGTGTGGTCAGTCAGCCTGGGAGATCTACTGGGGGCAACAGATCCTGGTTTTAATCCACTATGTAGTACGCTGTATAGCCCTATATAGCCCTATAGTAGTGCTGATGATTAGGATTCTTGATCATTTTGATAAATATATTGTGATCAAATTCATCATCAATTTATTATTTCATCTACACCTCGACTATTTCCATCTACAGCAGGAATGATTTAATGAAATTAAATTAAATCTTTCAGAATCCTGACAGATATACTTGATTAATTGCGCCGCCCTGCGATGCAGCTTAATAAAGGCGTCTTATCTCTTTCCACGGCGGACAGCTGCGGCTCGCTGCATTTCATTTGGCGTGTCAAGCTTTACAAGCCAAGAGCTGTCGTGCATGTGGTGGTGGCGGGCTCACCGTGAACATGAAGAAGGTGTAGAAGATGAGGGCCATGGCGGAGAAGGACTGGATGGAGGACATCATGTTCCTCTGCAGACTCAGAGGCAGCACGATGAACAGAGACACGGCGATCAGCAGCAGCACGCGGAAACTGCCGGTCACCTGCAGAAAAACAACAGTGTGTTTTTAAAGAGGACCGCAGCAGAGCGCAGTGGAGAAGTGACCGCAGCACTTTAGTGTCAGCAAATGTAAAAGATTTCAAACCTGTAAACCCAAAAGTTGGGCGAAGAAATTTGATCCCAGATCAGCAATGACAACGTAGAAGGCAATACAGGTCCCCAACATCAAACCGATCATACTGGATAAAGAGATGAAATTCAACAGGTTACTTCAAATAAGATCGTTTAGCTTGATAGTCTGATCACCAGTAAAAAAGTGAAGCGAAATGAACTGAAACTGAATCTAATGTTTCAATATTGTCTATGATTATTAAACGTGGAAACTAAAATCACAACATACACGCACAATAAATGGATTTGTGCTGATGTTTATTACCAGACACAGACTGAAGTGAGTAAACAAACTTGCCTCGTCTCCACCAGCGTTTTGCCTGGCTTCCCGTACGCGTGGAAGGCTGCAGAGAAACAAGTGACATCAGTGTGAACAACAACATTTGGCCCAGCAGGCAGACAGCAGCGTGCCCAGATAAAACTTCTCAAAATAGTCTTAGCTGTGATAACACTAGATCACACTAGCTTAGACTAAGCTAGCACTCACACAACAACTGGCTGCACGTACGCAACCCGGCCAGTGTGTTACAGTATTACACTACAGTAGACTACAGCGATATTACACTAGATTGCTGTGGTTTGTAAAGTTGGCGATATCTTTGGTGCTAAGTGCTCGTTGTTGTGGTGTTTTTGCACTAATCACTTGTCAATCAAACAGTGTGTCCAGTACTGTGACATCTTTCTTCATAGATTTTCTGTGGATAAACTTTGAATTCCTGTAGCATCACTTCCTGTGCACCAGAGGATTTTGCCAGGAAAGACCTACCTGACACCTTTAGAACAGCACATGTAAGCTTTCATTAACCAGGTAAAGATGGACGACATGTATCTACATGAAAATGTCTCAGATTATTACTTAACTCACCCAATCCAGCATAAGTCCTGCGTTTGGTGCTGCTGGCCGTGTGGACCAAGAACATGCAGGACTGGTGGGTCATCCACGAGCAGAAGAACAACAAGAGAGTCCCCAGCACTATCCCACACTGTGAGGGGAGAGAGGGAGGGAGAGTTACCCAGATATATCCATCAATGTGTCCTGAAATCTGGAGGACAGGCTGACTCACTCCTATTTATAAACATGGAGACACATTTTACCCCAAATCTACGGAGGCTTCTGTGATACGAGTAGCTGTGGTACTTCTGACTTTCAGACTCTTAGGACACACGATGCTCTATCCAAGACTCAAATCAAAACTATCAATAACTGACCATATTTATTATTATTATTTAGACCACTAATTACAAAACACATCCATCAAACGAAACAAAAAGAGAATATTTATAGATGTCATAGAAAATCATTTGACTCAATCTGGCAATCTGATCATTCCATCAACGTTGCCAAATTGGCATTGGGGGAAAGTTTACAATATCATAAAATCTATGTATATTAAAAATAAACATATTACTGGGTTGATACACATTTTTCATTTTGAAATCCCACACTTTTCATTGTTTATACATCTGACCATACAGGCTGATGGTATTGCAGCTCCTCAGTTCTGTGTCTAGGGCAATGTGCAGCGTGATGGTGAGTTTCCAGACATTTTTCCCGTCTAGTATGGGAAAGTATTTAAGTATTTTTGGGGGGTTTACCATACTTTTAAAAAGCATGGAAATTTTCAAAAATGATTTTCCACACATTTCCATATTTTCCAGACATTTGTGGGAACCCTGGTATTAAAATTGGTACAAAACGACTTTCCATTGGCATTTTAAACAGGAAAAAAAAAAGAGCAATACAATTCTGGGAACACTTGAAAGAAATCTGACCCTCGATGCAACCAACACAAGACACTACAAGCCAATTCCCAAAAGGTATATACAAAATATATACAACCAAAACGTACATTTGTTATTGTCTTGAAGAAATAAAAATAACCCTAAACTAAGCCGCCACAAATCTCTGGAAAGAAATGATTACACAGGACTCAGTACCAGATGCCAATTTTCTCCAGGAACCTCAACAGACCAGAATGCAATGCAGCCACAAGACATGTTGCGTTTAAGGGAAGTGCCTGTCAAACTTGTTCTTACGACATGCCACTGCTATCACTATTACTGTCTCTCACCACCCACACCCACTGAATGAAACAGGTTCAAGCCCCTGGTGGTGTTGTCACTGTGGGAAATGTAAAAAAAAATCACTAAATGAAGAAGAGGATGAGGCTGGTTGGGGCAAAGTGGGCTCACCAAACAAGTCAATTACAACACTTGATCCCAAAATAACTCCTGGGGCGCCTTGAACGTCACAGGATGATGATACAGAACTGCACGAGGACCCAAGGGTGCGTTTCTCCCTTAATGACAGCCTGTTTAACCACCCTACCGCCCCAAGACAGCAGGCACGGGGCCTGTATACCCACAGGTGTAGGAGGATGACAGTGACAGTGTTGCCTTACCTGCTTGAAACAGAAGGGCATGGTCAACACGCTGACCCCGACGATGCTGTTCACCACGTTCATGATCAGACCCCAGTTGGAAGCCGTCATTTTGAATCGTTTGTTTTCCTCCCTCGCGAGCAAATGACAAATAATACGGATAGGATAGGAAATAAAGGGCACAAATCTCTATTCCTTGGCCAAAGTTACAATACTGACAGATGGTTTGAACACGACAAATTCACGGGGTGTGTGTGTGTGTTTTTTCCGGGGAGGAGGGGGGTGCGTCCTTCGCCAATCAGTGACGTGGCGCTGTGGAAAAACACAAAACAAAAGCGTTTGACATTAGTAAGTTTCTTCACCGTTTTGCAAAAACAGCTAACAAACACCCACTAGTTATATATTTAATACGGCAAAAAATACCGTCAAGATACCAGCAGCTCTTACGGTTAAAGCGCTATGTACTTACACAGCGGGGATTACAAATACTGTGACATTACGGTTGTTCAGCTGATCCAGGAACTCACCTTTCTCTTCGACTGCCGCGCGCCCTCCGTCTCGCTATCCTGTTTATGTTATCATCTGTAAAATTGTTGACATCAAACAGTCACTTGGCGATATGAGATTGCACGTCCGTGTTTCTAACGTGAACTGCAACAGCAACTGATAAAAAAAGGATAACAAATCCAGGCTGAATTTTTCCTGAACGCGTAACCAGGAAGTGGCGGTTGAGTCGACGAGGTGAGGGAAGACAAAAAGCCCGCTCGTTTTGACTCAGGCCAAATGCGCGCGCGCCCTCTAGCGGCCAGGCAGGAAACAGGAATTTACGTCTATTGCGACAGACTTGGCGCGTTAGAGTAAAAATAATTGGTCAGAAGTCCCAGAATTCACCATGGGAACACGTTTCACAAGCACTCTTTCATTTTCTTTTACGATGCTCGTGGTCTCGTGTTTTCTTTGTATGTTTCACATCTACTATGATAGCGGCACTGACAGACATGCATGAATCCTGTTTTTCCAGATCCCTTGGAGATTCCCCCAGGAAGGGGAAGGGAAACAGGAACAGTGGGATGTGAAGGGCTTGATGTGGGGGGGAAAAAAGACTATTTTCAGTTGCAAAATTCACCGTCTGTGGGGAATAAAATGGGTGAAGTTGGACAGGATATGAAAAACAGTCAGGAAGGACCTCTGACAGGTGCCCTCTCTGATACGTGGCTATTGTGTCGTATGACCAGGAAGCAGAAGTAGAGGGGGGGTGGGGGGGGTGGCTGACCTGGGAACTTTGCCCCAGCCAGGCACACTCTCCCTGGGGAGGGAGGATTTCAGAGGCAGGGATCTGATGGAGCTTTGGGGCATGGGAGGAGAAAATTGTGATTGTATAGAAGGTGTGTGCAGTGTGTGTGTGTGTGTGTGTGTGTGTGTGTGTGTGTGTGTGTGTGTGTGTGTGTGTGTGTGTGTTATGTGTGTGTGTGTGTGTGTGTGTGTGTGTGTGTGTGCTGAAGAACGCCCTGTCTGGGGAACAGAGGCTTGCTAATTTAATCATCTTTAAAATCACTTTTGTACTTTTATAGACTCACTTTTATGTAATTGTTTTTGATCTCGGCCACGTTTAATCTTGTGTTGTGTTTCATGTTTTTTCATCTAATTTCATTTTATGTATTTAGTCCGTCCATGTTAACCTACTTCCTCTTCAATTTTCTTCCTATTTTTATCTCCTCATTATATGTTTTACGATTCCTGCATTTATGCTTTCCTGCATATAGTACTTAGTGAACTCTGCTTTTAGATAAGTGCTATATAAATAAAGTTTATCATTATATTATTGCGTGTGTGCAAGTGTGTGTGTGTGTGTGTGTGTGAGCGCAGAGGTTAAGACAGGAAAACCCTGGCCATTGTGCTCTAGTGACCCCTCAAAATCAATGTGACAGACCGGTTGATTGGCTGGAGGGTCCTGTCTGTCTACACCTAATCCCTCAAGGTAGACCCTCAGCCAGGCCCCTGCTGTGTGTGTGTGTGTGTGTGGTGTGTGTGTGTGTGTGTGTGTGTGTGTGTGTGTGTGTGAATGTGCTTGTATGTGTGTCTTTCTGCACCTAATCCCTCAAGATAGACCAAAGGCCATGGGATGAGGTATTAGGGCAGTTACAGGGGGTCAGTCCTGTGTGTGTGTGTGTGTGTGTGTGTGTGTGCGTATGTGTGTGTGTGTGTGTGTGTGTGTGTGTGTGAGAGAGAGAGAGAGAGAGAGAGAGTTGGTTCATTGTGAGTACTAAACTCCATAGTAGTCCCATTGGACTGTAGAGTATCTATATATGTGTATGGGTCATGTGCAGAGGTAGTAATGGCTCTTGGGGGGGGGGGGGCGGGGGGGTTTGAGGGCAAATTTCAGGGCAGATTTGGGCGGATAACCCAGTTGGGGCAAAATTAGACGCAGGCATCTGGATTTGACCCCGGGCCCTCTCAACGTGACCCCGGGTCGCCGAGGGGTCACGGGGCACAAAGCAGAGCGCTGACCCCGGAGAGGTCAAGCATGCGGGCGGCTGAAAGGACGCCTTTGTGGGGCCTGGCATGCTCACTATTTCCCATGAGCACCAGGGGACCGTGTCTGCCCAGGAAACTGGACCGGAGAGCGGGCCAGACAAGGTGTGTGTGTGTGTGTGTGTGTGTGTGTGTGTGTGTGTGTGTGTGTAAGCCTGAGTGCTTGTGTGTATACATGTGTTTTACTTACAGGATGATTGTTTTATACCTTGAGTTTGTGTGTGTTTTAGTGTGTTTTAGTGTGTTTTAGTGTGTTTCTGTGTGTGTTTGTGTGTGTTTGTGTGTTTTAGTGTGTTTCTGTGTTTCTATGTGTTTCTGTGTGTGTTTCTGTGTTTCTGTGTTTTAGTATGTTTGTGTGTGTTTCTGTGTTTTAGTGTGTTTCTGTGTGTGTTTCTGTGTTTCTGTGTGTATGTGTGTTTCTGTGTGTGTTTCTGTGTTTTAGTGTGTTTCTGTGTGTTTCTGTGTTTTAGTGTGTTTGTGTGTGTTTGTGTGTGTTTCCATGTGTTTCTGTGTTCTTGTGTGTTTGTGTGTGTTTGTGTGTTTTAGTGTGTTTCTGTGTGTGTTTTAGTGTGTTTCTGTGTGTACTTGTGTGTGTTTGTGTGTGTGTATGTGCAGAGATGTAGTGGAGGGTAAACCACCTGAATCCAATATGAATCTTTCTGATATATAAATCATAACCTCTAACTGATGGTGTATTTACAGGATTAAACATAAAACTAATGCATTTCTTTTTACTGGTAGTTCACCTGATGATGATCACCTGGAGGTCAGAGGTCACCCCGCTTTTTTATTTACCACCACATAACTCTGTACTTGTGTATGTTTGTGTGTTGTGTGCGTTTCGGTACGCTTGTGTGAAAACCTCATGCCTCCAGTTTTTCTTGTTTTAACTCAGATGGGAGGATGATCCTCCTCTGCGGGGTAAACAACATCTACAGCCCTGGAACAACAAGGAGAACCTTTAAAACCAATCAGATAAACTCCAAAAAAAACGAGGTTGTTCCTCTCAGTTCCTGAAGAGCTGACATTTTGGAGATATGAGTTTTTTTTACCCGACAACTGCGATGTGTTTATGTGTGTGTGTTTGTGTGTGTGTGTCAGAGAGAGAGAGAGAGAGAGAGAGAGAGATGGGCTAGATTTTATGAGCATGCCTGTGGTCGTTGCTTGTGTACATCTGTTTGCACCTCCTTAATGAGTGCATGCATCCTGCCTCCTGTCCTGTGTGTGGCCCGCTGAGGGAGGGAGGGCGAGAGAGAGGGAGAGAGAGAGAGAGGAGAGAGAGAGAGAGGGAGAGAGCGGGGTGAAGCCCTCTGCTCCAGTAATCACATTTAATTACATACCAGCATTAGACTGCCTATGAATGGGGTTTTTTCGGCCTCTCCGACACAGATTGGCTGCATCCAGCTGAACATTGCCCACCTTTGTCCTGCCGGTGCCTCAACGTTCTATTAGGACTTTGTCATTTGACCATCGGCGCTAACGACCGCTGGGCTGATGCTGCACGCGGACAGAAAAGGGGAAGGTAAAGGGAACAATAGCTGAACCGTTGACTGAAGCGTCCACACACTCGACGTCCACCCAGACTCGCAGATGATGAGGGATGTTCCTCCCCCCCGCCAACGAAGTCTGCTCGTCTGAGGTTTGAGCAAATGTTTGTGGGTGTCGCCGCCGCCGTCGGAGGAGGAGGAGGAGGAGGAGGAGGAGGAGGAGGAGGAGGAGGAGGAGGAGGAGGAGGGCGACTGGAGTTTATTTTGTTAATCGCAAGGAATGTTCTCGCAGTGTAAAAAAAAAACGTTTTGGAAGCACGGGAGCTTAAGTTGACACGGGGGGGGGGGTTTGCGTTGTGGAGATCCCGAGTGCCAAGACGCCATCTGCACCGTTCAGCTCTGGATGTGTGTGTGTGTGTGTGTGTGTGTGTGTGTTAGCATCTATGACTACCTTTACATGCACGGTGGATTCCGTTCTTGATAACCTGGTTACTCAAGTAAAAGATCACGGCTGGGTATAGGATCACGAGGGATCACGAGGGATCATGAGGGACCCGGCTAACGTGCCTGGCTACATCTCACTCTTGCACAAACTCAGACTCGCACGGCATCATGGGTACATTTTGGTTCCATTTTTTGATTCTGATTTTATCTACCAAAAACTCACTCACTACTGATGACCTGCTGCTTGGTCGAAGATGGCGGCTGGCTGCATCTTTTTCATATTTTTTTTCTGCTGCCAGACGTTTTATCTGCAGGACACCAACATATCCTGGTCTCTGTTAACGGGGAGGCTCAGACTCAGGGCATCAGAGGTTCATGTAAACAGCTTAACCTGAAGAAGACCTGAACCTGAAGAAGGCCGATAGCCGGCGTGTAAAGGCAGAGAGACCCAGGCTGGAGTAATAGATCAGCTGTCTCTCTCTCTCTCTCTCTCTCTCTCTCTCTCTCTCTCTCTCTCTCTCTCTCTCTCTCTCTCTCTCTCTGGATCCTGGAGGGTTCATGTCTATTAAATTGACTCTTTATGTGTTTAATTCCACTTTAGACAGCGAGACTCATTTTCTCCATTAAAGTGGTGTTTTGGGGAAAAGAAACATCACTTTTTTAATTTCTCTCTCTCTCTCTCTCTCTCTCTCTCTCTCTCTCTCACACACACACACACACACACACACACACACACACACACACACACACACACAAACTGACCATAAATCCAGTGTGTTTTTAAAAGGCCAGACTCATAAAGAGGGGAGGTGACAGAGCAGCACTGATGGGTCAATATGGCCTCCATCCACACACACACACACACACACACACACACACACACACACATGCATAATCACACACATAATATGCATACACACATACACACACATCACATGTACACGTACTCACACATGCTCACATGTATACACATAACATGTACACATACATAAACACACACACACATATATATATGTATATATCACGTATACACACATACACATATTGCAGATACACACACACACACACACATTACGTATGCTTAGGTATACAAGCACATAATATGTACCATGCACATATACACAAACACACTGGCATTTATATACACACATATATCACATATGCTCTCTCTCTCTCTCACACACACACACACACACACACACACACACACACACACACACACACACACAGGGCCAGTGTGATGTGAATGGTGTGTTTGACTGGAACAGAATGACTGTGTGGATTCATGCTGGCTCTCCTCTATTAAACTCTGCAATAAGGCTCACTGTGTATGGGAGTGCTGACACCCCTGCCCACCCCAATGATCTACAGCCTGTGTGTGTGTGTGTGTGTGTGTGTGTGTGTGTGTGTGTGTGTGTGTGTGTGTGTGCGTGTGTGTGCATGCTGAAATCTCTACCTGCTCCCATGATCTATAGCTCCAGGGGATTATACTCTCCTCTCTCTCTCTCTATATGTGGACGTTTGTGTGCATGTCTGTGTGTTTAAATTAGTGTTTGTGCCGGAGCGTGTGCACGTCGGCGTGCACGTCGGCGTGCAGCTGCATGCTTCACAGCTCGCTTCAGCAAAGGTCTGAGGTTTGGCAACACACAGGGAGGGAATTCCTTCAGATTTGGACCGAGACAGAGGAGGGTCTCACCGGTGACTCCGAGCGTCTGAATATCTGAGGCGGGGGAGTGATAATTTACAGTCCGAGAGCGCCGCAACTGAAGGGGGACTCAGTGAAGTGGCGGAAACCGGCCTCCCCGTATATCTCCCGGTAATTGACGGCGTTCGAGCGACCTGCGGGGTTCAGAGCCGGCGGCGGCGATATCCCGGCCTCGCCTCCTCAGCTCCTTTCCTCTCTGGCCGGCTGCAGTTCGCCTTTAGAACGAAACCCTGATTTTTTTATGAGTCTCAATGGTGCCGCCAGTATCATTAGGATTTTAGGAGTGGCACTTACCACATGGACAGCCAGGTCCTGTCCCGCTGAATATGAGCAATGGAGAATTATTTTTACTCTTCATGGCTTTTGCTGATTTATGACTCGTGAACAGCGGAGCGAGACGCAGCGGCCCGGCGCTCCAAAGGATTACACGGACGAGACATGATTAGAAACAGGAAGTACGTTGACAGTGGAGAGTCAGAGTTTGGTGGATGGGCAGATACATTCACTTTTACCTTTAACGAGCAAGTCCCAACTCCTGCAGAGAAGAAGACCAAAACCTTACCTGGACCTTAACCAAACTTTTAGTTGCCTAAACCCTAACATTAGTCCTAACATTAGCCCTAACGTTAGCCCTGATATTAGCCCTAACATTAGCCCTGATATTAGCACTAACATTAGCCCTAACTTTAGCCCTAACGTTAGCCCTGATATTAGCACTAACATTAGCCCTAACATTAGCCCTAAAACTAGCCCTGACATTAGCCCTAACATTAGCCCTACATTAGCCCTAACATTAGCCCTACATTAGCCCTAACATTAGCCCTAACATTAGCCCTAACACTAGCCCTGACATTAGCCTTAAAACTAGCCCTGACATTAGCCCTGACATTAACCAAAGTTGTTTAGCCTAAACTTAACCGTTAGCTAACTTCATATTATTCTTGCCCACAACATGTATTCTGCATTTAAGAGTTTTGTGAGAAAGTTTGTGACACCAGAGGCGGAGGCTTGTGCAGGAGAGCGAAGGTGGACTTGGACGTGGAGTTTTCTGACAAGTTCAAAACTGGTTTTGGTGTTTTGTATACAATCATGAAGGAAGCCGTTGCAGCAGAAGCCGTTTGCGAAAAGCTGCGTCTTGCTGTGTGGTACGTTCTCCAAGGTTTTGGATCGGTCACACTAAGACTCTTAATGCAAATAAAGTGCAGAGACATCTTGAGGCTGTTTGGGCTCAAAACAGAGAAGAGAGAGAAGGAACAACATAAGACAAAGGTCAGGGGTCAGAGTCGAACCCACAGCTTTGCAGGTACATGGATACGCCTCCTTCAGGTTAGAAACGCTGACTGATCACATACTCTACATCAAGTTCTCTCTCTGGTTTCCTCTCCCTCCATCTCTCTCCTCATGCCTGAACTTGTTGTATCCAGCTGTTGGTTTTATGTGGAGGTGGAGAGAGTAACAGTGATAGCAGCTTTTCCAGACGCCGAGAAAACACCCAAGATGTCCTGTGGCTGCATTGCATTCTGGTCTATCTTGGCTACTGTCAGTGTAGAAATCTGTCCCTCTCCTCTCCTAGGATGGATTTCTCCCTGTATGATTGTTGATCATCAGTCTAGAAAGAAACCCTTGCTGAGGTGCTGACACCAAACCCCTGACGTTACCAGTGATGTTTTAGATCGCTGAAAACGTTTCTCCCATTAAACACCATTATAGCTGCGCTGGGAATATCTCACCGTGGCGTCATGCTGGCTACTTTCGGCCAGTTTTCCACGGGAATAAGAAAAACTTCATGAATGTTTTCTGAAATGCAAACTACATCATCAAGAGCTCAGTTTTTTTAACAGTGTTAAAGTGTTATTGGTTAGATTTTCCCTTTAGTACCAGGAAATAAGACACAGGAATTCATTTGCCAGCAGCAACGTTGGATCGATCTTTACACCCTGAATGCAGACACCAAGTACACACACACACACACACACACACACACACACACACACACACACAGCGCAAACTACACTTCATTCATTACCTAACCCCTCAACCCGACCACGTTGTTTAATTTAACTCCTCGTGTCCAAGCGAGGTCCGACAAAATGCTCCGACTTTGAATCATCTTTCTATCCATGTGACGACATTTGAGCCTCACAAGGATAGAAACACACACACACACACTTTTATATAGTTTTCCTCATTCCTCCCACTTCCTGTTTCTTCTCAGAAGATATGCTATCCTCTCTCTCTCTCTCCATCTCTCTCTCTTTTCACATGCATTCCCCGCCTCTCCCTGTTCTCCCTTCCTCTTCCTTTCTTCTCTTCTCATCGAAATTCAGCTGTGTAATTCTCTCTCCGAGGACACCATTGATGTCTCCCGTCCTGCATGTTAGAGAAACACTGGGCGGGCAAAGCAGGGTTTAACGTCAGAGAGAGAGAGAGAGAGAGAGAGAGAGAGAGAGAGAGAGGGAGAGAGAGAGTGGGAGGGGAAAAAGCGAGAGGAGAGAAGAAACAAGAGAAGGAGAAAAGGATGTCAGAGAGAAAGAAAGCTAGAAAGCGACGGAAAAACCGAGAAGAAGAAAAAAAAAGTTGAAAGAGAGAGAGAGAGAGAGAGAGAGAGAGGAAAAGGAAACGGGAGAGTTGAGGAAGAGGAGGACGGGGGAGGTAGAGGAGGAGAGCGAGCCTCACCACAGCGGTCGGAGAAGAAAAGACACGGGCTTTCTTTGTGATCGCATCTTCCGCCCTCGTTCTGAAGCAGGAAGACAAGGGAGCCGCTCACATAATGGCCACTTTTATTTACTCTCCTCCATTTAGACGCTGCCAAGGACTCTCTGGTCTGTGGGCCAAAAGCAGAACCCCCCCCCTTGTTTTACAAAGTACCCAAGTGTCCCCCTCATGTGTGTGTGTGTGTGTGTGTGTGTTATTTATTTATTTGCTGATGTCCAACTCCAAACCGCCCACCAACCCGCTATGCTGATAACGACCCCAACGGAGGGGAGATATATCTCCCCCGCGCAACATGTGGGTGCATTTATATATGACCTGCATCCAATCCTCCCCCCCGGGCTACACACACACACACACACACACACACACACACACACACACACACACACACAAATAAGCACGCAGACCCCCGGAAAGGTCACCAGTCCAATCCAGGCTGTGATCAAGCTGACCCTCTGTGTCCTGAGGCTAGCCTGACATGCTGATACCACTGGAATATGAACAGGCTGAAGCCCCGCCTCCTCCTCCTCCTCCTCTTCCTCCTCCTCCTCTTCCTCCTCCTCCTCCTCCTCCTCCTCCGCCGCCCAGAGTTCACTGGTGACCTTTACGTCGAGCGCCACTATTACCAGACCTCAGACAAACTGCAGCTCATCAGAACATCGCATGGCCTCTGCTCTGCTTACATCATCTTGCTGTTTGTAACTCTAACTTGGTGTGTGTGCTCCGTCAAAGGTCGTCGCATTATTTGCTTATGTACCTATTTTGTATTTGATTTTATTCATTTCATCACGCCCAAATAAAATCCATCATCACATGTCTGGAAAACGTCATGTCGTGAGCTAGCTAGCAAAAATGTCTGCTGCTGTTTGGATGTGAGAGGATAGAGAGGCTAGCAAGCTAACGTTACTTAGCAGCTAAACCACGTGAGGCTACTTCAGGGAACGTTGCACACCAGGAAGACCAACCATCACTTTCCTCCACGCACTACGTCGTTTGTCAGGATCTTTATAAGCTGACAGAGACGAGTCACATGATTCAGGAAATCACAGCCGGCCTCCATCTTCAAAGAGGAAGTGGAACTAAAAAAAAAAATGTAATGACTGGGATCCGTTGCAAACTGGATTCTTGCCCACACGCGGCAGGATGACCATCCTGACCACCTACATATTAAACCTTTTTCATCGTGGGGAGGGCCCCTGGATCGCGTCGTCACCTATCCCATGATGCCGTGCGCTTCTCATTTCCCACTGGACGGATGTGAACTTGCTGGACTTTGTGTGGATTCCCGTCTGGCGTGCAGCTGCCTCCAGGCCACGTCCTGCTCTTGTGCTCCGCGCTTGTTTTCTTGCTGTGAAACATGGCAAATGTGAGTCGTGGCTCCTCGCTCACATGGAGCTCACAAGGGGCCGATCACAAGACGAGAGCGAACCTTGTGCAGCGTCTGCATCTCCTTCTTCATCGCCTTCTTCATCGCCTGTCTTTTGTTCGGTCGTCCAGCTCCACTTCCTGATGGAGGACACGCCCCCTCTTGCCCTG
>JAXDDW010000047.1:1960000-1977500 GCA_034670385.1 Hoplostethus mediterraneus
GGTGGGTATAACCTGGTGGGTATAACCTGGTGGGTAAAACCTGGTGGGTATAACCTGGTGGGTAAAACCTGGTGGGTAAAACCTGGTGGGTATAACCTGGTGGGTATAACCTGGTGGGTAAAACCTGGTGGGTATAACCTGATGGGTAAAACCTGGTGGGTAAAACGAGTTCAGGTGGTTTTACCTCCACTGAGGTACATGCTAACGCTGGTTGGTTTCTAATGTAGATGTCTGAAAGACTCTGGACAGGCTCATGGCTTTGAAAAGGTGTTTAAAATGAGTCTAGGTTGGGTTTTACCCTCCACCACATCCCTGCTCCGACGCCCCCCCCCCCCCCCCCCCCCCTCTGTTTGTAATTATTGTTTACACTGTTTACTGCTAAACCATCTTTTTCCGTGTACTAATTTCACGGTAGACAGCCACGAAATTATTCACCATTCTCGCAGTATATGAAAGTCGTAGATACATTTTTATTTTGCAGCGGCCGTCCTCTCGGATAACAATATGGCAATTTAGCCAATGTAGCAGTTTGACCTCAAACGCACGCCTAGAGACAAACCTGGTTATTTGAGCAGGAATTCCCTAACAAAGGCAGAGATTGTTGCCCTGCTCGACTAAATTTGGTAAATGTGGGCCTGTGCATATTTTACATAACGATTCTGCCTATTATTGCAATTTCAGAGATCCTACCGTGTGAGAACGACGACCAATTTATCATTCATTGCGGTAAATCGCAGCGGAGACTGCATTTAATTGAGGTTGTATTGTATTTCTTAGCTGGGTGCCTTAATTCTTGCTATAGGGTGGGGATTCTCTCTCCAGCCGTCCCAGCCCAGCAGGGGGTGGGGGGGGGGGGTGGGGTGGGGGACGGGGCAGGGCACCCCCCACCCACCCCCTCAACCCCGCCCCTGTCTTACCAGTCACCAAACAATCAACTGGTAGCGAAAAGAGGCAGCTTTCATGTGGAGGACAACAACAGGCTAGGTACGTTTCCAGTATTCTCCAACTGCATTTGCATCCTGGAGTAAACGACTAACTGTTGTGAAAAACAAGTGGGAGTTTTTTTTTTCTTCAAAGCATTTACTGGCCAAGACCCAGTGATGTACTGGTGGATAAAGAGCCCAGTAACCTCTCACCTCCAGTCTGTTGTCATCACAATGCAAACAAACAACAATATAAACAAAAATCAATCAATCAACAATATATGCTTCTTCACCCCCTAAAACACATACATCCTCACATAACTTCCACCAGTTGAATCGTTACTTTCTACGATGAATTTATTTCAACTGTTAAATGAAGAGTTAAGTGTCTGATCTGAGTTCAGGTGTTAACCTGCTGGTCTGGGACACGGGGCTGTATTGCCTGCAACAGTAATGGTGTGTACTAGAAGTGAAGTTGTTAAAATGATCGACCATACAGTGCATGGCTGTTACATTCTGCTTCATAGGCCTGCACTTTGCTTAATTTCTGCCTTAATTGTCTCCGATGCAATTAGGCCGATATGGATGACCCGACGCCTCCCCCCGCGGCACAATCCCGATGCAGGCGGAAAATCACCGGATAAAGTGAAACCGTGTTATGAAGCCTGATCCCCGGTTTTGGTCCACAAAAGTTGCTGTTTGAGGACCTCGGATGTAAAAAATGACTCCAGCACGGGCAAATCCCACAATGCCCCGCTGCTGTGACCCGTCAGAAACCTTTTTACAGGGAATTTGTTTTCAAGATATATAGTTATATATGCATTCAATGAAATGTATCGCCTTTATTTTCTCTCTGGTTTGCATAGATTACATTACATACACATAGACGTGCACACACACACACACACACACACACACACACACACACACACACACACACACACACACACACACACACACACACACAGAGAGACGTGTAAACACACACACACAAACACACAAAGCTTGTTTATAGTCTATGTAAATTCTATAATAATTCAGGTAGCCATTACACACACACACACACACGAGAGAGAGAGAGAGAGAGAGAGAGAGAGAGAGAGAGAGAGAGAGAGAGAGAGAGAGAGAGAGAGAGAGAGAGATTGATCGTTTGCCTATTCTAAAATAATTCAGGTAGAAATTATAAAACTTTGAAAACACGTAACATCTTAATTTGCTTCCCTTATTCGGTGAAGAATCAAAACTTCATCCAGTCGAAAGTCAAACGGCGAGAATCAATAACATGTTTATTAAAAAATAAATGTAACGCATTTATGGTCTTTTCATATATTCTATACATTTGAAGAAATATAAGCATAAGATGAGCAGATATAAACCTGGAAATGATCACATTGTTTTATTAACATTTTACTTTATTAACTATACTGCTCCATGTTAAGACAGAAGACTGTAGCTTCTAATCAAGTACTTTATAAAGTAAGTTATAAGTTATCTGCACACAAGCCATTACCAAAATAATGCTCTGATTGAGATAATAAACTATTAAAAATTACGTATAAAAATGAATGAAATTATTCACAAACATTTTACATCATTTTTTTCTTTCTTTATATCTGTATAAATATTTGCTTATTTATATAATTTAATGTATTTATTAGTTTATTTGTGTATTCGTTTATTTTATGTATTTATTTATACAATTTTATTTAGTTATTATGACTTATTTGCTTATTTATTAATTCAATAACTCTGTAATATATTATATGATCGTTGTTCTTGTTGTTATTATTATTATTGCTGTATTGTATTCCCAACTGACTGACCAACTGTCTGCAGCACTGTGAGACTCATAACTCACAGTAACCAACTAAGTCATTGTCATATTCATGCTCAGAGCTCCGGACCAAACCGGGGACGGTGTTTCCGTGGCTCAGCCTCGTTCCTCCCATCCTGGACGTTAACATGCCGCTGGCCGGTGCCGGTGTTTTCTCTCTGCTCGTGTTTACCCTGTGAGTCCCGTGTCTTCAAACGACCGTTGTTATTATTATTGCTATTATCGCCGTCATCATGCTCATACTGAAAAGCTCCCCGTCCTGCTGCAGTCACTTTGAATTAACTTCACCACCAGCACGGTGCAGCGGAGGCCAAAACCCTCCTCACTCCAACCTCCAGGCAGCTAAAAACCCATTTACAGTTTGTTTCCAAAGCCAGCGTACTGGGCTTCCACCAAACACACCTAAATACAGACTTGTGTACATAATTGTCATCCATAATGAAAGATTAATAAGTAAAATGTGCAGCCAGTGGATGTGTTAACCCTGAAATAAAGCCCTGTATTATGCATGGGACTAGAAGAATAGAAAAAAATACATTCTGCCTTTTGCAAGAATGTCAAAGCTGTTCAAGAAAAACTGCGAATAAAATAATAAGGATAATATGATTGCATTTTAATAAGTTGACATTGTACATGTTGTGATGTTGAGGAGAATCAAAAGTGTGTTCTTCAAAGTGAGCAGACTGGATGTAATTATGCAACAAGAATGGAAATCACTCATTCAGCTAGGCTGTAATTTTACATATCTGAAGCCTGTAGACTTTACAGGATAGAAAATGGAAAACTATCAAACACGATTTAAAAAAATAAATTAAAAAATGTCCGTTTGGCATAATAAAATAAATTGAAAAAATAGAAATACAGCTAATACAAATCTGTATATTAACAAACTTTCTAAACGTTGGTTTCACCTTTGCCAAGGCTAGTTGTGTATCGAGATAAATGTGTTCAAATGTGGAACTTTTTTAGCAAAATAACTGATTTATTAACTTATTTTATTTTAAACATTTCCCAGAGAGTTCATAAAAACTACAAATTTGATTTTAGGTCAGTATATTGAAGTAAACATAAAACAACGTGAATGAGGCTCTCTTATAGCTATATGTCTAAACACACACAAAAACACACACAAAAAAACACACTCACACACACACACAAAGGATTTCAACATGGCGAATGTGGCGCGCCCACCCCGCCGGTTTGATCGATTTTAGGTTTTATTGGTGTGGCTTTCACGCCCTGAACGCACCATTGGTCCCTACATGAGCAAACAGCCTTTCAAACTACAAACTACAACTTGATTTTAAGTCGACGAGGGGAAACTTTCAGAAAACCTTCACCAAATAATATTAATGTTGCTATGAGCAAATTAGAAAATTATATTTAAATGATATTTGAGCATAAATTGAGATTGTGGAAATTTATTTAATTTAAATATTATTATTATGTTATTATTATTATTATTATTATTATTATTAGTAGTAGTAGTAGTAGTAGTAGGTTAGTAGTAGTAGTTGTAGTAGTAATAGTTAAAGTAATAGTAGGCCTAGTTCTACTTTTGTTTGTGTTAAGATGTTTTGTCACTGTGCAAACTAATGAAACTAAATGAAACTAAATTAGTATCAAATTGTCATGTAATAACTATTGGCGCCTATTTAGTGTTATCTTTATTTTTAGCCTGTACAACATGTCTGATACACTAAGAAATTTAATGAAATTTAATGAAATAATGTGTAGGCTAGGTAATAATTGCAGTAGGCCAGTGCTGTTGCACGCTGTTTACTCACTTGAGAAGATCTTGTTACTTTGATTTTCCACTCAAATAAAATGCAAACACTATGGAAATGATTACAGAGCAAACAACGTCCAAGTCAGTGAATCGCCTCTGCTAAAACCTAGACCTGCAATAAAGACTTACAAAAAAATAAATCTTGACACTTCTCACCTTTGTGAAGTTAAAAAAAAAATCCAATTCATGACATTTCAGCCAGTCCGTCCTCAGTGTGAGCTATCGTCCAGTTTTCCGCGGCGGCCGAGCATCTCCATTTTCCTGTTTTCCGTCTGTCCGTTCTCCGTGGGCAGATCGTTTGTAACATGAGACGGCAGGACGGCTGCAGCTCTGCTCCTGCAACAAAATAAACCTCATATGCAAAGAAGGGCTTTGAAAATGGCGCCCTGCAGCAAAACGCCTCCCTGTCACGAGTGAGGGGGGGTAGGGTTGTGGTGGGGGGGGGGGGGGGGGGGGGGGCGTGCCGTGTGCGCGTCTGTGTTGCGCGTACCGGAGCTGTATATGTTCCTGTGTCGGTTGTAGTATCTGAATATGAAACCGTCCCCGGTATTTGCCGGTCGCCTCACACGTCGAAGCCCCCCTGGATGAAAACACGACGCCGCAGCGACATTAAGAAAGCAGCGCCGTCTCATTACGCACCGAATAAAGGCGCAATTCTCGCGCATCGGTGGCTCTCCAACGTCCCCATCCCCCCTTCTCTAGCTCTCTCAGGAAAAAGAGAGAGCAGTTTCTCCCCGAGACTTCTCCCGTTTCTCCTGTACGTCGAAACCGGAGCTTTTCTCCGCCGAGCGAGAGGCGGCACGCTCTGTCTCCCGTCGCGTCCTTCCCGTTATTCCGTGCGCTTCGCTCCGCGGCCACCTCGGCGCGACCCGACCATCTCCATGTCCACAGACCGCCATTCCAGCGAGCAGGCAGGCAGCCCGTGTAACCGCGCAGTCTAGCCAGCAGCTGGGGCTTCCAGGGGAGAGTTGTGAAGAGGGGATCTCTCTCTCCCTCCCCCCCTCTCTCTCCCTCGTCGTCCCCCCCCCACCCCCTCTCTCTCTCTCCACGGCGGAGCGGCAGCTTGGGAGAGGAGGAGGGAGGAGGAGGGGGAAGCCCACGCTGATAGCTGGAGGGAGCCCCAGCGCGCTGAGCTTGTGTGTGTATGCGTGTGTGTGTGTGTATGCGTGTTTGTGTGTGCGCGCGCGCGTTGTAATCGTTGCTAGGAAATCCCTTCTGCGGGTGTGTGTGAGGGAGGAGGATCTTACAGGCAGGATGAGAAGGCAGTTGCAGAAAAAAAAAGTATCCTCTGTTAAATAGATTTCTGACTATTTTTTGTGTGTGGTGGTTAGAAAAAGGTATGAATGTGTGTGTGTGTGTGTGTGTGTGTAGTGTGTGTAGTGTGCATAAATAAACATACATGTCTGCAGGAAACAATACTCCTGTATGTTGGTGTTTGCACGCACGCACACACACACACACAATCTGAAGCTACTTCATCCATAGAGAAGCAATTGATTCAGTGCAGTGTTATAGGTGTGTGTGTGTGTGTGTGTGTGTGTGTGTGGAGGGGGGGGGGGGTAGTGGTGGTATTTTCAGATAAATCACTCTCGGCTTGCAGAACAGTCAGTCCTCACCTATGTAAACGCACCCCTGAGGGCAACAGATTTATCTGCAAGAGGACCGTTCACCTCCCTCGCAGCACACACACACACACACACACACACACACACACACACACGAACACACACACACGCCCTCCCTCCCCCCTTTCCCCTCCCTGCGTTACCCCCTTCCCCTCAGTGTGGAGATGGATGGCCCATGTCCCTTTTGTCTGGATGCAAATGGACTTTAACCCCGAATTAATGGATAACTCCCCAGAAAGGCCTAATAATGCTCTGCTCACATGATGCACACACACACACACACACACACACACTTTCACTGGCAGACACCACTGGCACAGCGCCGCTGATTTGATAAAACATTTAGACAAGTTGTTTTTTTTCTGTTGAACATCTAGTCTGCATCATGTTGGTGTTTATCTCAGCAATAAGACCTAATTACCTGCAGAGTGACGCTACTGTCTTCATTCTTACACTAAGTGCCGTTAATCACCAAAACTACAAAGGGGGTTTAGTGTTTTCTCTTCTCTGTTTTCCCCACCAGGAACACTTGCTCATACACAAATTGGATCAAGCTCTATTGTGGCGTTTCGAAAACCACGCAACCGCTGTGACCAACCTTTTCTACCAAAACAGAAGAAGACAGAAGCTCACGTTACTATTTTTCTTTCTCTTTAACCTCCACGACTGAGAAATATCAAGTTGCTATAACTAATTTCATTTTATGTCCGGTCATTTGAACTGTCTGTCCTGTCTGTGATCATACGAGGAAGACAGACGCCGTGTGTGTGTGTGTGTGTTGGGGGGTGGGGGGGGGGGGGGGGGCATGGGGTTGAGTGTAAGGCTGGGGATAAAGATATGAGCCCCCATTAGCAACATTACCACAGCACTAAAATTTTATTTTAGCAGCCAGCGCACTGATCAAGTAGAGAAGGGGGAGAAATGAGAGAAAATGAGAGAGAGAGAGAGAGAGAGAGAGAGAGAGAGAGAGAGAGAGAGATAGGAACACAGAGAGTATTTGTGTCTATGCCTTGAAAATCCTTGAAAGTTTGTGGATTTGAGGAAAATAAAATAATACAAAATAATAATAATTGAAAGTTTGAAAATGAATGAATAGTCTTGATATTTTCTAATTAAAACAACCCAAATTCACCAATTTTCCTCAGCTCTCTCTCTGTCAACAGGATCAACACTTCCTGAGGAAAAACCCTGTGATGGATATTTGTGCACTTAGAAAATGAAATAATTCCACCAGGATTTCTTGATTTAACAAGCTCACGAGATGTCCAATTTCACGTCTCACCTCAAAACAGACCAATTACGAATCCCTGAATTTCCCCATCTCATTGAACACTCCTTGAATGTGACGTTCAAGTGGTATTCATGTATGCACTCGCCTTATATTTATGTACAATGACCCCACTCCCCCCTGCGGTGCCCCCGGCTGCCCCCGTACACCTCAACGTCTCGGACCGGCCCCCTATAAGCACCACCAATGAAACACCCCCCCCCCCCCGCTTCATGTCAGGAACAGACACTCCTACGACGGATGTAAAAATTCATCTGGGGAAGAGGCCACTTGTTGCCGGAGACGACAATAGTGGAATAGGGAAGTAGCGGGGGGGTGGGGGGGGGTCGGGGGAGGAAGGGGGGAGGAAAGGGAGAGGTGGAATAATTTCATCCTGCCAAGATTTAATGCAGCTGCTCACGTAAAGTCCTCCACACATGTCATATAAACGTATCTGTCTTTATGACGGGCTGAGAGGAGGAGGAGCCACCTGGAGGATATTCAGACCAAGGTACCCGAAAGCGTGGAGAAGGTGTGTGTGTGTGTGTGTGTGTGTGTGTGTGTGTGTGTGTGTGTGTGTGTTACAAGCCAACGATTTGTATTTTTTGAACAATAAATTTCATTCTTCTTGGCCCGCCTCACAGTAGCCCCCCCCCCTCTCTCTCTCCTCTCTCTCTCTCTCTCTCTCTCTCTCTCTCCGCGGCGCCGTCCTTCGCCTCTTTTTGATGCTCTGTTGTACGAGTGAGTATTCAGCCAACGGGACAAAAGCACAGTGTTCCCAGAATGCAGCGGCGATTCCTCCGACAGACAAACGACTACTTCTGGGCCCTGTTGTGGTGAGGCGGCTGATATTCCGGCGCTTGGTGTTTTCTAACCCTATCTGCTCCATCTCTAAACGCCGCTCGCCCCCGGGGGCCTGAGAGAGAGAGAGAGAGAGACGCTCGGGTTTGGACTGGAGGCCAAAAAACGCAAGGAAGAAAGGAAAGATAGCACGAGGGGAGGGGAAGAAGAGAGAGAGGGAGGAAAGAGGAAAAGAGAGTCGGCTCTTTTGTGGCTCGATTGGATCAGCCGTTGAGTTGACCTCTGACCTCACAGCTGGGTCTGAAAACGGGTTCCGACACACACACACACACACTCTTCCCTTTTTCTCCTCCCGGGCAACCGTCTCCGTGGCGATCACATGACGCTGGTGTTTCTGGGCCGCGTGATGCTGCTGCTGCAGATGTGAAGCGAGGGGCAGAACAAAAAAAAAAATTAATAAAAGAAAGAAAAGAAGTTTTTAGTGAAAGATTGGGACGGGGGGGGGGGGGGGGGGTGATATGGAGAGCAAGCAAACGCGTCAGCAGACAGCGGGGAGGAGGTGGTGGTGGTCGGGGTGGGGGGGGGGGGGGGTCACAATGCTAGCTTTGTTTCTGTTCTGGCGGCTGCATTAGCAGCTGCAATAAAAAGAGCTTAGAGAGGAGAGGATGGATGGAGGGATGGATGGAGGGATGGATGGAGGGATGGTATGGAGGGTGAACGCCCCGGCGCGACGTTTAAGAGACGTCTCTGTTCTGAGATGTTCTTTAATGCTGCGTTATAGAATAGACAGTGTATAACTCATCCATTATAGCGATGAAGAGTACAGTATGGAGTAGAGACAGACTCCGCTGTGTCCCGTGATGTGACGCTCTTTTATGGTTGATATGCTCACATCAGGATGGGGGTGAGGGGGGTGAGGGGGGGTGAGGGGGGGTGAGGGGGGTGAGGGGGGGCAGAGATGAAAGGGTTGGGGCTTTGGCGAGGAGGAGTCACGTCCTAGTCTGTCGCTCCCTCAGACCTTTGTTGGTGTCTTAGTTATGCAGCTCTGCTCACCTATGGGGTCACTGGGCCTCTATAAACTTGGAAGAGTGTATTGGCACGTGTGTGTGTGTGTGTGAGTGTGTGTGACTGTGTGTGTGTGTGTGTGTGTGTGTGTGTGCAGTGCACTTGCCCCGGGGACGTGCGACCGGCCCGCTGCAGAACGCGGCACCATCTCTTTGGGCCACTGGCACCTTGAAGTGTTTTCCATTTACCAAAGAGGAGCTGGCCTCAAATTGGAACCAGAGACAGGTTTAACGTCTGATTCTTAACCTATCACAGCTGTGTCACACACACACACACACACACACACACACACACACACACACACACACACTTAGAGGCAAGCCGTCTCTCTGAACAGGGTTAAGAATCAGCAACTGTATTACACCACAGCAAATGAGAAGCACCACATCTAGAGAGCAAATCTCAAACATTTGGCCTCGTTTATCAATACTGCCATATGTGCACAACATCATGAGGGGCTTAAACGCCGGTCCGACACGTACAAACATCCAGGACAAATGATTTAAAGACTAATGTCTATTTTGCAGCCGCAGTGTTTTTCAGTCCATATACGGCCCTGACACCAACTAAAGCCTTTCAACCTGTTGGACGCCGCAGAATCAAACATTTGCGCGTCGCTCAGGAAACAAAGATGCGGTTGTTTTCCCGGTCGAGCGCAGAGCAAACTGATTAAAACCCCCAAGATGCATGTTAACTCCCAACAGGTGCTCCGTAGATAACCCACCGTGTGTGAATCAAACAGGAAAAACAGTCCGGGAGGAATTCAGGAGTGGATCCACCTGACACCTCTGATAGTATCTCAGTGAGCTGTGTTTACTCAACACAGGCAGAGTGTGGAGTAAAGAGCGCCCGGTCTGGTCAGGGGTTTACAGGTACACTGGCCTCATTTGGGATCCTTCTAATAAGGAGGGGAGGATCGCGTTGCAGGGCTGCGGGGGGTCTGTTTGTCAGGGTCCTGGAAGCAGGGGAGTCGTCCTCCACCAGCGTGGAAGGAGACGGATGGGTAAGTATGTGGATTGCATCTGATACTTGCTGAAAAAAATAGGAAAGTAGCGAGTGACTACGACGACGACGATGCCCGTGAAACGTTTGGACACCTCGCCTTTAATGTGATGTTTGATTTTCTCCGTTGCTTTTCAATGAAATCAGAAATGCCTGCACAGGTTTTGTTAGCATAAAACAGCTTTTTACTAATACACATCTATTTATGAACACTCAGCTTCCTGTTCATCAAAGTGTCTTCCTTGGTATGAAGAGCAGGTTTTGTCTTAATAATTTTAGAATTTGACCGTTTTCTTTTTCCAAACTTTTGTTAAAGGTACATATTGAAAATGTTTTGCCCCCGAGGTGGATTACACACCTGACAGGCAGCTACTGATGAGTGCTGACATCACGACTGAGGTATAAAATGGGCGGGGCCTATCATTACTCCCGAGGTAGTACTTTTTCATCACAAATATTTACACGTGATATTGTTCCTCTCAAAATAAACCTAGTTAGTCTTTAATGTGTTGAGTTGTTGCAAACCGACAAATAGAACATGCTGATTTATTAAAAACATTTTCAAAAGCTAGGTGTCCCCCAACTTTTGGTGTAAATAATGACTGCATATCCCACAATGCAACAGTAGGCCATCGCAGAGACTAGTAAAGGTCAATTTCCTGAGCGAGTGAGGCCTGCCCAACCCTCCCACTTCCTCTCCCCATAAACCATTTCAAAAGGAAAGACAAAACCATGCTGGGAGGATTCATGTGTGCATTGTTGCCGCGGCTCTTCAGAATAGTTTCTATCCTCCAGCGCTGTGATGTTTAGGGAAGGACGTGTTATGATTATTTAGGTTGGACTTGGTGTGTTTGTTTATGTGGATTTACCTATTGGGGTTGGTAAGGCACAATATATTGTTATTAGATGGTAATATCTGATGTCAGTCTATGTGTTTTCATGCCTCAAACCCCGAATAGACACACATTAGGGCCTCAGATTTTACCCCAGGGACCCGAGTTTCGCTATTTTCCATCTTTCTTCTATGTACTCTAATGGGGATCATTTCCAGTGAATTAAATTATATAGAAAGGAAATTATTCCTCATTTTGCCGGAGACCCCCTGGAACTCCCTCAAGGGCCCCCGGGGGTCCGCGTACCCCACTTTGAGACCCCCCCCCTCCCTCCCCTCCGCACCATTATAATATGCTCGGCGCGCCCAGGCGTGGTGATGCAGGGGTTAACGTGGTGACGTGGTGCTCCTGAAGCGGTGACCTATGGGGGCAGTCAGTGGGGGCTGCAGGGGGAGAAGAAGGAGAAGGAGAAGGAGAAGAAGAAGAGAAAGCTTGGCGAGGCTGAGGTCCCGTGCAGGAAGAAGGAGACTCCAACCACCGTGTTTTCCCCCAATTATCTTCGTTTTGCAGACTCCGCTTCGCATTCATCAAGAACTTGGGGGTCCTTGTTTTTTTTTTTTTACGCATAGGTATCGCTTCTTTAGTAAACGGCTTACCGACCGGAAAGTGTGTTTGTGTGCTTTTTCCCCCCCACTCCCCACTATTATTTGCAATCATTTTCTTTGTTTCTTGGTTAGTCCGTGCAGCGACAAAGCGAACCAGCGCGAGTTCCCTCTCTGCCGACGGAGAACGGCAGATAACCGGCGGGCTGGCGTTGCGCTTATAAGTTCACTTTTACGCACAAACTTGTCTGGACCGTTTTAACTTGATCAAAGGCTCCGGGAGAGACGCGTATAAATGCCGTGGACTTTTTAACGTGTGTGCTAAATGTTTATAGTGCTCTTACAATTTAACCCGTGTGTGTGTGTGTGTGTGTGTGTGTGAGAGCATTTGCCTTCACTGATCATCCTTCACGGGCAGGGACAACAACAGTCAGAGTATATATATAGTAAGTCAGTGATGTAGTGGTAAAATAAGAGGTGGGTAAACTATGACCCCCCCAGGCGGTGATTATCATGTGGCAAACAACCACCACTATAAACAAAAATCAATTATAATTTCAGAAAAGCGTCAATTAATGTTCTTTTCCCCCCCTGATGACCCTTCGCGTAACTTTTGATTCTACTAAAGTGTGTTTTCCCTCATGCAGATTCATGTCAGGCTAAAAAAAGACTAAAGCGAGTAAAGTGAGTCTAGGTGGGTTTATCTTCCACCACATCCTGGTGGGAGGACAGAGCACAACTTTAGACGTGTGTTTAACCTACATCAGAGTTCATTTTGATAAATATAGAGTACAGGCCCTGACGCTGTCTTCCAACCGAATGGGAGCGTTGGGGTTCAAAACACGGAGGAAAAATTTGGGAGTTTGATGCAGAGCTACTAAATATCAGGAGGACGTGAAGGGAATGATCTCTGGATATATATTCCGTCTTCATCCCCCCTCCTCCTCCACCTCCTCCACCTCCTCGTCTTCCACCTTCCTTGCATAGATCCGGCTCAGGACTACAATCTGATATGCAAACAAAACAATAATGGGCAGAGGAGTGTGTGTGTGTGTGTGTGTGTGTGTGTGTGTGTGTGTGTGTGTGTGTGTGATTCTATATCTGTGTGTGGGGATTGGTGGGTGCATATTGTGTGTAATTCACGTGCAGGCTTGATGTCCCTTTGCCCCCTCCCATGATTAAAAAAAACAAAAAAAACAAGAAGGCTCCGTCCTGGATAAGAGGAGAGAGTGGGAAAGAAAAAAGAAAGTGCGATAGAGAAAGAGAGAGAGAGAGAGAGAGAGAGAGAGGGGATTGCGTTTCGTTGGGACCCTCCATCAATTTTCTGTTTAATGTCAGCGCTCCAGCTCCATTGTGGGAGAGAGAGAGAGAGAGAGAGAGAGAGAGAGAGAGAGGGGGGACGCGTCATCCAGACATAAATCTGCTATTATGGAGACCCACATCCACGGGATCCGGCGCTTTTTAGACGTGAAGAACCCGGTGGATGAATTCTGCTTTTCCTCTGGAACCGGGGCTGCGCGTGCAAAGGAAACGCAGCGCTATTCAAGTCCATAACATCTGAACGCGCGTTTGTTTTGATACAAACACATGTACATTCAGTACAATTATCTAACCGAGCAGGATCTGTCGAGTTGTTAAAGCTGTGCAATCTGAAGTTTTCCTCAGCCAGGATTCACTCGCCTCCCTGTTTTCTCTCTTTTTGTTGTTGTTTCTTTTCCTTTCAATTTACTTCAAAAGATTCTCTATACCGCGTTAGAAATGCAGTTGTGTTCTGGGTGGACGGTCGTTTCATAGGTAGGTGTTTTTCTACTCTATGCTTTATCTTCGTCAGTGTGAATTATAAGAAGAGGGGGACTTTTATTTATTTTTTTACATTTACTGTATTTTCTCAGGCATTATTGAAAACAGTCTGATTACACTCTCGCAGGTTAGTAAGTCGTTTTTTTAACAGTGACTTCAGGATCCACTATGGAATGTAACCATGTTATTAAATGTAGGTTGTTGTTGTTGTTTTTAGTTTTAGTTTTAGGTTGTTTTTTTTTACAAATTCTCATTATTCACTCCAGGTTTAAACTTTCTGTTTATATAAAAAACAAAAACCTCTTTGTAGACTTGGAGTATTGTTGGTCCGAGTTGATTCTCTGAGCGTTGTTTTTTTTAGTCGTGCATGTGAATGTGTTGTTGTGGAAGGATGTCGAGCAGAGCTGGTGCCTCTCCTGTCAGCTACCATCACCCAGAAGATTGTCCAATAACCTTTATGGCTAATTTGAACCCATGCCGGAGAAAACCACGCACTCTCCGTAGAGTTCTCCACGTTAGCCTCCACACTGGACCGTTTGACGTCTCGACCACCTATTAGGCTGCTTTTCTACTCATCCCCTTTCGTGTTAAACGGTTACTTTTAAAAGAAATGTAAACAGAAACGTAGTGGAGGGTAAACCCATCTCAACTCACTTCACCCACCTTTTTATTTGCGGAATAGAGTTTGTCCACCTTTTTAGGCTGGCATAAATCTTCATGGGCTAAATTCATAGACAAACTGAAGGGAGTTGGATGGGGAGAAGTGGCTTTTAAGGTGGAAAGAAAAACATAAATCAATGCTTGTCTGAAAATATAATTGATTTTTGTTTATTTTGGTGGTTGTTTGCCTAAAGATGACGTGGTTTCCTTTTTATTTACCATTACATCACTGGATGTGACCATTAAAATGCGAGAGTTTGTGTAAATAACATTGTAGACTTACAGGTTTACAAAAGACAAACTCCACATATACAACAAAGTTTTTTAGTCTGTGGATAGTGCAGATGTTATGTGTGTGTTGCAGATGGAGTTTTAGAAAGTAGCTTAATGTTACAGCGCCAGTAAACTGAATGGATGATCAATTATTTTATTATGAGCGACTGATTGGCCAGTGATCTTTTTCCTGATCACTAAACATGCAATTCATGTGAGAGTGTTTATCAATTAGGGCCTCTCGAGGGCACACAGGCACACATGCGCGAGCACAGTGAGGATCGTGTGTGTGTGTGTGTGTGTGTGTGTGTGTGTGGGAGGGGGGGGGGGCAACGATGTAAAGAGTTTGGCCCGTTTCCGCACAACTCGGCAAATAGGTGTTATATTATATTATTTATATTATATTAGTTACGAGGTTATAGTAATACACGGAGCTGCTGCACACACACACACACACACACACACGGAACAACTTTTGGCAACATTAATGTCTCAGTAAAAGAGTTGATAGATATTGATCCTCCACATATCTGATGTTGTCTTTTATCTCCTGCTGTTGATATTCTCTTTTAATTGTTGTACTTATATTGTTTAATTTATAGATTAGTTTAGGAATATGTGTTGTCATGTTGTTGTTTTATTCAGGAGTTAAAGTCAATGCTCTCTCCATTTGAATGTGTGGGCACGTTAACTGCTGAACAGAAACTAAACTTCTCGGTGGTATTAATGTTATACTTAGTCTGGTCCAGTCAGTACACCAGTCAGTACACCAGTCAGTACACCGTCAGTACACCAGTCAGTACACCAGTCAGTACACCAGTCAGTACACCAGTCTGTAAACCAGTCTATACAACTGCGCCTGATCTCTCTAAAACTTTCCAATGTTCAAACGAGGCTTTGTGCTTTTTATTCAGTTCGTGGTTTAATTGATTTGCCGTTCAGTATCTACTATATCTTCATCATGAGGGTGGGATGAGGGTTTATGACAGCTTTACCAGAGATACAGATCTGGCTATAGGGTCTATGGGTAATCCTTCAATAGGACTGATGTGGTCAGGCTTCAGTCTCCTCTCTCCAGGTTAAGGGGACCAGACTGAGTGGGTATCACTCAATATGAAAAGCCTGTTTCTTCATATGGAGCTGCATTCACAAAACCACATCGCTCCTCACTGGGCCAGAAGACCCGGTAGCCTGATGTCTCCACGGGTTATTCTTTAGTTTCAGCCATTCTTTAGTCATTTTAGGAGCATTTTTCCATTTTTGGTGGTCGTGTGTTCAGGCTTTTACAATTTAACGTGACTTGTGTTTTAGAATTGTCATGCAACCAAACTATAAGGGCGGACGTTTTCTCTGAGATCCTCTCTTTCATCTGGCATTAGGAGAAACAAGTAGTTGTATAATGAACGCTCTGTGTGTGTGTGTGTGTGTGTGTGTGTGTGTGTGCATGCATGAATGTGTGAGCATGCATGTGTGTGTGTGTGTCTGTGCGTGAATGCAGAAGAGGTGTCATCGGACTCTTGGGGACAAATAGGCTGGAAAAAGTGAGAAATCATAGGGGCCCAAGCCTTCCACTGTCGCCGCGTGTGTGCGTGCACGTGCGGGCGCGCGCGGAGCGGAGGCGTCACAGCAATCTTGGGGGACAAATATATATAAAGTGAGAAAATCTTTCGCTGGTTTTCCTCCCGGCAGCTGAGCAAACCGGGACAATGTCTCAAATGAATGCATGTTGACACAGAGGTGGCTCTGGGTCGAGGTGGCCCGTCACTCGTCAGGCACACGGTATTTAATCCCATTATTTGCGTCTATAATATCAACATTTGCTATACAGTTCACGGGCTTAAGCTGCGATTCAATTCTCCGGTTTCCTGCCTGAATCTTCAGTCGCCGAAGCCCGTGAGCTCCCAGTGTAAACAGGGAGACACCTCAGCAACACGCCACGGCTGTTTGTGTTGAAGTGGTGATAATTAAAGCCTCGACGTGTGTTTCTGACGACCCATGAATAGATGTTGGTGCTTTCATCTCACCTACTACAGGCCCGGTGGTCATCATCATCACAGTCAGCATCTTCTTCTTTACAGCGTGTTATTCAAGACAATGCAGTGATGGTGATGTATTTGATCCAACTGTGGTTTTGCTCCATATGACGGGTGAGGATTCCTAATTTGTAATTTGAGCCTTTTCAAAGCCCTTTATGGTTTTTTGGGGGTGTTTGCATCAGGGGGTTTGATCCAGAATGTTTTTTCTTCTTCCTCCTGTCGACCATTTCACATTTCATGACCCGCTGTGAGGTATCTATCTGTCAGGATGATCAGGAATAGCAGCATCTGTCCTGCGCACACAGAGAAGAAAAGGTCATGTTGTTTTTGTGGCCACTCAACTCCTTAGTTCATCGTCTTTTTTTTCTTTTGCGTGTCGCCATGAGCGTTATGGATGGCCTTTCTGTTTGCTCGGGTCGATGTTTAAGCGGCTATACAGTATGTTGGCCACCGCTGATTCTCAACATCCCAATTTTCCAGTTGCATTTTGGCCTCTTGTACCTCCACATCACCACCACCACCAAGCACGACCCTAATATAACATAATATGATATAGTCCAAAGCTGTGCTAAACCTGGCAGCGCTATTTCATATAGTTTCTGCTCTAATTTTACGTGTCTGTGCTATCATGGGGGGGGCATGCTGGCTTTAGATAGTCGGGGCGTCTCCCTGCTCAACCTATTTGGAAATTCTCATCATAAAATGTATATGAGGAAATATTTGGTGAGAATAGGATTGTTGCCCTGCACCGAGGGCCTCCCGTGGAGACGACTCCCCATTTGGACCTCATTTAAAAAGCCAGCCTCGCCAATGTGTTTCCCGTTGACTGGGAATTCTGTTTTAAAACGTGGGCCTGTTCAGACACTCCCAAGTTTATTCAGCTATAGGGGCTGTTCGACTCACCTCAACTCACTTTACCAAACACCTTTTTATTATCATACAGTTGACCCACCTTTACAGGCTGACATAAAACCACGCCAAGTTGGATCA
>JAXDDW010000047.1:1982500-1990000 GCA_034670385.1 Hoplostethus mediterraneus
GCAACGAGTTGGCCTCTGCTCCCTAGGCCCGACCTGGGCTGCATCCTAAGTGAACGTATTTAATTGTTTTCTTTCTTTTTTGCACTATTTTTAGACAGCAAAGAACAGGTACAAAAAGCATCATTTTTGCTTGAAGCTTAAATTGCACTGGATGTGGAAAAAAGACAATTGAAAGCTGACTTGCCTGCTTTTGTGCTAAGTTCATGTAATGTCATTTTGGCCGGTAGGCTACTTCTGAAGGGGGATTTTCGTCTGCGGATAGTTTGACCCTTAGCAGGGCAGTGAAGGTGGCGTGTGTGTGTGCGTGAGGAGTGTGTGTGTGTGTGTGTGTGTGTGTGTGAAGGGGGGGGGGGGGCGTGCATTGAAGAAAGTCTCAAAACCTCCACGTAGATCCTCTACAGCAGATCCAAAATGATCACTCCCCCCCCCCCCCAAAAAAAAACAACTGTTATATGTGCGATCTGCTCACGTCGTCTTGTTTGCGTGGCGTGTGATAACATGGGATTTAGATTCAGGTTGTTAAATGTAGCCTGAGTGGCTCTCCGTTGACGTGGAATGTAAACACCGAGGACGTGTGTTTACAGCTCGAAAATTTAAAAATGTATAGACAAATGTCAGGCGAGAGTGGTTTATGATTGATGTCCTGGAGAGAAAGGCCATTGTTTCTCACAGCCTAGGGGACACGACAGAGTCCATTTTGCGCTTTCAATACGTTTCTCTGCTTCTCTTGATTGTAGTCTATATGTGATCAGAAGTGATGGCGCGGTTGACGAGAAAATGAAGAAATGAATTTATATAATTGTACTTGCAGATGGACCAACGAGCATTTGGAAATTTGCAGGAAATTTGGGAGATTTTTATGTTGGGAGTGTTTGGACGAGCAGCACGCACACACACACACACACACACGCGCGCGCGCGCGCAGGCAGGCAGGCCCTGTCAGAGCTGCTGAACTTTTGGAGACTGTCTGTTTTCCCCAAATCCAATCCCTGAAAGTTGTGAGTCCTTGAGACGCGTGTGCGTAAAGGAGACTTGCCCATCCGAGGTGACGCGTTGTGTACTTCACAAGCCCTCCGGTTTGGCACAGCATTTGATATTTTTCTTTGTTCCTTTATCGTTGATTCCTGGGAGGTGCTATCAGCATCTACAGAGCGCTAGATGGACGTGCCATGCATTGAAAGGCCTAATAGCTGGACTATTGAGGTGTGTTTGAACGCACAGAGCCACCTCTCCATATCTGAGCGTCACAGGGAGCCCTATTTAAGTAAACGACCTGGGCTATGAGGCATATATATAAGGTCGTTGATTTCCTAGTCTATTTCTCTGTTTATTGCCCAGGTCTTTCGTGTTGGAGCATAAAGGTGATTTGATTTGTGTTTGTGGTTACAGTGCAGCCTATATATATGTAGCACAGATACATAGTGTTTGTCATTGTCAAGAGGCGAGGGGCCACTGCTGCTGACTCCATAGTGGTGAATGGCTGTTGATAGAAATAGCCGTTTCATCGTCTTTTCCATAATAAGCAATAGTAGAAAATAACAATATCACGGCCGCAATGATGTAGTCCATAAAGACTGGAATAAAATATCTATGTATAGTGAAACAAGTTGTATGACAACAGAATGAGCAATGAAATCAAATTTTATTTACATACACACACAGCGAACAGCAACCACTGATCCACAGCAGAAATGTGTGTCTCTTATTGGACATTAAACCTGTCTCATGTTTCATCGCCTTTTTTCTTAATAAGCAATTGAAGAAAATAAAAATATCCTGGTCAAAATGACATAATCCAGTCAGTGTAAAAAACTCTATGTATCGCGAGACAAGTTGTATGGCAACAGAACGAGCAATAAAATCTAATTAAATGTACATACACAGCAAACAGCAACCGTTGATCCAAAGCAGAAATGTGTGTGTGTGTGTGTGTGTGTGTGTGTGTGTGTGTGTGTGTGTGTGTGTGTGTGTGTGTGTGTGTGTGTGTGTGTGTGTGTGTGTGTGTGTGTGTGTGTGTGTGTGTCTTCCCGGACCCTAAATCTATCCCATGTTGTGGAGTTACTTATGGAGCTGCAGGGTTTGGTTTCTGTTTTTGATCGCCCTAATTTGGGATTAAACAACAATCTACTCTGCGCTTCCTTCAGTTGCGCGAAATATTATATCTTGCTGTTGGTTTTTCTTCATAATTCGGTGCATTGAGGACCATGGGGACCAGCCAGTGTTTATGGCCCGTCCGTGTTGAGTCTAAAGACCACCAGCTCGTCCTTCATCGAGAGGGATTTCGCCACTGTGAACTCCTTGGATGAACCATTTGTTTTACCTGGGCCAAGTCTTTTACTTTCCTCTCTGTTTTTTTTTTTTGCGCTGATAAAGAAAACTCCTGTGTAATTTTTGCGTTTTGGCAAACTGGACGAAGAAGAATAGTAAAGGCTCCTCGGTTGTTTCGGGGTTGGGGTGTAGTCAGGTCACCCACCTTTTTATTTGCAGAATAGAGTTTACTCACCTTTTTAAACTGACATAAATCTTTATTATGTGAATTTCAGAGTATGCACCATAATGCATCGTGTCAAACTGATCTAAGTTATGTCTATACGAGGGCAGGGTATTTTAAGAAAAAACACATTAATGCTTGTCTGAAAATATAATTGATTTTAGTTTATAGGCTGTAGGTGGTTGTTTGTCTCATGGTAATCACCGAGTGGAAGTCATAGTTTACCCAGCTTTTTTCTGTACGACTGTCCCTGGCCGGGCTCATTGTTATCGCTGCTTTGACGTGTCTCCTGGTTTCTCTTTGTAGGACATGACGGGGACTCACTTTATAGTCTGCAAAGCCAAAACTCCGCTGAATGCGAGGGGAACCCGAAGTTCATAAAAGGGATTATTTGCATCTGGGTGCCTGAAACCCTCGGTGGCCCCGGATTTTACTTTGGATTTGGGATTTATCGGTTCTCGCCAGGATGGAAAGCCGGGATTTCGCTCCTCCACACCACCTCCTGACGGAGCGGAGCGCGTTGGTTCACAGCGCCGCGTCTCGGATGGCTCCAGGCGGCCACGGCTCCGTGCAGCACCCCGCTCACTTCCAGCCTGGGAAATACTACTCATCGCCCCTGTCCATGGGCCCGCACTCAGGTTGGTTTTGATCACAGCTTTTTTTGTGTAAATGGGGAGTTTGGGGTAAAAAAAAATAATCTGTTTTTAAATTGCTGGACCCTGTTTTGTCTGAAGCATATGTTCTCCATATTGCAAACTTGGGAAACCTTGAAGCTCTTTGGGACGAACTAGAATTTATTGGGAAAGGAAATTGCTCAGACTATGTGGGCATTTGGAAATTAGCAATAAGGCCCAGACATCTTAAAACATTTTATGTTTTACTTCATTTAATGAACTGTTTATGGCATAGCTGCTTGCTGTCTCTAATATATGAAAAATATATTTGTCATTTTAGGCCAGACTCGCATTTTAGCCTCGTTTAAAAGCAAAATAGGCAACATATAGGTCAGGGTATTAAATTTTACCCCAAAGGAACTTGGCTTCTTTTACAAATTAGATTAACTTCAAATTTACGGCGTACCTGCCCTTTTTACTTTACAATTTAAACCTCTCAATTTAGAAATAGCTACGAGGATTATTCTGCTTTATCATTACAGGGATTATAAGGCGTTTGTAGTGGCATAATCTTGTCAACGATTTATATGGTTTCATCAATTAGTAAAGTACTAATCATTGCAATTTAATGTAATTAATTAGAGTTGGGTAATTCCAGTGCTTATATTTCACATTAAACAATAAATGAAAGCTCTTCACTGCGCTTGTCCTATAGGTTTCTAGATTCTGGGTAATGTTTCTCCAGTGCTGTGTGAGTTCTGGTGGGCTGATGCTTTGGTGGGAGGGTCAAGGCCCATACTGGTTTGTACGGGCCACAAACTGGGGGTAGTGGGAGTGGTGGGGGTGGGGGTGGGACTGGGGGGTGTCTCGCTAATAGAGGTGCGGGTAATACCAGAAAATCCGGTTTCTATATTGAGCGGGGACGTGACGGGGTGCGAATGGGTTGACAGTGCATGCATTAGATTTAACAAGTAGCTTTGGTATCCTGTCTCAATAGGGGAGGGGGATGGGAAGGTGTGTGTGTGTGTGTGTGAGAGAGAGAGAGAGAGAGAGAGAGAGAGAGAGAGAGAGTGGGAGAAGGAAGAGAGAAAGCGAGAGAGTGAGAGAGAGAGAGAGAGAGTGTGTGTGTGTGTGTGTGTGTGTGTGTGTGTGTGTGTGTGTGTGTGTGTGTGTGTGTGTGTGTGTGTGTGTGCACGCGCGTTTTTTTGGGGTGTGTGTGTGTGCGCTGCTGTAAATCCTACACCGTCTATATTGGACTAACTGAGCTATTGGATGCATGTGAACGTGCCCTGATGTGAAATCACATTAATTACTTATCATTTGCAAATGCAGCATGTTCTTTTAATAGACGCCGAGACTCGGGCCTGTAAATGATATCATTTGTTGGGTAAAATCCCCATATCCTGTCTCGGCTCATGCGCATATCCATTAGTTTCATCCAGCAGCAGACGTCCGCGCGGACGACCACTCCGGAAGTTGAACTCTCAAAATAAATATGCAATATTTCAGGAACTATATTGTTTTAAATCTTGTAATTCAGTTCAGTTTTTATATTTAGTATTGCTTTGAGGTCCTGGCTCTGGTCTGGACTCCTTCACGCGCAGGACCCTGACTTTAACAAATAAACTGGGATATTTTATCAGCTTGTTTTGTCCTCCAGTCACTTACACTCTACACGACTAAACATTACAGCATCTACATTTATTGTATTGTTGTAAAGCGTTGACTCTCTAATTTTCACAACCTCTGAAAAATAATAATAATAATAATAATAATAATAATAATATGCTGCTCATGCACATTTATTTACTATTACGCACATGCACTATTATCTTTATGTAGAATTTAATATATATGTGTATGTATTATATAATAAATGTATTACAGTAATTGTATTGTGTATAACATGTATTATACTGTCTATAATAATATTACATTACTAACAAAATCTTTTACATTACAATACATTTCTATTATACTGAATCTATTTTATATTGCTCAAATGTTTTGTGGATTTAATAAGATGTTTAGCTCCATGTCTCATGAGGATTTTACTGAAATTGTTTTACCAAAAATATTCTCATGGCTTTTTAACGCCATACGTGGCGTGCTTTAACAAGCAGACAGGTAACTTGCTTTTTTTTTTTTTTTCTGTGTAATGATTTAAACAGATTATAGCGCTACTGGACCATATGTCTTATAGGCTAATTTTAAAATTGATTTTGTAACGTTGAAAAAAAAAAAAAGCATAGTAATGCTCGGTGGTAATGCTATTGAAATGTATTCAAACTGGGTCTCGAGGTGCATGACATTGTATTGAGATTCCAGATATCCAGACTCTCCATGCATGTCCCTGATGGGGTTTTGACTGACATACTGATGGGCGTAGAGGATTGTTGTTTTGGGATGGGGGTTGGGGTGTGTGTGTGTGTGTGTGTGTGTGTGTGTGTTGGGGGGGGGGGAGATGGGTGGGGGGGGGGGTTACTTTTGTGCTTGCCCCCCTTAGAGATTCAGATAGCTGTATGCCTGGCCCTAGGCCTCGGCACAGGGGGTAGATATGATGTGGGGTTGGGCATGCCAGGGCAGGAGGAGGGGGGGTTTTGGTAGGTGGGTGGTGTGTGTGTGTGTGTGTGTTGGGGGGGGGGGGGGGGGTGGTTAGGTTCAGATCCTTGGAAAGACACACACACATTGAGCCAAGAACATGTATGCTATACCCACACACACACACACACACACACACCATTTTTTACCTTCTCACGAGACTGAAGCGGGAGTATCACTTACAGAAATTCAAAGTAAAAGCCTCTCATTCCTTGTTTCGTTATATCAGGGAAAACCTGCAATCCATCAATTTGCTGAAGCCTCTTATTTAGATCAGCATGGTGTCTGCTTGAATATGGTCGCGCTTGACAAGGTGATGGAATGACAGCTGCATACCGACGCCATCAGACTCAGCCCCATTTGATAAACCTACCATGATATTACACAGGCGCTTAGATTACTGATAGCAGCAGTGGGAAAGCCTTTGTCTCTTTCTTTCTCCTCCCTGCTTTTTCTCTTCCAGCCTCCCTCTTTCTCTTTCTTTCTTCCATTTTCTGTCATGTTGGCCTCTGGGCAGTAGGTGTGTGTGTGTGTGTGTGTGTGTGTGTGTGTATAGGGTCAGGCTTAGCCTGCAGTAGCACAGGTGTGCAGTATTATAGAGGGCGTGGCAGAGCTTGTCATTGAACAGGTGTGTAACTTCCCAGACAGCAGACGGTTTTTGTTTACATGACGGTGTGTGTGTGTGTGTGTGTGTGTGTGTGTGTGTTTGTGTGTGTGTGTGTGTGTGTGAGCGAGAGACCTAGCGAGACAGACAGAGAGAGAGAGCTTATATCCAGAATCACACACAGTCCTGACAGGGCTCCCTATCTTAAGCCGCTCTTGTTTTGTGCTTTTAAAAAGTAATAAAGCTCATCGTAATGTTTCGGTTGGACTAGATAACCTTTCCGTCACATCTTTCTCTCTCTTCCCCTTTTCTTCTCTTCTTCTTTTCTCCTTGACCTTCTCTCCTGACCCACTTCTTCGTCTCTCTCTCTCTGTTTCTGTTCGTTTTTTTCACTCTCGCTGCCTCGTTCTCCTCTCCATGTTCAATCTTGTTAGTGCAGTGCTAGATCCTCAGTTGAACTCTGTGTTTCTCTGGAATAAGTGTTTGTGTGTGTGTGTGTGTTTGTCTGTGTGTGTGTGTGTGTGTGTGTGTGCGTGTGCATGCGCGCGCTACACACAGCCCACCCCGTCCGTTCATCACGACGCCGCGAGTAACCTCCTCTCCTCCTCTTGAAGTTTCTCGGCGCCGGCGAGCCAGCTGATTGGTCGGAGGGGCTCGAGTTGGCGTAGCCTCAGGGTGCCCTGACTTTGATCGTCACGGCAACACAGACGAGACACGCCCCCTGCCCTTCTGCCTGCACACACACACACACACACACCTTCACACACAAACAACCCACACAGCGTGGCAAAGAGAGGATGATGTGTGTGTGTGTGTGTGTGTGTGTGTGTGTGTGTGTGTGAATGTTAGACCAAGAGAGCTCTGCATTGATGTGCATGTGCAGAGAAAGAAAGAAAGGAAGAGAGAAAGAAAGAGGGGATGCTGTGACTTGAGAAATAGAGGGAAGAGAAACAGAGAAGCGAGACAAAAAGGGTGAAAGAGAACAGAAGAGTGGAAATGGATAGATGGACAGAGAGGAGGAGGAGGAGGAGGAGGAGGAGGAGGAGGAGGAGGAGGAGGAGGAGGAGGAGGAGGAGGAGGAGAGAGGCTGAATGTTTCCACCTGGTTGGTAATCCAGTCAGATTACCACCGCCTGACGGCACCCACTGGCCGTCATGCCCAGCGACTCAGCCTGGCGTCTCCGCGGTGTG
>JAXDDW010000047.1:1995000-1997500 GCA_034670385.1 Hoplostethus mediterraneus
TGCTGCGAGGAGATATGACTGTCAGCGGTGTGGGATTGGAGGAAGTAGATGGCTTGTAAGTAGCATAGTGCAATAATAATGTGATACTTGATCCCCGTAGGGAAATTCGCAAACACCCCAACACACACACACACATGCACACGCACGTACACGCACGTGCACACACACAGTGCAGGGTCAGTTACATAGCAGCAACCCTGGAGCTGGTAGGGATTTCAGCGTCTTGCTCAAAGGCACTTCAGCAGGGTGGATGCTGGCCAGCATGGCGGTGTTAAGAGAGGTCGGCATCCATCACAACAGTCCTGCTTATTTCTTAGCTTTCTTATTTTTCTTCCTAAGGACAAACAGAAATAAATGAGAATTATCTTGAACGTAACTTTCCACTTCTTGTTCAAGTTGTTGCAGTGGAATAGAAACTCTGTTAAACACAAATGCTTGACAGTGTAGTGGATATATATGTGGATATTTAGTTTTACTGACTGTATCTAACAAACATCAAAGTACTGAGCAGAAACCTTTTGCTCTTTCATGCCTGTTGGCGTCTCGGTTGGTAACCAGGTCCGATCTCAAACTCAAACATTCACCAACAATCCTCCTGAACCCACAAATAACTCAGACACATGTTTCATATGAGGATGTCACGGTGCTGTGTGCTTCATCATGTCTGTATCACAGCCTGGATGTTATTGTTTCAAACGTTAGCGGTGACCAGACTGGCTCTACTGGTGTCTGGCTCCTGGCGGGTGTTAATCTCAGACCCAGGATCAGACTAATCTAACACTTCTGAGCCTCGAGCACTTTTCTTCTGAGGCGGCTTCTTAACATCCATCCTGAGGGCAGCGTTGTGACTCTGGCTCCTCGACTGCAGACGTCGTCTACCTGTGAGACGCCGCGGCCCTGAAATTACCATGTGGCCCAATTATTGAAGAGTTGCATCACACCTCTCTCCACCGTGTCAGTTACACCGTCAGTTACACCGTCAGTTATACCGTCAGTTATACCGTCAGTTATACCGTCAGTTACACCGTCAGTTATACCGTCAGTTACACCGTCAGTTACACCGTCAGTTACACCGTCAGTTACACCGTCAGTTACACCGTCAGTTATACCGTCAGTTACACCGTCAGTTACACCGTCAGTTACACCGTCAGTTACACCGTCAGTTACACCGTCAGTTATACCGTCAGTTATACCGTCAGTTACACCGTCAGTTACACCGTCAGTTATACCGTCAGTTATACCGTCGTTATACCGTCAGTTACACCGTCAGTTATACCGTCGTTATACCGTCAGTTATACCGTCAGTTATACCGTCAGTTATACCGTCGTTATACCGTCAGTTACACCGTCAGTTACACCGTCAGTTATACCGTCAGTTATACCGTCAGTTATACCGTCAGTTATACCGTCGTTATACCGTCAGTTACACCGTCAGTTATACCGTCGTTATACCGTCAGTTATACCGTCAGTTATACCGTCGTTATACCGTCAGTTACACCGTCAGTTATACCGTCGTTATACCGTCAGTTATACCGTCAGTTATACCGTCGTTATACCGTCAGTTATACCGTCAGTTATACCGTCGTTATACCGTCAGTTATACCGTCAGTTACACCGTCAGTTATACCGTCAGTTATACCGTCAGTTATACCGTCGTTATACCGTCAGTTATACCGTCAGTTATACCGTCGTTATACCGTCAGTTATACCGTCAGTTATACCTTCAGTTATACCGTCAGTTATACCGTCAGTTATACCGTCAGTTATACCGTCAGTTATACCGTCAGTTATACCGTCAGTTATACCGTCAGTTACACCGTCAGTTATACCGTCAGTTATACCGTCAGTTACACCGTCAGTTATACCGTCAGTTACACCGTCAGTTATACCGTCAGTTATACCGTCAGTTATACCGTCAGTTACACCGTCGTTATACCGTCAGTTATACCGTCAGTTATACCGTCAGTTACACCGTCAGTACCCGTCAGTTATACCGTCGTTATACCGTCAGTTATACCGTCAGTTATACCGTCAGTTATACTGTCAGTTATACCGTCAGTTATACCGTCAGTTATACCGTCAGTTACACCGTCAGTTACACCGTCAGTTACACCGTCAGTTATACCGTTGTGCTTCCAGACCATACGAGTGGCATCATGTCACACTGAAGAGCCTGTTGATGTTGGGCTTGTGTGCTCATGCATCCTGCGTTGTCATGAGTAACCTGACAGTAGTAAATGTGGATGAGTGGTGAACTTGGTCATGTGACCTGAGCAGGATCACATGCAGCTCTTGAGTCATCACGCCATTATTCCCGGTGTATTTAATCCAGCAGCAGGACTAACGTGTCTTCAAATCATGTGTTGAACGCAGTGTGTGTGTGTGTGTGTGTGTGTGTGTGTGTGTGTGTGTGTGTGTGTGTGTGTGTGTGTGTGTGTGTGTGTGTGTGTGTGTGTGTGTGTGTGTGTGTGTGTGTGTGTGTGTGCAGATTGACTGGAG
>JAXDDW010000047.1:2002500-2005000 GCA_034670385.1 Hoplostethus mediterraneus
ATGCGAGGCGGTGTTTATGGGTACCGACTCAGCCCACCTCTGCTCCCCCCCCCCCCCCCGCCCCATCCAGTGACTAATCACCTGACTCCCCGTGGATCTGTTTCCTCCCGCCGCTGCAACACTCAACACTCAACACTCGGCGCTGTCCCACTAAACGGGAACACGCCGGTAAATGGGGATTCACTCCCAACGGCAGCCGGACTGAACTGAGCCGGTTCACCCGGCGGTGTTGAACGCAGCCTCAGAACTCGTCTCAGAGCTTCACGCCTGCACGCCGGTTTCAGAGACGAGTTCTGAGGCTGCGTTCAACACCGCCGGGCCTCGACCGATCTCTCCGGTTGACTGTTCACGTCTTGTTCTGGGACGTGACCCGTTATACGAACCGATGTCGGAAAAAGAGCAACGTTGATAAAAGACGCCCACGTCTGGTTTTCTCGCCGCGTCTCGACACGTTTCAGTCCAGTTCTGATTGAAGTCCAGTCAAGTCGCTGTTGTGTCTCGTTGCTGATCCTGGATCAGCTGACAGGATTATGACAGTTGTCTCAGGTGAATGAGGTCCGATTTTCTAACACACATCCATGCAGCGTTTTTACTGCTCATCAGATCTGGGTCACATGTGAGGGAAGACTTTGATCTGCAACGTGAAAGTGTTGTGAAGACGATCTCAGTCCAGCGGGTCTCCAGACCACAGAGATGATGTTCTGCTGATGCGTTTCAGAAACATGGTGTCTGACTGGTTTGTGTCTCGTGTCTCTCAGGTGCTTCCTTCATGGGTTCCTTCCTGGCCAGCAGTTTGGGGTCCCCGGCCTCCCACCCTCCTCACCCCTCGGGCCCCCCTGCCTCCCCCTCCTCCCCCTCCTACAGGGGAGGACCCCACTCCAGCGCCTCACCCATCTGGTTCCCCCATTCGCACGAAGGTAAGACAGCCACACACACACACACACACACCGCACACACACACACACACACACACACACACACGAGGCAGCCCAGAGTGCTCGGGTCTCTGGTTAATCCTGCGTCTTGGTTCGGGATTAGACAGAGATGGAGTCATTAAGTGGTTTAACCAGCGCTGAGCGGAGGCCGAACACACACACACACACACACACACACACACACACACACACACACACACACACACACACACACACACACAGCAACAGTCAGCAGTGTGTATGGTTTTGTGTTTGCATCTACTTCGGCGTCGGATCCTCTCACAAACTGGTTCCTCCTTTCCCTGTTTTGCGCCTCTTGCATCGACTCACACACACACACACACACACACACACACACACACACACACCTACATCGTCTCTCCCCCGTCACCCCCCTTTCACCCCCCCCCCACCCCCCCACCCAACCCCCAACTGCTTCTAGGGGTGAGCTTCAAGTTTCATTCCTCCCCCCCGCCACCTCCACTCCACCGTCCTCCGCCCCTCCGACCGCAGCCCCACCCCCTGGGCCCCTTCTGGGCTAACCGACCTCCAACGGCCCCCTTCCTGATCAGACACGCACGCACACACACACACACACACACACACACACACACACACACACACACACCACACACACACACACACACACACACACACACACACACACACACACACACACACTCATCCACATGCATCATCTTTTGACTGTTAACCGTTTGTGGTCAAAGTGTGAGGTTCACTTAGTTATCTGTCCCTTTCAGGTATATATATATATGTGTATGTTTGTCTGTGTGTGTGTGTGTGTGTGTGTGTGTGTGTGTGTGTGTGTGTGTGTGTGCGCGTGTGTGTGTGTGTGTGTGTGTGTGTGATGAGTCTAAAGAGATACAGTCTAAACTGGCTTCAACAGAAAGAGCGTTTCCGCCGCTGTCTGTGTTTCTCAACTAACTGAAAAACGGCCAGAATTTCAGAATTTCACGTTTTACTGGTTCCTGGCAAACGGCGAACAAGCGAACGCCTCGCGACATCGCGACGTTATTTCAACCGCTGAGGTGCCAAAACTTAAACCAATCAGCTTTCAGCGTGGGTGTTAAACGTATTATTGTTATCGTTTCCTGTTTTCGTTCGCCAGACTTCAGACAAGCCGTCTTACTAACCACTTCAGCAAACACTAGCTAGCCGACAGGTTTGTTAATTGTTGCTTTTAAAGGAATACAGGAAGTACAAGTTTTCCACCAATAGCCACAATTTGGAGGCGGGGCAGACCTGCAAAATATCCCCGATTTTTTGCGTTTGCTGGCGTCCGCCCTCGCCGAAACCGATGATTACTTCTGTCGACCGTTTGCTCGCGATGCTGCGTGTCGTTCAAAACACACAGAAGTGTTAGGGAAAACGTGCACGTCAACACCCAGCAGTCCTGCAGGCTGACATCAGCGAGCTCATGTTTACCCGCCCGGCCCGGTCGGCCACGCGTCAGACCGAAGGGACGAAAGAGGAGAAGAAGACCCGACGCCGCTGAGTGCAGCTTTCTCCGGACGCTCTGCAGACAGTTTTGGATTTCACTCACT
>JAXDDW010000047.1:2007500-2010000 GCA_034670385.1 Hoplostethus mediterraneus
TTGTAGAAGAGCAAATTCCATCCAGTTAAATCCTGCAAACTCTTGGCAGTGACTGTCAGCTGTGGTTTCTGTCACCACTTTGTCCACTGTAAATAATGTCAACTCATGTGGTGTGTTTGTGCAAAAGTGCATTTATGGTGAAAGTAGCACTAACCGGCCATATTTTCCAGAATGGCCCCATCATGACGGATGGTGGAGATAAACTGTTTGTTTAGAGGGCTGCTGAATGTCGACGTCGGAGAGAAACATCTTCTTTTTTTCTCTCCCCTCTATCAGGATATCCCCGCTATTCAGGAAGTCTCGCCTCCCCCTTCCTCCCCATGAGTCCCCTGGATCACCATAGCAACGGTCTCTATGGACAGCACCGCTTCTATGAAGCTCAGAAAGGTAGGTGAGACGGCGAGAAGTCTTAAGCTGCACAATCAGCAAGTACAGCCGGGAACTATCGCCGCCTTTCAACTTGGCGACTTCTCATCCCCTTTCCTCCAGATATCTCCACAGAAGCAGATTGTGAAACAGTAATTTCATGCTAACTTGATGAAAAGTCGTGTTTTGAAACCGCCACGTTGCAGCAAATAGTTGAATCCTCTCTAGATCGTTATGAAAGTTCAGTTCTGGCGATCCAGTCTGAGTCCTGGTGGTCTTCCTGTTTTTCCAGATCACTTCTACCTGAGGGGCCTTCCTGCCCAGCCTCCCCTGCTCTCCACCAATCACAGCCTTCCGCCGCTGTCCAGGACCGCCCCCGGCCACCCGCTGGGCTCCTGCAGCCGAGAGACGGACACAGGCGGGGGAGGAGGCGGCGGGGGAGGCGGGAAAAGCGGCAAGGAAGCGGGGGAGAAAGCGTCGGCGTCGAAGGAGAAGGAGCGCTCCGGCAGTAAGGAGCGCCACCAGGACACCAAGGACAAACACCACCAGCTCCACCATCACCACCCTCATCAGACCAACACCACCGCCAGCACTCCGCCGGGGCACCACCAGGCCTACCCCCACCCTCACCACGCTCTCCCCCCTCACCTCACTGCGCCGCTGGGCCGGGGGGAGGAGGATCACAGACACGCCCTGGAGCGACACAAGGAGTACCGAGACGGCGACTCGGCCGGCCCGGGGACCAAACACACGAGCACCTGCAAACTGTCCGGCGGTGCCGGAGGGGAGACGGGCGCCGGGGGAGGCAAGGGGGGAGGAGCGCTGAGCAGCTGCAGCGGCGGGGGGGGTAGACCTCCACCCGGGGGGGCCAGGCGGTGCTCCAAGGAGGGCCCGGTGAGCGGGGAGATGAGGATCAGCGAATCCCCGACCTCCTCCTCTGAATGTATGAGGAGAGGGGCGGGGGCGACCGCCATCTTGGCGCCGCCGACCCCCCCACTCCGTGGCGTCTTACTCCATGCCCCCACCTCCGCCTCCCCCTCCTCACCCGTTGCACATAGGCTCCACCGTGGCAGGGGGTTGGCTACATCACCCGCATCACCACCACCCGCACCCTGAGTTTTACTGCCCCCCGGCGCCCCTCACCCTGACCCCCTCCAAAGATCCGGCGTCCGTCCCCGGGGGGTCGGGCAGGGAGGCGAAAGTCACCGGCCCCACCTACGTCCCCTCGGTCGGGCCGCTGGGAGACCCGGCGGCCCCCGACTGCCGCGGGGCAGGCGGAGGCGGGAGGAAGGCGGACGAGAAGGGGACCGAGAAGAGTGGAGGAGGAGCTTACGAAAGCCCCTCCCACCACCTCAGCCAGCCCGGGAGTTGCCAGAGGAAGGACCAGTCGGGCTACGGCAAGGCGGACAAGCCCCCCGACTGGAGCCACGGCCACCACGAGAACCACCAGACCCAGCACCCGCACAGAAACGCCCCCGCCCCGAGCCCCCAGGCGGAGCTGCGGTCCTGCAGCCTGGACGCCTCCTCGTCCTCCAGAGACGTGGAGGTCCTGGATCACGTTTACCGGCCGCCCCACCCGCCGGAGGCCCAGGGAACGCACCCCGGGGCCGGGCACGGCGCGTCCAAGAGCGGCCCCTACGCCAGCACCCCGCCTTTCAGGGACTGTTCCCAACCGGGTCCTCATCATCACCCCGGCGGGAAGGTGGGGGCGGGGGCGGGAGTGCCGAGGGAGGGGCAGAAGGTCGCCAGGATACGGCACCAGCAGCACAGCAGCCACGGGGGGGCGGGCGCAGAAGAGAAGGGGAGGGACGGGGGTTCGACGGCACCGCCCTCCTGGGGGGGGCGGGGCAACCACCCGGAGGACCACAGGAAGTCCTCCCACCACGGAGCCGTCGGCGGCAGCGACGTCAGAGGGCTCGGCACCAGGGCTCCCAACGCCCACCACAACCAGCCCCCGTCTCAGCCGCCTCCCCCTCCCTCCCGCTCCTCCCCGCACTCCGCCGAGGGCGAGGGCAGCGCCATGAAGAACCTCATGAACTACAGCTCCCAGCAGCCTCTGCTCCTGCCCCGGAGCCCCTTCGGCGGTCTGGGCTGCCTCAAGCAAGGCGGCGAGAGGTCGGGCGAGAGGGGCGGC
>JAXDDW010000047.1:2015000-2017500 GCA_034670385.1 Hoplostethus mediterraneus
AGGAGACCGCACCCGCCCAACCCGCCCAACCCGGCGCCGAGCCCGGCGGCGGCGGCGCCGCGGTCCCCGGCGCTAAGCCCCGCCCCCTCGCACCTCTCCAAGGGGTCGGAGAGGGGCAGCGACAGGGGAGAGGGGCAGCCGCCTCAGGACTACCCACAATCCTTAGAGCCAGGTGCGTTTGGAGGAGCCAGCTAGTTTGATGTGCGCCTGGATGCCGTCCACGCACAAACGATGGGGGAAAAAAAGGGGAATACCAGGTCCTTTGTCCCTGTTGAAGACATAAAATATAATGGGTCAGACATTTGTGAGGGTTAGGACTCGTGCCAGTCATTCATTAACCACAGAGATAGAGAGGGAGGAGGACTGGCAGGAACCAACCAGACAGAAAGAGCAGAACAGACAGATAAAGAAAATATAGAGACATGGCAAAAAGCAGGAGAGAGAGAGGGAGAGGGGGAGAGAGAGAGAGAGAGAGAGGGAGAGGGGGAGAGAGAGAGGGAGAGAGAGAGAGAGGGAGGGAGAGAGGGAGAGATGGAAGATGCTGCTGTAGAAATGTAGGAACACTGGTCTTTGAAGCGTTGGTATTCTTTGATTTTTGGAAGTGTTTGAAGCATGGATGCTCCCTTGGTCTGTGTGTCCTTGAGTGTGTGTGTGTGTGTGTGTGTGTGCATGTGTGTGTGTGCACATGCACTCTTTTTTCTGTGGAAGAAAAATAGGGACAGAGAGACAGAGGCAGGTCAGCCATTAAGGTCAGAGAAAGATTATGGACACCGGTGTGTGTGTGTGTGTGTGTGTGTGTGTGCGTGTGTGTGCGTGTGTGTGCGTGTGTGTGCGTGTGTGTGCGTGTGTGTGCGTGTGTGTGTGTGTGCGTGTGTGTGTGTGCGTGTGTGTGCATGTGTGTTAGAAGTGGGAAGGTCAGTGAAATTTTCAGACAGACCCTCCTTATCCTTCAGGGGGTCCTTGAGAGGAAGCAGGCGGAAGGATACACATTCATCTGGCTGCATTGTCGGGCAGGGGGGGGGGGGGGGGGGGGGGGGGGGGCGGAGGGATACCATCAATAATACAGCACAGGGGTGACAGGGCCGGCGCTGCAATCACAGGAGAACGGCAGGGTGTCATCAATATCCCACATAGATCTATACACACACACACACACACATGCACTATACAGTACTGTACACACACACACACACACACACACCCTGTGCACCCTGCTGTCTGTGTGTTATGCCAACTGTAATCATGTGCTTCACTCCCTCCTCCGTTACCGACAATCAGAGAGGAATTTCAAAAGGTTGCAGACTCGACTTGAAGAGAAACAGTTTGAAGTTTGAAGTGTTGAAACGAGATTTTTTGGAAATAAATACGAATAAAGTATGAATAATAAAGGGACAATGAAAAGGTTTCATGTTAGGAGACTAATATTTTCCTCTCTGTGTTCTAGACCTGCCACCTGTTTACACCTACCCTTCGATGGCCATAGGTTACAAGGCCGGCCCCTCGCCCCCTGAGGCCCGATTGGCTGAGCAAGCCACCATGGAGGCGGAGCCAGCAGAACCCGCTCCAAAGTCCCTCCCGCACCCGCGCTCCATCCAGCCCCTCCCCGACGAAGAAGAGGAGGAGGAGGAGGGGAGAGAAGAAGAGGAAGAGAAAGATTGCGAAGTGGTGGAATCCCAGAGTGGAGGTGCGGAGAGAGGGAGGGAGGAGAGGAAGGGGAAGGGATGCTCCCTCCCAGACCTCCCTCTCTCCTGCTCCGAGAGCAAAGTGTCCGGGATGCCGCCGTGTCCCGCCTCCCTCCCGGACCCGGATCCAGATCCAGATCCAGCCACAGCCCTGACAGGAGATCTCCCTCTGGGTGGCCCGGAGGAGACCCAGCCACCCAAAGACCAGGAGGATGAGGAGGACCGAGGAGAGGAGGACCTGGAGGAGGACAAAGAAGAGAAAACTGAACCGACAGAATGTACCGTCTCTGTGCCTCTAGAGCTCATTGCAGAAGAGGAGGAGGAGAAGGAGGAGGACCAAGACGGAGAGAATGTAGAGGTGGTCGAAGACGAGGAGGAGGAGGAGGAGGAGGAGGAAGAGAGGAGGAGTCCCGGCGGAGAGTCGGTGGAGCTCGTCGGCAGCTCTCCTCCTTCCCCGTCCCCCTCCCCCCTCCTCCTCCTCCCCCCTCCTCCCCCTCCTCCCCCCGCGGCGGCCCAGCTCCAGGGCGCCTACATGTGGAGCCTGGAGCTCCTGATCGCCGCGGCCCTGTGCGCCACCAGGGACGCCCTGTACCCGCCGGCGCCCGCCGCCCCGGCCCCGGGCCCCGGGCCCCACCACGGCATGGAGATCCTGGGAGAACTGGCCGACCTGGAGATCCAGCAGAGGAGCAGGGAGGGCAAAGACGGGCAGGCGGAAGGTGAGCGGCGAAAACACATCCCACACACATGAAAAAAACACAGAGAGTCCTGTTCACACACACACACACACACACACACACACAGATGTGCACATGCGACAC